>VXBW01003156.1:25889-53461 GCA_013400375.1 Thinocorus orbignyianus | reverse complement strand
AAAGAACAGCCTGACATTCACTGTTTATTGTGATAATAGCTTTTTACTTTCCCGCCGCTTCCTGAAAACAATTCCTCACTGTTTACCCAAGCTGTGGGGGGAAAAACAGTGACCCTCCAAGGGTCTCCATTTAACTGGCCAGCGGTAGTGGCTGAGAAAACCTCTCCCCAAGATCACTGTTCACCAGCCTGCAGTTCAGTGAGAGCACTGTGCCAAGAGCGTTGCTCTGATCTTCAGAGCAGCATCGTCCGGAGAGGGTTGGGTGAGCCCCCATGGAGTGTGCAATGCGGCTGGGAGTGAGAGGAGGAAAAATGGATCCGAGGAGCACAAAGTGGCCCCTTGAGAAAAACTGCAGTGATGCCCAGCAACAGGGGGCAGGGAACCAAAACAACACAACAAAAAAAAAACCATCCCAAACAAACAAAAAACCAAAAAGCACCACAAAAGAGGTTGGACATCAACAAAGAATTGTCCTCTTGTCCCATATTGCTTTTGGTGCAAGACAGGAGGAAGAGTGAAGGATGTCAGTGTGATCATCCCTGGAGGAGGAGATCAGTGCGGTCACCCCCTCTCTGCCTTGTGTTCTTCAGTGATGGATCTTGCTATAGCCTTCCCTTGCGTACAAACCACTTTCACTCTGCTTGCTCAGTGCCAGCTGAAGATTGGTTGAGGTACTGTAGCTCCTGCACCCTTCTCAACGGACATTGTAAACAACACTCACTTTCTAGTTTTGTCTTTTCTGTATTCTTGAGGATGCCTGCAAAACATCCCCATCCAATCCATTTATTATGCATTCATGCTGGAAGGCAGCAGTTCTCTTATAACACAGAGTAGCACTGATGGTATTTTCCCGATCATCTTTTCCATCTGTCCTTGATCCTACTTGAGGATAAGGACTTGTTTTTGTATTTGTTGATGCAAGTTTCCCCTAGCTCACAATCGCCTTTTTGTGAAAATTACCCTAAGCCCCAACAAGTATCACCTTTCCACCACCTTCTGATGTCTCCAGAGAAACCTCAAGGAGCACATCCTGAATCCGTCAACAGACCTTTGCTAGAAATTGTGATATTTTTACACCTGAGATAGCCAATTGGCAGCCACAGTTTTACAATTTTTAATTTTTTTTTTTTCTGTATTCAAGGAATATTTTTACCTTAAGGAGATGGGCCTAGTTGGTTTTCAGTGCAAATTCTTCTGGGAAAGCACTAGCAGACACCAGGGTGGCCCACTGCCTTTGCTATAGAGACAGCTCTTGGGACAAATAGTTCTTTATCAAAGGGAAATGTGTCTGCAAGGAAAGTAAGGGCATATGTGCAGTTTGAGCATTTCAGTTCTGGGATTGTTCTGTATATTTCTAAGTAAAGCCAGCAACAAGAAGGCTGCATATGATCACTCCCCTTTGGCAGAGGATATAATTGATTTTAAAAGTATCAGAGCACTGGGTTCGCTTGCAAAATAATAATAGTGATTATTTCTTACTGAGCATGACATATGAACCTCAGCATTGCAGAAATATTAGCTAACTAAAATACTTTGCTTACACCTGAAATGACAGTAATAAAGAAAGCTAGAAAGGTCTTATAAGAAACCATTCATTAACAGTTCTGACGACCATGTTTGCAAACAGCGTAAATAATAAAATATTTATCTTTGGGAACAAAGAGAAAGACTATTCCTAGAAAACAGAAGATTTTTCTTAGAAAGCAGCAATTCAGGGAAGAGCTTATGGAACATCATAAATAATTGCCTGGAAATGTGCTCTAAACTCAGTCTGTGGAAACAGAGGTAGTGCAATCTTTCTTTCCATAACAAAAGGAATGGCAAGCAAACCCAGTAGAAGCAATAGTAATGCCACCTAGCTGCCATACAGGGCTTTTCATGGCAGGTTTTGAAGCACAAAGGAGGGGAGGATCACGATGGAGCAATTACTACATTTTTTTTGGTTCTGCCAAAATGAAACCATGTAACATAAATCAGGGGGAAAAATTCTTTCAGAATAAATGGGACATGTTATTATGCCAAAATGAAGAGTCTAATAAAATCCAGTATTTTATTTTAGAAGTATTATAATGCTTCTATTTTGCAGTCAAGTTTGAATGAAAATGTCATTTTCAAACTCAGAGTTTCATTTTAAACTTTACAGGGCAGTTTGTAAGATTTTTCCATTTCCCTCCTAACGTTTTCAAAAGAATTGGCCCAGAGAGCATTTCTCATGAACCAACAGGTCAGACCATGCTCAAGGCTGCCTTGCCTTGTTCCCACAGCTATAACTGCATTTCCCTTCTCAGTATCTTCAGGAGCCAGGAAAAAAAATTATTTTCTCTATGCACAGTTTTACTGCCATTTTCTTCCCCTGTCCTCCAGTAGCAGATGGGGTTGGTGGTCCCTGAGAGAGAACAGAGCACCTGCATGCTGTCAGACATCCTTTCAGGGTCTCCTGCTTCACCTGCATGCACAGAGCTAAAGAAGATGTTATATTTGAGGGCTAAAAGGACATTCCCTCAATGCCAGAGTTCCAGGGGCATTTGCAGGATTTTTGACCCCACTCCCCCAACACAAGGGACCACTCAACCCATCTGTTCCTTCCTTAGGAGAGGCTTTTGTTATCTGGGGGTGTCTCTTTGATATTTGGTTCCTGTTCCCCACGTGTGATAGGCAATAATTTAGTACTTTGCATTAGTAGTCGGGCAGAGAAACTCCAGCCCAAGTTAATGAGTTCCATTTAGGAGATGCTGGATGAAATTTAAAACCTGTGAGGTCAGACTGCTTGATCTGACCTGTTGGTTCATTCTGCCCACAAGACCCCACTACATAGCCAGGATTTAGCAGGAATATTCCCCACTTACCGGCATGTAAAATACTGTTACGTGATATCCAACATTTAGAACAGAACGTGCTTTGCTAAGGACCCCATCTGACCCTAATTGGAAACAAGAAGAGCCTATGCTTTTGGATTAAAGGCCCTCATACATTAGTAATAAATCTAATAAAAGAAATTGATTAGTTCCTCAGCAGTGGCCAGACCTTAGGGCAGACAATGGTGCTCTCAGCGCTGGCAAGGAATAGGTTGCACAACGTGCTTGTGACTATGTGGCAGCCGCGGTCTGTATGAAACCAGAGACCCTGGTTAGCAGTTTTAGGACCATATCTAGAATGAATACTTCAAGTGCCTATGCATCTTCATCATGATTCTGGGATTACGTGAATCCCTTTCATGTTTAGGAGGGGCCATGGGTCACACATGACAGCGCTACAAAGAAGATACGGAACTGCAAGACTCTTATCTGGAAAGAAACTTTTTAGCAGGGCCTGTTGTGACAGGAGGAGGGCTAAAGGCTTTAAACTACAAGAGGAAAGATTTAGGCTAGACTTAAGGAAGACATATTTTATGATGGAGTTGGGGAATCACTGGCACAGGTGGTAGATGCGCTGTCCCCAGAAACATTCCAGGTCAGACTGGATGGAGGTGTGAGCAGCCTGATCTAATTGAACAGGTCCCTGCTCAATGCAGGGTAGTTGGACTAGATGGTTTTTAAAGATCCCTTCTAAGCCCAAATTTTGTGCTGACAAGGAAAGAATTGTCCTGTATCTTGCCATTATCTGCAGCAATATGCCATATGTACAAAAGATGTTTCTGGCTTTGACTGTGATTATACACGCCTTGGCTGTTGGTAGGTGTTGCACGTGTATGTTCATCCTGCACAAAAGCACTGTAAGTATTCCGGGAAGTATTTTGACCAACAATAAAATTCACACTTCAGCCAAGATTAATTCAGAATGTGATTAATTTCTTGCAAGGAATTGGTAAGGAAACCTTAGCCTAAAATAAAGTCTCTGAAATTCAGGTGATGAGTATCTAGGGCTCTGTTGCTCTAGTTTGCAACGTGCATTTAAAAAATGGTCAAATTTTACAATGGATATTTATTTTCCATTTGAATTTCTCTTGTTTTAATTTCCCCATTCCACTGCCAGATCTCTGAAATTGTCTATCTGGAATTTTTAACTCTCAAAAATTTGAATCCATACTAGTACACTAAATGAGAAAGTTCTGCTGCTTCCACATTTATGTTACCAGAGTACTTCCACAGGATATTTTTACATCTTTGGCTCATTGTATTCAAGTGGGTACAATGTAGAAAACAAAGGGTATAATTTAGATTTCATTCACCAATTCAAATCGATAATAAAATCCCTAGCATCAATGGGGCAAGAAGAATTGATGAAGAAATTGTGGATCACATCTGCATGCATTTCCAACCACTGTGTGCAGTTATTTTGTCTGCAATGAAAAAAGAACAAGAACTGATAATTGCATTCATTTCTGACTTCATTGTTTCTGTCCAGAGTATTGCAATCAGTGCACATTTCACTCTGCTCACAATTTCTAGTTTAGGAACAGCTGATGGCATGGTGGACTTGAAATTCTGATATGCTCTGACAGGATAGAAATTAATAAATTATACAGCCCAATAAACTCACACTGTGGACTTATTAAAATAATGCGCACATCTGGGTAAATTCTTGGTTGAAATTAGTTGATCACAATGCATATTTTTATCTGTAGCACCTATACTCACCAAAAAGCTAAGTGCAGGACTGGAACACCAGGAGTGTGGTAAGCCATGACTGGTTCAAAGCTCATGAAATCTACTGTTTATGTTACTAATTTCAGTGGGATTTAAATCAGGGACTTAATTACTTGAGAAAGCTTACGCAGCATAAGATTACGAATTATTTAATATTCTCATGGCATTATCAATATATATGGTGGTGTACAACAAGTAGACTGCCCTAAGTGATTCATAAATCTGTTAATCTGTAAGTGATTAAGTTGAACAAATGCACAGTGGAAAAATAAAAAGATTATTAGTGTCTAAGGAAAAACATTATTCTTCCGATCCTTGCCCTGTGCAGTATTTTATTAGTGGTGTGCCTTGCTATGAAAGATAGAGAGTGAAAGAGCACAATTGCCTTATAGTGTGGTGGACCTGTCATGTGGAGAAGTTGTTTTTTTTTCTAAAAGCCAAGAAATCACCTGTCAATGTCAAGTCACCCATCCCCAGTGTGACATTCGCATTGTGAGTCAAAGCACAGCTCGGAGGACGACAAAGCAGCATTGCACACTCAGATCCCGTAACTGAATGTGAACAAATGTAATACTCAAGTTTAGCTTTCATGATGAAATAAAAGATATCTCACCCATGAAAGGGGATTATTATCTCTGGTATAGAAGCGTGACCCCTCATTAAAATATCCATGGTCAAGTCCATCTCTTCCAGTGAGAGCTTCTTTTTATTCTGCGGCATTGTTTTAGTTGTCAAAGCCCACATTTCAGTTTGAATCAGAGTGTGGGAATTAGAAGCAGATCCAGTCAAATTCTCATGGATCTTTTACCAGCTCTATTTTTTCCTGTACTACAGCACTGTACTGATCACTAATGTTACTTTGCAGAAGTTAGTATTTCTTAGGCTTTTGTTTATAGAGAAATCAGGCAAACTTTTGTTGTACTGCAAACACTTTTTTTTTTTTTTTCAAATCTGCTAACTACAGAAGAGATACTATTCTTAGATCCAGTCAAAACCCAAAATAAATGCAGGATTAAAAAACCTACTTTTGGGGGGTCTCATTATTTTATAAAAAATCAAAATGTTGAGAATAGATTTTGATTTAAAATTGTGAATCTTGAATTCTTCAATAATTATTGTTTAATAATTATTCAGATCTTGCATCTATTATTTGCTTGGTAGCTGAGTATTTACACCCAACTGAGCAAAGTTATCTGTAAACTGGGAATTTATAAAAAAGTCTGAAAAAGTCAAGCATTAATGCATGGAGATACGAAGGCCTTTTCTGTCTGTAGCATGTAGTGTGAAAATGTGCACCATACCTTTGTTACCCCCAGTTAATTAGTCAGCAATATAGTGATGGCACTTCAATATCTTGAATATTTCCATTAAAAAGGTGGTGGCTGCTTCCTAAAGACAGTTGTCTTAGACTTGCTTGCACAGGAAAGCATTTGTCTTATTTTCAGGGGCTTCTTCTTTTTCCAGTCTCACTAGAAATCAGGGATTAATTCAAGCAAGGATAGGTACATTTTTTCAACTCCTTTCAAGCACCAATGTGAAACAGACCCTGCTTGAAAAAGAAAATTAACTGGGGCCAGAGAGCAGTCAGTACATGTGCTTACACTGCACAGTTAGCTAGCTCCAGTAAGAAAGGAGGCCCTATTGACAGGGTGATGGTGGTGGATTATTAAAAGGAGCACATGGAAAGGCATAGGAATAGAAATCAGGAGGGATGACAGGAGACACATGTGAGAAGTTTGGGATGAATTTAATTCCCATGTTTGCTTTACAAACAAGCAGAAGCTCTGTTTCCATGGGTAAACACCCATCAGATGTTTCCAAGAGCTGGAAAGAATGCAAAGGCAGAAAATACTTCAAGAAGACAGTAAGATCTCCGGAGGAGCAAACAGCACATACCCGTCTTGCTGTCCCTGGGCAGGATGCCAGCATGGGAGGTGGTGGTGGACGAGCTTGGGTGCTGCAAAAGGAAATAGACGATGACATTTCTGCAATCTAGAAGTCACCTACTGGCCACAGAAGCAGTATAAATTACAGTTTCTGATATCATATAGAGTACCTAATGTCATATATCTTCCAATTAAGGTACTCTTCCACAGGATGAAGGATTTTGAGCTGATGAATCGTTCAGTCTGCATAGGTAGATACTTTATGTATGTGTGAGTAAGTTAAAGTGACTTTTAAAGGCACAGTAACCAAAAAAAAAAGCATGTTTCTTGTAATGCTCCACAAAGCACCCTTTGGGCAAAAGAGCACATTAATTCATCAAACTCTGAGGTACTATTTGTAAAAATACATCATTTCCCATATTGGATATCACCCTCAGTTAGCTTCCCCTTGGCCAGTAAAGTAAAAACACTTCACTTTTCTCCATTTGTAATTTTCTTTTGTATACATTCTTCCTCTACTTCAGCTGAGGGGAATTTAACATTTATGTTCCAAGTTCTTCCATGAAGCCTTACTCCTTGATTCATATAAGTTCTGACAACATACTTCAAGTGCTTTATTTTAATAAGGACCGTTTTCATTACACTGTTTGGGATTTGGTGGGAGAAACACACTTGGAGAGTTGTCTACCTCTTAAAAATGTAGCTAAAGGCCTTTAAGGTCCTGTTTCTTGGACCATAAAACTTGTCTGTGATGATTGAAATGAGAATTCTGTTTGACCTTTTGTGACTTAATTTCATGCTTGATTTCCACTGCTGCCACTACTCTGCCTCAAAGACCATAGCTGTGTCCCTCCAAACGGGGGGGTCTGCTCGGCAGTGCTGGATGGAGAGGTGAGTGTCTTTTCCACGTCCGACCTCTCCTTCTGCCTAAACCAATTACTCATTCTTGATGCAGAACTGACCTTTTAATCTCAAAATAAAATGCACGTAGGTTTTCAACCCCCTTCTGTTGGAGTCCCTGTCTAATGTGGCCATATATGGTACGAGAACTGCATACTCTTCATTTATTCTTGAAATATCTTTCCCTCTGGTTTTTAATGATGGAACAATTGTAGCCTATAAATGTATATTTAGTATCAGCTAGATTCACTGATTGATCTACTGGATATTTCTGTAAATGCTGCTCCTAAAAATCTGGTTTCATTCATGTAAACAGATCAGTGACCCTGGTCTACCCAACAGGCACATACCTGTAATCAGTGCCATCTGCCACCACATGCTTTAGTAAACCGTTGCCTCTTGTCCTTTTAAACCACTGCTTCTTGTCCTTGTCCTTTATTTAATTCAGTCATACTTGAAGCAAGAGCAAACCGTTAAAACACAAGCACATGACAAGCCTGCAGGTTATTAGTGCAACACCAATGCCTTTTCTAAATCCAGGGCAAAAAAAATGTAGTTTCCGCAGATCTGCAGAAGGGGAAAGCTTTCTAATTCTGAGCTGAGAGCTGTGCTGTAGAGGGCAGTGCTGCAACTTCACCATCGGCAGCACGGAAATCATTAGCAAGGGTCACCATAGGTCCAATGGCATTTTAGTCTTCTGGACCTTCAGTTTTTGACATTTATGCAGGGAGATGGCCACGATTAATTCTTAGTGATGGGGTGTGCCTTGTACCCAACCGCTTCATCACACAGGCTGTCAAATAGCCTTCCACAGATAGCAAGCACAGAGTGCTGTTAACCAGGGTTCAAGAGCAATTTTCAGTCAAAGAATCTCTAGAGAAAAACAAGTTTTTCCTGTGAACCTTAATGCTTTGCTTTTGGATGAGGAATGCCAGTTTGAATTAAACACTAAATTATCCATTAATAAAATCATAAATAAGTTAAAAAGTCTAAGAACATGAAGTATGTGAATGTTTCCCTTATGCAAGTAGCACAGGTAGAGGCAAAGCAGACTGAAAACCACTAGGAGATGGTGGAAAAATGATAAGACAATGAAAAGTTGTCTACGTTTCAAAATAGGTAACTATTTGAAAATAAATATGTACGCCTCATTTTTAGAACTTCTTGTACACATTCTGGAGATGAACCCCTCCAGATTCTCCACTGGCATGAGTTTGGTGGTGCCATGCAAGCGATCCAGTGCAGATGTCCCAGATGCCTTATTTCAGCTGTCTTCTTAGTATCCACAATGTCACCATAACAAATCAGTCTGCGAAAGCATTCACACATACATCTAAGGTGCACAGCCGTGGATGAGCTTCCATCCAGGAAACCAAGCAGTGTCCTAAGTTGAAGCCCCTCAAAAATGCCTGAGGAGAGTAATTTTGAACACTACACTAGGTTAGTTCCAGTCTGGATGAAGGAAGTGTGAAGAAAAGGAAGAAGACCATGATTATAAATGTGTCTCTTGCAAATTGGAAATTAGCAGAAGTGTTTCTACAGCTCAGCAGTTTCCTGTTAGCTCAGCTGGTGAGAGCAGGCAAACTCGGGACCTCCCCTGGGCTCCACACTCTGGAAACCCATCTGACTTCTGCTTAGTCGAAAGCTATGAGATTATCTTTTAAATCAGCTAAGCACAACGGATTCCTTGTGTATTAAACAGTAAGACGATTACTTAAGTCAGCAGGGCAATTTCTGGTGACGTATCACTGCCAAAATGCCTGAAAGCTCATTGGTATGGTGAACCGTATTCACTTTGCAGACAGATTAAAAAAAAATAAAATATTTTTTTTAAAAAAAAAAGGAGAAATACTATAGCTCAAGCTCCGCAGAGGAATAGCAGATGCATGCAGATGCTGGGTGACAGCTGTGGAGCAAGGAGCAGGACCAGCACCAGGAAGAAGGCAGCAGCGATCATCCATCCGTTCAACAGCTTGGTCATTCATCTAGAGCTGTCAGCTCGACCCAGGGCCCTTCCAGGCAGACTTCGCCCCGCTCACCAGCAGCAGAGATAATGACACTTCGAACAGAGAAAAAGCCAATTACAGAAATAAAAATCACAAGCCTAACAAACCAGGTTTAATCTTATGGGCTATTATTACCTCTCTTTCCTCTTATCTCATTCATATTAACTCTAATTAGAATATAAGGTCTTTCTGGGTGGGACCTACATTAAAATCCTGTCCCCAGTGAGCCAACATTAGCATGGGATTCATATTGAGCAAAATACAATTAGAATGCTTATTAATTAAGTCACCAGTATGTTTTACCTTGCATGATGAGTTATATCGGACAGTATAATTTCATTTAAAAATTGGCATATATACATAAATACTACCTACAGTACCGTTTAAATCTCAATTAATGTGCTTGGGAAAAGGTACTGAGTAATGACATATTTCATTTGTCTGTACAGAAATCTTAACAAGTCCACTTATCTTTACAGGACTAATGAAGATGAGTGTATCTTCTCTCACTGCCATACAGTTCCCTATTACTGTCCTGCTTAGACCATTGTCTTATCATTAGAAGAGTAAAAACAGAATTACAGAATTACGTGTATTGTATTCTTTCTTTATATTTCTTAATCTGGCATTGTACATTTCTGAAAAAAATTTTAGGATCTGACTTTTCATTCTATAAACAGCTAGCACATCCTATCGGAAATTTCCCAGAGCAGGTTTTGAGATGAGCAAAAAATTACCAAAATAAAACCAAAGAGCATTTCCTATCTGCTACATCCAGATCCAAAGCTGCCAGGAATATATTTCCTATCTCTTTTATATTTCATATTTCTTTATTATAAGAGAAGGTAGAAGGGGATGGTACAGACCAGAGGATGCATTTTCAACCGCCGCCTCTTCCTCTAATGCAGCTTTGGTGCTTGGATTTACTATTCTACAACTTCAAATGAGTTCCAGGGTCACAAATACATCAAAAAATAAAGAAAATGTTAAGGAGTCTTGAAGGGAGCCGTAATGGCAAACTGAAAATGAAGACATCACTTGTAATATTTCCATAGTGCCAGGAGCTGACTTTTCACACCATTTGAGATATGAAAGGTGCTACTCAAAGTCTTAATTAAAGCTGAACATGTAACAAGCTTGAAGCCAAAAGCCAAAACAATCCCCATCTCAGAAGAGTGTCTAGAATGTCCTGAGCAAGGACAAATCACTGCTTTTTATTCCTCTCCGCTCAAAGACAGAAAGTGCAGAACTTATTGGATTTCAGGACAGCAAATGTGAACACGGAGTAGAAAATTTCACATGGGTGGGTATTTTCTTTTCCTGATGTGTCAGACCACCTGATCCCCTCAGGGTTCAGGTGTGCTCCACACACAACCTTGCCTGTTAGAGAGAGACTTTCCTCTGAGCCCAGCAGGGCATAGTCTGCTCATACCTGAATACTCTGGAGAATGTGCTGGGGACCCTGGATAACTGTTAAAATATCCCAGGATCCCTATTGTGTAAATTAACGATTCTTTGGATTAAGTTAACTTGTTGTTAACCAGTTATCTTGAAGTAATTATTAACTCAAGACAGGCTAATGCAAAAGCCACATGAATATTCGCATTGTATGTTACATAATAAAAATATGTTTATAATTATTTACACCGTATAAAATAAACAATGTGGTTACAAAAGTTCAGATTCATCTGCTTACACCAAATTGCGTTTGAAAGGTTCTTGCTAATGAATGCAAACTGAGAAGAAAGCACATGAAAACACACCTCACAGCTAAAGGAGCCTGTTAAAAACACACCCCCAGCAAGACTGATGGACAGGGGGAACATAGTCCCTAGAGAACCAGAAGAACAAAAAGAACAAAAGAGAATATCCCTACTGAAGCTATGCTGGCTTCCTAGAGAAGTCCTTTCACAGAGATCAGGCAAGGAAATGCTCCCCCATACTTGCAGTTGTAGTAGAAATCTACCCGGATGCTGGGGAGGGGTCACTCTGAGATTATTAAAATGAAAATGTAAAGAACCAGCACCATCAGTACCACACCAATAACACATTGCAGCAAAGACTCACTAGAGAGCCAACTCTTAATGAAAAATCATTTCAAATGGGAATACAGGCTTAAAGATACAGAGTTAGCCTCCTGCCTATTTATGGGAAACAGAAACAAATACCAAAAGAAAAGGACTCTGGTGAACTTTTAGAAACAAGTCTCTGTCTTTACTTTTTGTCTCTTGAGGACAAAAGCATCACTTCTTCAGTTCCCTTAACAAACGTCAGAGAACAAAGAGGGGTCTTTGACTGATGTGGTTACACAGTCACTTTCTGCAGCCTCTGCCATATCTGAAGAAATAAGAAAAATCACAAACTGGATCACACAAAACAACCTCATTTGCTACTTGGCCTTGGTAACTTGAGAGTCTATTGCCTGGCTGGCATGTGATCTTTCCTTGGCTATTCACTGTCTCTGCAATTCACCCTGCAGGGCAGGTCAGTAACAGGGTACAAGATCCAGATTCCAGAGGGAATTAGAAGTCAAGACAGAGTTGGACTGTAATGTGTTCTAACACTTTCAAATAAAAAGAAGACGACCACAAAACCACAAGTGCTACAGCAGTGAAAAGTGCCTGTTTACAAGGTCAGAGCAAAGAGCAGCTCAGTGAGTGGAACAACATCTCAGCTTGAGTTACTCAGGGAACAGATAAAAAGTACTGTTGTGAGCATTCAGGACGGGTATCGGGTGTCTTCCCAGCTCTCCACCTTAAGGTTGCCTGGCTGATCCCGTCTGCTGGAGTCCTCATTAAGCTGGGCACAGAGAACAGCCCTGGAAGAACTTCCTACAGCCACTCCACCCAAGTATCCTGTGGTTCTGCAATGCTCCCTCAAAAACAGCCAGCACAGGAAGAACAGAAACAGACCGGAATTGTTGACAAAACAACACCTTAGTTTAGTCCTGATGTGGGGGGAAAACAAAACAAAACAAAACAAAACATATAGATAAATATATATATATACACCTAGGAGTTAAATTTCTGAACTGCTGCTTTATCCTTCTCATGCTGTCAGACAGAAACCCATCCACACATGGTCTGGCAAACACCGATCAACTTGAGCATCATAGAACTTTTAGCAAGTTCTAACAATGGTGTCTTCATGTAACTCCCATTTTGGAAAGAATTTGGACATTTGGCAAGTTGTTAGGTCAGACCCTTGGAGCTGAAAAGAAATAATGTGAAGATCAGACAGCCACGTTAATGTAGATAATGCAAGCAAGCCTGAGAAAATTTCCACTGCAGTCATGTATGATACTACGATTAAGACAGTACCACCTCTGAAAAATCTTCCCATTAATTAAATAACCCTGCACCATTGCTGTCTCCAACAAGTGACTGATTCTGACAACTCTAAATCTTTGGTGTCAGACTACTCATGCTCCTTGAAAGCCTCCTGATGCCTGTGCAAGGCAGACGTTGGCAGCTTCAGTACAATGACATGATCAAAAGAACTTTAAGTGACAAGATAAGTAGTCCAGATAATAGCCCCTGGCAATCCTAGGTGTGTATATGTCAGATGAAGCCCTTGAAATACAAGATTTCTGCGTATCCTCTATTTAGCTCGCACATTACCACAGGTAGTGGTGGATGCTCAGTAATTTTTCTGAGTTTTCAAGGTCACAGTGCCATCCTACATATTTTAAGCTTTCAAATTAAAGTCTTCAACAGGAGGCACTTCACCAGCAGCCTTTCCCTCTCGTGCAACCAACAGTAAAACCTTTGTGACTGAGGACTGGCCCCAGCGATTTAGGCACAGAGCACATGACATGTGGTTAGACTAAACAAATATCTTCTGGAAAATACCCACACTAAGCTTAACATCCCAAATAACAGAGAATCTTCCAAATGCCATGGCAAGCTACTTCAGTGGTGAAAATCAGTTGTCACAAAAAGCTCTCTCTGCAAAAAGGCTAGATAAGTATCCTTTTCATTAATTTTTTTCCCTATCTTCTCCTTTTTGCTATTGGATATTGTTATGCACTTGAATGCTTACAAAAGGATTTAAAGACACTAATTATAGGCTGCAGGCGAACTGCTTTCTAAATTTCTCTTTGATGAGATAAATGGGTGAATTCCTTAAATTTCTCAGTGTAAGATTTTTTTAACAGACCTCATGATTATGCCCTTCTCTTGCCAGTCCTTCTTTTCTAAATCTCCCATTAAAAAAAAATAAAAAATCCTTTTATTCTGCTCATCTTGTACACAGTCTGCATATCCTCCTTATTTCAGAGTATCAGTTCCCTGCTTCTGCTTAGTTAAACTTCTTTGTGGCTAGTTTCACAGACAAATCTAGATGAAAAAGTGCTGTTATCTGCCCAGACTGAAGAGATTAGGCAAAGTTTGTACTACTTTGCTTGATTACAGTTAACAGCATAACGAGGTAACCTTAGCCTATTAGCAGAGCTCTTAGCACAGGTTGCAAAATGTAGCTGAGACACCAGGCAAATACCTTGGCTGTTATTCTGTCCTTGCATAGCCACTCCCTAAGCAGTGAATAAGTTAATTAAAGCTTGCTTAGCTGTAACTCTAAGTGAAAAGCAGGCAAATCCCTAATGGCAAATGGTGTCTTACAACATTTACTTATTTATTTTTCCCTTGAGAAGCATCCCTTTTTCAAGTGTAATTATTATCATATATTTTGTTCATAAGTTGACATATCAAAAAAACTCGTGCATGAAACTTCTCTTGCATGAAAAAGGCAAACAGTAGAAAGATGCACGAATATCAAGTTGCATAAAAAAGTTGAAATATTGTGCATGTTTGTGGAGTAGCCATGAGAAAAATCCAACCTTCCCTTCCATGTCTGGGAGCTATTGCTCTGTTAGTTGCTGTTACCTTCTACGGGCTAAAAGGCTTCACTTGGGTGAAGAAATACGGCCAAAAATTAAAGGATGTCTTTGTTTAAGAAGCATGTCTATTTACTCTGAGGGGAATTCTGTACAATAAGACAGTGAAACACAACTTCATGGATTATATCATGTTCTATGAAGTCATAAGTGCCATGGAAGATATTGGAGGTGTACTAAAATAATACATGGAAGCATATCTTGAAAAATTTTGGAGGCTGAATAAACTCCAGATGCTAGCTTTTCATACCATCTCAGACCAGTATGCGCTGAAACATTTGGCAGATAGAAAGCAGAAGCTTGCTGCAGCTGGTGATATCCTTTGATGAGATCAAGCTTCAGAAATACAATTGTACCATTCAGTGGAGAAATTATGTCATTTACTGTTGGTGAGATATGGTGCTCTCTTTACAGTGGCCTTTTTTTATTCCCTTTGCAGGAGTTTTTGGAGCCATGCAAATTCATCCCCTCCTACAACACAATCTCTCTGTTTGCTAAGACCCATGTAAAAGAGATTTCAGCAGAGTCCTGTCCCACACCTCCAGCTTCCGCTGTCCCATCCTGCTGCCAGCACTGGCGAGGGATCTACCGCTGTTAATTCCCATCACCAATTTCTTCATCTGCAGGTAAAAACTCCATATTACAGCAAAATAAGACCCTTGGATTTTTTTCCCGTGTCAGGATTTTTGTATGTTTGCTGTCAAGATTGTCTTCCCAGTCTGGGAATGGGAGCCCAGAACTTTAGGTTAAACTTTCCTCTTTTGAGTTCCCTCTTTAGTTAGAAGTATGTCGATCAAAATAGTGGTTAATATTAACATAAGATGGGAATGTCTTTTAAGCTGCTTTTAGAGCCTTCTTTCAAGAATGAAGCTGTATGAAGGAGCTAAGTTGTTCTTATATGAAAACAGTTATTTGTGCTACAGTATTTCACTTTGACACAAAGTGGATTCATTGCTGACATTAAACCACTCACACTTGAATGTCATTTAAACACCTAAATAGGGACCAAACAGCCTTATGACAGACTGACTAACACCTATAACAACAAGGCATTACCTTAAGATAAGAGGGCAAACAGGTAATGTATTTATTTCAAGCAGGCTGAGTCTAATGACCTTTCTTCTAGGGGGCTGAGGGAACTGGATGAGGAACCTTCTGAATCTTTATTTCTCAGAAAATTCACAGTTCATGGATGAAGTAGCAGAAGAGGTGGAAAGGGCAAATATAGCTCTCTACGAGGGAAGAGAGGGACAGGAAAAGAAAGAGTGATCATTTTGACTGCAGTTTCTAGAAACAGAATAAATAGTCGTACTACTTGTACCACCTGGATGCCAGAAAAGAAAAATTAATTAACAGGCAGTAGATTTGTCTAGAAGAAGCTAAGACAAATAAAATAAACTTGCTTTTGTCATGATTCCATGAATGTTGTTAATCTTAGAAAAAGCGTATCTATACCACAACTTAATTATTAGCATTTGACACCACTTTATACAATATTCCTATAAGCAAACTCTAGAAGAAAATACTATGATCTGAAAACTGTCGGAGACATTGATTCTGGAGAGTATTTATTGGTTTCTCCTGTTAAATTGAAAGAATTTATCAAAATTTTACATTTGCTTTTCAAGACTTTATTAATTTGATTGTAAATATTTTCATTTGGTTGGAAGCATTATCTGTAACAAAATGGATAAAGGAATAAAGTAAGCATATTGAATTTGCACACACTAGCCCTCACTTACGTGCTCGTTAAAAGGCATAGGCTGAAAATTATCTTTATATCTTAAAAGAAAAGAATGGGGCTGAGAGCCATATTTTCCTTTGGTAGGAATGATCAGCTGCACAAATACAGGTTGTGGTTGCAGAGAACAGAGTCTGGGAACGGATGGTGGCTTAGAAGCTTAATATGTTATTACAAAAAAGAGTTAAGCATATCCCAGGACACCTGAAAAAGACTTGCATCCTGAAAAACAAGTGAAATAGTCCTGCTGCTCTATTGGTATGGCCTCTGTTGGAATTTTGCACCCAGGTTTTTGCACAGAAGTTCAAGAAGTGACAGGATTGAAGAGAAATGAAGAGAGAAAAAAGAACAATCAAAGATCTGGAAACCATAACTTGCAAAGAATGACTGAAATTCTGAAGACTTTCTTTGAAATACTTCTTTGACATAATGTGGGAAACTCCAAGACTCAGGATGGTCTGGAGATGAAATACCAGGAATTTTCTTTTGAGGTCGTCACTGAAGAAGTGAAAGGTCACAATCACAATCTTCACATGGTGCTACATCCAAAGGAAACATTATGAGTTTTTATTCTGGATACGCACTGAATCCTTGTCTTTAAGGTAGTAATCAGTAGCTCTTCAGAGTTTTTCACATCGTCACAAGCCTACGAGACTGATTTTAAATTATTATATAGATCATTATTTCACATTACAAATTTTTTTCTTAATAGCAACAGTGACATTTATTAGTCCAAAGACGCAAATATATTCTCACAATTCCATGTCACAGAATGAGTTAGAAAAAGTAGATATGGAACATATATATGCACATCTGTAATCATACTTTTCTCCCTTTTTTTCAGTTCCTCTTAGAATTCTGCTGTGGAACTTTCACTCCTTCTTCCTTGGCATATTATCTCCTTTGGTACACCATGTGTGGAACAACTCAAGTAGAAGTAGTCAAGCAGCACAGTATTAGGTAAGCAACCATTTAGAAGACCTGTTCCAAGAAAGACTGCATGCTTTGAACACTCATCCCCACATGCTTCTGCAATCTTTCATTTCACGGAGAAACATCGTGGCTAGACTCTCATGTTTCCAGCCTCTGTAACTCAGTGGGTAGATTCAGGTGCCTACACAGAGGAATCTAACACCTAAATGGATTCAAAAGTATACATACATACACAAATATCCCAGCTGTCCTCCAGCTATGCTCCAAAGAGAGTAGGTCTCCCACAGGTTGTATTATGTATTTGACAGCCTCGAACGAAGGCCTCTGACGGTCAGAGTTGTCTAAAACTGTATGGGAGAGATAGGATTAGGCACATGAATCGTTCCCAGTGTCTAATACTCCATGTGCTTACCACACATTTTTAATAAAAGAATGGTTTCATTCAAGTGCCATAATTTTATTTACAACTTATAATAAAACAAATCCAGTATCGTTTTATGAAGACACAGTTATACATACCATTACTAGTAATAAGGGCATCATAATAGCACAGAGCAAAACCACACTTGACACCTTTCATGAAAGTCACTGTCATGCAGGAGGGATGTTTCATATTCCTCCAGTCTGCAACATTGGGGTGGCACAAGACAAGGTTGGGTAGGTATGTGGGTAGGTACACTGGAGAGCTAGCACAGATGCAGAAAGCTCTCTGCTGCCCAAACCCAGTTTATGCCCTGCTTCTCCCATGATGTGGTATTTGCTGCTCCTGACGCTGAGCCAGCACACTTACAGCTGGTGCAAACACCTCTACAGCACAGACCACCGAGCCATGGAAGTATCTGGAAAGGCTCTGAACTGAAGCCCCTCACTATCTGCAAAGGTGTGCCTTGCTCACGTGCATGCTGGGCAACGATCAGCAAGGGACTTCAATTTAAAGCAAACATTTCTCAACAGATTACAGTCTCCTGCTCTCTTAGTATTACATCTTTGGTGCATCCATTGCATTTAATTACACTCCTGTTGGTAGCCTCTTCTACTGGGACTAAACACATGTGGTTTTTTGCTCCTACCTATTAAGTGCTTGCATCCCCTGTCACAGCTTATAAACAAATTGCAAACAACATCATGAGGAGAAATCACCACGAGGGAATCCTTTCCCATACAGTGGATGTTCATTGTAGCTGAGCATTTAACTTCTTATCCCTTTGCTTTTCTGCAGCTGTGCAGCGGCATCAGAAGCACGACAATAATGGTCTGGGATACACCTGGCACAGGACACAACCCTCTCAGAAGAGGGGTAAAATGCAAAGATGCTTCAGGGATTGCAGTGTGAATGGTGCAACCACACTCTATCCCTTTCCTGGACCTCACTGAAGAGAAAATGAAATGCCATCAGTCACTACAGAAAAGGAAGGAACTGCTCTAGGTTATCTCCTCCCTGTTTGTCTTCATTGCAAAGAGCACACCCGGTGGCACAGAGGACAGTACCATAAATGACTTTTTGGCTAAAGTAACCAAGAACTATATACGCTATAAGGATTTTTAAGAAAATGGCACGCACATACCTAAGTCATGTCCGGGTGGGGCTCTAACAAAAGTGACCATTCAAGGTGATATTATCCAAGGGTCTGCAAAGAGGACACCTTTGAAGTAATTCACATGTAAGTACTCTGCCTCCTCTGCCCCTTGTGGGTGCCATGATCCTGGAGTAGAAGAGCCTCAATTCATTGACTTTTACTCTCTCTTGTAGGTTACATAGATGTCCAAACACTTAACAGCTATAAGTTATCTTTAGGGATACTTTGTCAGAAAGTGTAGTGATAGGACAAGGGTTAATGGTTTTAAATTGAAAGAGGCAAGATTTACATTAGATACTAGAAAGAAATTATTCCTGTGAGGGTGGTGAGGCATTGGAACAGATTGCCCAAAGAACTTGTGGAAGTCCCATCTCTGGGAGTGTTCAAGGTTAGGTTGGATGGGGCTTTGAGCAACCTGCTCTAGTGGGAGGTGTCCCTGCCCATGGCATGGGGTTGGAACCTGATGAGCTTTGAGGTGCCTTCCAACTCTAACCATTCTATGACTCTATGATTCTATCTTAATGCTATATTCCTTAATGTCATAGTGTTGGTAAGCCCTAACAAGTGTATACACAAAACTAAGACCCTGAGGCTCAGTGCTATATTCTTAAGAATGTACAAGCACCCTCTTGTTGTTTTAAGATGGGTTGTAAATATCTGCTCTTCTGTTCTTAGTCTTTCCAGCTGACAACCACTGAATTAATTCCCATGGTTCATTATCTTGATTGAATAATAGCTGTTGATTTTAGGAGTGCAGAAGTTCTTCCACAATATCCTCTAAAATTGCAGGTCAGGTTACTCTGCTATTCAGGCTCTGCACATCTGATCCCCAAGAGAGATCAGCAAAGAAACCTTTCACCCTCGTACCACAAATCATTCTTCAGCAAATAACACGATTTGATTTATAGCAATGAAGCATATCAGGAGGGGAATCAGAGGTAAGAATTGTCAACAGTAGATATTGCCACAACCAGAAGCCACTAATTGCATAGCGGTAAATCTGCTTTCAGAAGTTTGTTGTAGCTCTCAGTAACTCCACAGGTTGCTGAGTAGCAATGGCAGTTGTACATAGCAACTACTTTTCCTGTTTAAATAAACCACAAGTGCCGAGAGACTGTATCAATAAATCACAGATGGGAATTGGGACTTCATTCAAGGTGCTATTTCATATTCACAGCCAGCTTTTACTTGGCCTTTTATTTTATTATTTTGCTAATATTTATTTCTCCTTATTTTCAATTTGGTCAATTTCTTTATTTGGTTTCCCACACAGGCCTCTCTCATACCTCTGCCAAAAAAGCCTAGCAAAAATGTTCTTTTTCCATTTATGCTAAAACAACACTAAGCAAGGCCCATAGTTGCGTATTTGCTAGCTATCTTGAGCAAAAAGGGAATTGATGGGTTTTATTTTGACTTTAGTTTTCAGTGGTACATTTTCCACTAATGCATTCACTACTTTGTCAATATTTTTAGTACATTATTATATTTTTTCACATTTAAAGAGTGTATCAATGAACAAGGCTTGGATTTGCTCGTGTTTGACTGAGCCCTTATTTTAGAAAAAAAGCAACACTCTATGCCTTGACATTTATTTGTGTCATTTTTTTTAACCATAATTTCTACACAGTTTCTCTGGTATGAAATAAGTGTTCATCTTCCCTAACCATGGAAACTCTCTGTAATAACAAGTACAGCTCCGTGCGTCTTTGTTTACCACTGAAAATTTTCCTTGTATCCGAACCCACAGCTCCCAGTTTTAATAAAAAGCTCTGAATTCATCAGATGATATTCCTACGTTTACCTGTTTGTTTATATAATAAAAATGTGCTAGTAGGCACATTGGTGGTTTAAAAAATGGAAAAAGAGAATGAGAGAGAAAGAAGGAATGAAACAAGGAAACTCTTTGTCCTAATACTACAGATAATTCTGTTAGTTTTGTCAGATTGATAATAATAAAATAAATAAGAGGAGAACCAGAGACAATACTTTCCAACACATGTAAATACTGAGCAATAAAATACATGTACCAACAACCCAATCTTTCTTACTCTGTATGTGAAAATCATCTGTATAACTGGCATTCTTCAATACCGTTCTGATGACTTCACACCTGGTCCTTCTCCCTAGTTCTCCAAAGCAGAGAAGACATGTTCCACCTTCTGCTGTTCTGTGGCAAAGTGCATTGCTGGCAGTGAGCTGCCAATATTAGTTGCTGGTGTCACCTGAGAAGGTGGATGGAAAGCCTGTGGAGCCTACATCTGGTAGAATACATGAACCATGAACTCAAGCAGTTAGTTTACTCAAAGAAGTGATGGAGTGACAGGCAAGGAATAAGCCTCTGCTTAATGAGATGTAGGTTTGAGGTGGAGCCTCAGAGAGCAAATAACCTCCACCTACAGAGTCCTTCAGAGATCACTTACTCTTCAATAGCACCCTTACAAATAATCAACCTCAGACCTGCTCATCTTCTCCCTCTGGACACACCTGGCTCCAACTCTAGGAAGATGAAAACCTCCTGGACAGTTGGGTCCTTAGCATCGCAGAAGTCCAACACGTAAACATCCTCCTCAAACTGATGTTCAGTCTCTTCCCAATGCTGTGAAATGCTATACGCTCACAGAAGGAGAGCAGGGGACACTGAGCATATGAGTTAAATAAGAAGATGGTATCACAGGAGATAAACAATGCAGTGGTCTTTTCATCTCAACAGTGCAGGCAAAGTGCGGGAAAGCTGCCCCTAGCCCCAGGGGAAGGGGAACTCAGAGCTTTTCTGCTGGTAGGGAATGACAAGATGAAAGGGAAAAGGAGCAGCAGCTGAAACAACAGGAGGAATAGAACAGGGAGAGAAGAGAGAGGGAATGAAAACGAGGAACAGTGGTTGCTAAAGCAGAGAGAAACAATCCAAGCTTTATTTCCTGAACTTTGGGATTTGAGTTTTCCTCTCAGTAAACAGCATTTTTTGAGAACAGGAATGAGCAACATTCTGAGAAACTGAAGTTATGAAATACCATCCTGCATAGAACTCTTTCTTAGTCTTAGGTCCTGTATCCCTTCACATTTGTGTTCTCTGTGTCCACTACCCAATAAAGCAGAGCACAGAGCACACACAGTATCTTTATCACTTTGGACACATGGTCTTGAGAACATTTTGCCACTGAAGCTATCAGTGCTGTAACTGATCTTTTGAAAGCAAAATGTCAGCTTTCTGGTACCAAGTTGGTTTAGCCCATCATTGGTGTCCAAGCAAAGAGCTTGTAAAATCTTCCCACTTGAAAATTGTTAATGATATTTTATTGGCTTGCCTTTCTCAGAAAACTGAAGAGATATCTGCCTGTGAACGGCAAGCAGATCCAAAGCACAACACTGTCCCTTTTTGCAGAGCATTTTCTGTTACCTTTTGGAAATGATGGGAAATTCTGATGGAAGAATAAATATTAACGGACCTTGTTGGTTTCTGTCTCCATCTCTCTAGTATCTTCTTTCCTAGCACAAAATATTAATTTCCTGTTGTCATGATTGTAATTTCTTCTAGTTGGGATAGTTTGTTAATAACATTAATTTCCCACCTGAGATCGTGCTAACAGATTCTTTGCCTTGCCAGTTCTTTGAAGTGTGTCATTTCCCCATGTTACATTTCAGATGTCAAACTCAAACTTCCAGCGTGTTCTTTTGATGGTTTCTCAGCATTCCTCTACATTCTTCCAAACTCTTCAGGTGAAATTTTTCAAGTGATACTAGTTTTCCAACAGAAAGCTAAAGCTTTGAATTCAGAGTATTAATCATATAAACAACAGACATTCAAAAACATTGGGTGATTGATAGATTGATGGATTGTCATAAAATGGTACCTCTCCAGAAAATGCTACAGCTGGAAGTAAGATATTTTTCTTGGGATTAGTGGCTCTGAGGTGAAGAAGATGAAAAGGGAAACATTGTGCTCCTCGTGCAGTCAAAATGAATACGTAGGAATTAGACTACCAACATGACATTGGACTTCAAATAAATTTTATCTTTACCTTCTCCAGCTTTTAGATATCCTATTTTGGGTGTATTTTGGTCACATTTCCTGCCTTTGCTCGACAGCCATGGATACTTAGAAAGAAATATTCATGTACCAAAGGAAAGGATAAATTGGGACTTATGAGTTTGCTTTCAGTTTCAGGTCTTCCAGGCCCCCACCCCCTCAATTTTATGATTATTAGGGTTTTGACAAATATTGTTTGCATGTTTGTGTCTACTGAACTCCTATAATCCATTTTTTCACAATCATATAAAGATTATAAGGTTCTCAGTTGAGCTTAATTTTTGGAAATTTATACTTCCTGGGTGTAGCTACTTCTCAGAATAGGGGTTGATTTAAATACCAGCCTTTGGGCTCTCCTGAAATGGGACATGGTATAAGTAAACACCACACCTTAATTGAGCTCACAAAACTACACCGCGTTTTACCTCACGAATATTTGTCCCCGTACCATTTTCCTGACATTACAAGCCACATGCTGCTTTTCCACTCTTAAAGAGGGGCCAACTGCCTGAACAGTGATGATGAGTCACTCTTGAAAACTTGATGTGCAGTTATTGCACGTAGATTCAGTAGCCAGATGCCCATATACTTTGGGCTATATCAACCCATGTATTAGCCAAAACCTTGATCTTACAGATATTAACCAACACTTTCCACTTCCAGGAGCAGCTGTGGCTGCTTTGCCCCATGTAGACTCTGCTTTGAAACAGCAGATCTGGAATACCTCTGCTGCAGGAGCCATCAGGATAATGTCCTTTCTCCCACAAGAGTTTCATTACGTGACCTAAGTGACATAGATATGAATATGACATTCCTCTAATAATAAATTATAGAAACTTTCATCAGTTCCAGCCCCTTAAACTGTTGAACTGTATGCTTTCAGTTTCGACTTCAAAGACAGTTTCTCCTTCAAAGACAGTTTCTCATTTTAAAGGTTTCTTTCACAAAAACTGGTGGGATTACAACATAAACAAATTATATATTAGAAATCCATTTGTGGAGGAAATAATATGCTATAAATCGTGAAAGAATTGATAAAAATCCAAAGCAGTCCCCAATCCGGTTATAAATTCACCATCTCACAAAGGCAAAAGAGCTTATTCCACAACTTGCTCACAAACCACTCATTCTTGGAAAATTCTAAAGTAACGGCAGCTGGTAAAATAATTAAGATCATACAGTCATAATTACACTGTGCATCTGCAACTGTTCTACCACCATCAGACTACGTAGTTAAGTACCCAGAAAACAGCTGGATTAAGCCAGCTCTCAACTCGTTTTAGGATGTGAAACTGACAGCAAAATGCCTTCAGCTTGATAAATTTTCCTGGGCATTTGGATGTGGTCACAGAGGTAGCAGGAAGAACAGGAAAGTTTTAATACCTTCAACCTAGAGTGGTAGTAGTTATCCCTTACACAACACAAAAGAAAGAAAATGATACCTTTTATTAGATTAAAGTTTCAAAGAAAAATGTGATTAAATATCAGTTTTTTTCTTCAGGGGTGCAGTCATTGTACTGGGCTTAGACTGTGGAATACTCAGCTAACATGTCTGACACGATTTGGAGCTAGAGTGTGAAATGTAACTTCCTTCATTCTGGCCCAGTTTCTATCTTCATCTTCAGTAGCTTCTCCAAGAGACAAGGTGCTGCCCAAGCACTGGCAGAGTTCCTTCCTTGAAGCACTTGTATTAAAAAGGCAGAAAACAAAGTATGTAAGAAATCAGCCTGCTGGAGAAAATTCCCAGAATCATGAAGGTCATATCACTCATTGCTACACTGTTTTGTATTATTCATGAGGGTTTTTTAGTGTTTCTACTAGTTGAAGGCTTTCCTCTCCTGTACCCTCTGTGCACACCACTCTCTAGGACACACCACCACTTGCTCGTTGTCATTACCCAGGGCTTTTTGCAGATAACCATACTAACCTCAGAGTGGCAGTCCATGGGATGTCATCTTTCCTGAGATGAGGAAACAAAAGGGACAATCCATCCAACTTCAGAATTTTTTGCTCATTTAATGATTGCTCAGAACACCAGCTCTTGTAAATGTCCAATGTATTGTAAATGTCTAAATGAGGCCCGAATGAGCTAAAACAGGTCAGAAACAAAATCTTGCAAAACACACAGAAGCACTTTGGTAAGCAATTAGGGATTTCCCATCACTCTGTCCACCAAGAA
Source organism: Thinocorus orbignyianus (assembly GCA_013400375.1). Lineage (NCBI taxonomy): Eukaryota > Metazoa > Chordata > Aves > Ciconiiformes > Thinocoridae > Thinocorus > Thinocorus orbignyianus. The sequence continues at coordinate 28,735 of VXBW01003156.1, read as the reverse complement.
AAGCAACTGGCTCAGGGACCCTGAGAAATGTACCTTCAGCAGTGATCACAAGGGTGATGAGAGCAAATACCAGAAATGAAAGGCAGTCTTCTCAGAGGATACGTGGAAAAAGAAGGTGATGATATCACATCATGATGAATTCCATATATAGGCCAAAATATACCCATAATCCTAAGGTCAAGTATGCAATAGTCTAAAGTCCTGAAAATTTCTTACGTAGGACCTAAGTATGAACTGAAAAAATAAAAACAAATTTTTTTTTTTTTTTTTTTGCTAAGGTATCAGTTGCCTACAGCTTCTCTTGCCTTCTTTAGACAAGCCCCAAATAGTTGGAGGAACATAAAGGGATGCTTTATATAGTTTAAACTTAGGAAGGAAGTCTACACCACATATCTTACAAAGAAAGCATGACAACTGCTATCATTATACTGACTTAATTATGCAAAATTTCAATATTATTTATATTTAAATAATTAAACTAAGGTGTTAGATTGATAAGATGAAGAGCATTTGCCATTTCTGCTGAACTCAGAAGTAAAATCTCTTTATATAAATGGCTCTTCATCTCTTACCTCTTTACTTGAGGGGTTTAAATATTTTCTGCATCACCAAGCTGTCTCTGGCACTAAAATTTCACACTTACAAGAGGTAACTGGAAGGCTGTGACTCTTCCACATTTATGCAAATTTTAATTTAGAGCACAAGAAGAAATTGTAGTTTTTTCCTCACTGCAGCCTTAGTAAATCTCTCTAAGAGAAGTATTTAGAAGGCAAGCTGGGTATCTGGAGGTACTGCTACATACTACTGTGGTTGTTTTTCTGATCACATCCACCAAGAATATTTAGCTTTCTAGACATGAACACCATGTATGCAAAAAGCTGATTGTCTTTCTCTGAGTAGCACTAAATATAAAGCTCCCTGAGTTAAAAATATATTTTCTGATAGCTGGAGACAGGTACCCTCTGTGGAGTTTTTTCGTTAAAGCTTTCCTAGTGCAAAATACATGTGGGACATGAATAACTCCTTTTCCATGTATTGCTCCTTTTCTCAAACTCAGTTTCTTTTGCCAAGACTGTTCCCCAGGCAGTTTATTATCTGCCTACTCTCCTTAATAATCTATTTCTCTGGTAAATAAAATGTGCTGTGTCTTCCGAACATGAAGTACCTCGGGAATATGGAAAATTATGAAATATAGAAAGTTGTCACACATTGTAAGAAAGCAATAGGGAACAGCTACTGGAAATCTCCAAAAATGTGACCTTAGATGAAGTCAAGATCCTAGAAATATTAATAACAAATTAGACCAATAAATGTAACTAGGCATCTGTGCTGGTCAAATGTCATATAATAATATTTCTTACGGAAAAGACTGTTATCTACAGTAGAAGAAGTGTTTTGAGGACAGCATGGGTGATGAACATGTGCATCCTCAAATTCAAAGCAGATTTTAGGTGGGTTTGTGGACAGGCCAAAGAATCTGAAGATAACTTAGAAATTAATGACAGAGCATTAGATAAAATAAGGAAGATAACAAATGGACGAAGAAAGCCCCAAATCATTCATCATTTTAAAAATAGAAGCAGTGCCTACAAAATGAAAGGGCAGAACTTGCTGGGTCACATTCTGCAGATGCTTACAGTGACATTAGTGATGGATACTCTTCCTGCAGCCAAGAAAGGGTGGTGCTGCTGAGGTCCTGCTGCAATAGTTACCAGATTAGACCTAGTTTCACTGAACCAGAACCAACCCTGACTTCATAGAATAATAGAATGGTTGGAGTTGGAAGGGGAACTTAAAGATCATGGAGTTCCAACCCCCCTGCCATAGGCAGGGACACATCCCACTAGAGCAGGTTGCTCAAAGCCCCATCCAGCCTGGCCTTGAACACTTCCAGGGATGGGGCAGCCACAACTTCTCTGGGCAACCTGTTCCAGTGTCTCACCACTCTCACAGCAAAGAATTTCTTCCTAATATCTCATCTAAATCTCCCCTCTTCCAATTTAAAACCGTTACCTCTTGTCCTGTCACTATGATTCCTGACGAAGAGTCCCTCTTCAGCTCTCCTGGAGCTCCCTTCAGATCCTGGAAGGCTGCTAGAAGGTCTCCCCAGAGCCTTCTCTTCTCCAGGCTGAACCGCCCCAGCTCTCTCAGCCTATCTTCATAGGAGAGGTGCTCCATCCCTCTAATCATCTTGGTGGCCCTCCGCTGGACCCGTTCCACATCCCAACTCCTGATTTTCCTACGCAGGCATGAGGCATACAGGTCTTAGAACATCTTGGGGAGTCCTTCCATGCACAGTGGAGGTGTTTCATCTGCAGCACACCATGCCAGCTGGCTGCGAGCTGCAGCGCTTCCAGACCAGACTTGCTCTCCAGTTGGACAGCCAGAAACCCAGTTGGAGCAGATGCAGGGCTCTCTGCACCTGGCTGTCTAGACAACGTGTTCCTACCCGGGAGCTATCATCTGTGTTGATAGTATCTCTTGGCCTTCAAGCGGTCCCTTTGAAGACCACAGCCTCCTTGTATTTTTGCTCTGTTTGTTTATACCATGGCCTCAAAGGATGAAATGATAAATGGAAGTTTGTTTCAGGATGCAGTCTAGCTGGCAACAATGCAGTGAAAATGAAAGGTTTTCTTGGGCATTTAGCCTCCTTGTTCTCCAGGTTGCAAAACCTGCATAGTTGTGGGTTCAAAGCTGCAGAGCTTAACAAACTGGTTGTATCTCATGGTCGCATCCCTTTGCCTGCATGGAGTCCATCTAACCGAGACCAAAAATTCTTTGGGAAGGCAAGTTGTGGCAATTTGGTGAAATTCCTACAGACTGGAAAAAGGGGAACATAACCCTGA
>VXBW01003156.1:9574-25172 GCA_013400375.1 Thinocorus orbignyianus | reverse complement strand
TGCCCCATCCCTGGAAGTGTTCAAGGCCAGGCTGGATGGGGCTTTGAGCAACCTGCTCTAGTGGGATGTGCCCCTGCCTATGGCAGGGGGTTGGAACTGGATGATCTTTAAGTTCCCTTCCAACTCCAACCATTCTATGATTCTATGTGAGTGTTTGTTTCTCTACCAGAGCATGGCACAGAAGGGAAGGTTGCATTTCTGGGGGTGGAGATGACCATCCTGCATGTATTGAGGCAGTATTTCCAGAAAGTTCAGACAATTAAGTGCAATTCTCAGATACCTGTTTGCCAGAAAAATGTGGAGTAACAAACCCCAGACATAAAATCATATGTAATTTTTGCCAGCGCATAAAAAGCATTGCTTGACTTGCTACATTTCCAGTTTCTTTAACAATACTTACTCTTGCAATAGATATTAAACAAACAACAACAACAACAAAAAAAAATCTTAATTTTAAAAATGTTTTGTTGCACATCATAAATGTTGCTGGAAAGGTCCGAAGTCCAGCTTTTCCTGCACTTGCTTAAAGAATCTCACAGCAAGCTGTCTTGCATTTTCCCCCAATATTAATTCAAATTTTTCTTTTCAGACTTAATTTCTGTGCCCCTGGCTGCAGAATCCTCCAGTCTAATAAAGATCTCAGCAATTCATCCACCAGGGATTGGGCTGGGATTTGTTTAGCCCAGTTTTTACTATTTACAAGCTCAGTTTTGAGTCTAAACTACTTATCTCAACTCAATAGTCAGTAGTCACCAGAGGGCCAGATGGGTAATATATTCCATTTTTTGATATATAAGTTGAAGCACTCCCCGAATAAATATGATGTACTCAACCAGAGAGAGTGAGAGCCCAAGAAGTTTAGTATACATGAGATATTCTGCTTTTGGACAGCTGAAGCTCTTCGATATCCATCCCACCAAAACACCAAATGATGACCCTGGTGTGTGAACATAATGAAACTTTCCATCTGTGAAGAAAATTGACAGAAGAAAATATTTCTTCTCTCCTCTACGCCCATGTGCTTCCCTACAGGCATTGGCAACACAGTCCTTGGGTTCTGATCTAACATGAGACTTGAAACAGTGAATTTTTATGACTGATGTCATTACTGCAACATCAGGGAATACAAGCTTTTGTACCCACAAAAGCACACCATCCCTGCCCCAAAAGAGGTGCCAAAAGTGAAGATGCAAGGAAACAATGACAAAATGATTGGCATGACAAAAATCAGCCACAGTGCATGAGAACATAAATATTGTTTAGATTTTGGCATGTCACAGCAAAAAGAAGTTGATGGTCTTCTGGCAAGGAGAGCACCATGTAAGCATGAGATGTCAGTGGCAGAAAGTAGAACATTCTAAGAACTTCAGAAGTGGTTAACACAGATTGCTGTGATTTGGACCATGCAATCAAAAATACATGGGAAACAGCAGCATAAATAACCTACCAGAAGTGGTGCTGCTGACTTCCATGGAGCTCCTCCTGACTTAGAGTCAGGCCTTTAAACTCTCTTCTTTTGTCCAAAACCACATGTGAGATAGAGATGTATCTTATTACGGCCACACATTCAGCCATTGACTGCTGCTTATTTTTACAACAGGGGAAACATCCGTCCATTTACTAAGGTGAATGTGAATATCTTGTTTTGTTTACTGCTCAAAAAGAGGAGAAAAAGAAAGAAATGTCTCGCCCCCTGCCATCCAAGAAGAGAAAGAAGGATAAATAAACCTCCATATCCACTTTCAGGTTCATGCTGATTCCAGTACGTAGGAAGCTTCTTCGGGAACTGAGAATGCTATTCAGCATCTGCTCTGTTGTGTTTGTGTGTGGCAGTGAGTTCATCTGAGCAGCGTGACAAATGCAATAGTCTGAACTTCCTCCAAAGACATCAAGGGAGTGCTTGGTGTCTCCTGTTTGAACTAACAAATAATCTAACAATAACACAAGTGGAAAACTTACTCATTTGACTTCTGCCATGAAATTCAGTGTGGAAGTGAAGGGAAAGTCAAAATGTGGCAAGCACCATTGCATAGGCTTAGCTCTCTTGATAGTAAAATAGTGAACTGCTACAACTCTCAGCTAGGAAGTGACACACAAATCCTGGCAGTTGTGTCCCTCTAATGTCAGTATTAATGAAATGCTCTTAACAAAATTAAATTAAATGAGATAAAAATTTGCAAGGTTTTGATGACCCCACCTGGAGTACTCTGTCCAGCTCTAGAGTCCTCTACATAGAAATGAAATGGACCTGTTGGAATGGGTCCAGTGGAGGGCCACAAAGATGATCAGAGGGATGGAGCACCTCTCCTATGAAGTCAGGCTGAGAGAGCTGGGGTGTTTAAGGCCAGGCTGGATGGGGCTTGGAGCAACCTGATCTGGTGGGAGATGTCCCTGCCCATGGCAGGGGGGTTGGAACTAGATGATCTTTAAGTTCCCTTCCAACTCCAACCACTCTATGACTCTATGATTTCACATCATTTTTAGCATTTTTAAGTGTTAAAGCTGTAAATGAAGCTACTTTCCTCCCTTTGGGCTGTCAGGCCAATGAAGTGGGCTGAGAAATTGTTACCATCTAGCAACAAACAATGTCCCAGATAGCAGAAAAAGGTAATGATGACCAAAAAGATATGCAAAATGTGGTAGGGATGAGAAATCTTTGAACTTTTAAGGAAGGAATATGATGGGAGAGAGATAAACCACAACACAGGAGATGCCCAGAGCAGTTAGGACACTCACCTTGGTTGGAGTACACAGTAATTAACCTCAAATCTACCAAATTTGTAGTAGGGGGTTTAAATGCTGGTTTCACTATACAGAAATGTATCCAGGTCTTACTATTCTTCCTGCTGCTCATCCCCTACTTGTGTCCTGGAGCAGGTAAGGGGCATGGAGGTTTAGGTGGTCATCTCATTTAATCAAGGTTTGAGTGGAAGGGTAGGTACACCAAAATACATGTTGCAGGAAAATACTCTTGAACCCAAGGAGCTTGGAGGGAACGGCGTTTTCCAGTTCTGTGAAAGTAAAATACACAGTTGCTTCATGCCCGCAAATGTTTCTTGGTAAATACAGAAAAGTTGCAAGACTTCTGATAAGGGCACTTGTATTATACAAAGCCTCTGAAGTTGGTTCAGTGCATGTACCTCTTCATGTTGCTCTACTAACAAACTTCATGGAAGTAAAATGCATCTCACAAGAAACCTCTGCTATTATTAGATATAGCCATACGGTGCAAGTTTGAGACATACATAAGTTTATCTCTTTATTTAACGTTGGTTACACAGCCCCTAAACATCATTAGAGGTTTTACAGATTATGGCATACTCTCACAATTTGTGAGTTCAAATGCCTTCATCCTGGCTCTAGAGTATATTAATGCTCCTGCAACAAAACACTCTACTGACTCAATTCCAAACTCTCATTAGGCAGTCTCTCTGGAAAAAGAAAGAAAAAAAAACAAACCCAAAACCAACAACAAAAATACCCCCAACAACCAAACAAAAAGGAAACAAACCCTAATTTACCTCTCTGCGAATAAAAAGCCTGACAAAAAAAGCAAGAGTCAGACTACATGTGAAACTTGGTCTCAATCCATTGGTGAAGTAGTTTTGGCTGGGTTGACAGGAGCTCAGTGGAGATGAAGGGGATGTGGGGGAAGCACTAAGAAGGTGGTTATAGCAAGCTGCCCAAATAGTGCTTGGACCTGTTTCCAGGTGCCTGTGCCAGCAGTGTAGCCTTTTTGAGAAATCAATGAAAAGCTGACACAGTAAATTTATTATCTGCCTTGTCCTTTGTCCTCCTAAACCTTCATTTTTGTTAGTGCTATCTCATCTAGATGTGAAGAACTGACCTTAGCACTGCACTGAAAAGATCAGGACTATCTTCTATGAGTAGCATTAATTCAGAGCATGTTTCAGGACAAGGGACTGAAGTGGAAGGCCTGGATGCAAAGCTGGTTGATTGACATTGGTAGAGCAACAGGAATTATGGTCTGTCCAATTAGGTGTTCAGAGAAGTTGCCCCCCATGTTGCTGTGCTCTGCATCCTCCACACGTGTTTTTTTCTGACTCTCAGGGACCATACTCATCTCCAAAACCCTTAACTCACTTTCAAGTATGATTTTGAAAATAAGTCTCTGGAGACAGCAGGAGTTCCATGGGTTTTGTATGACTGGGAGGTTTGGTCTATGAAATATTGTAGAGCCGTATGTTCAGGGTGGCTTCTCCAGCCACAGCCCTTAGAAAAACCGCAACAACAAATTAAACATCACCGTCATTTGGCTGTCACACATTTGGAATAAATTTGAGACTGAATCATGAACTAAGACAGCTTCAGCTGGGAGCAGCCTGAAGCAGATCAACACCATCAAAATTGAAAACCCAAACTGTCATCGTAAGAGTAGAAGGAGACGATCTCTGGGAAGTCGCTGCCTCACAAAAGCTTGAGAGCATTTTTCTGAAGCTGTAGATGAGGATTTGGTGTCCAAAAATATATGCTTAGGCATCACCCACTTGCTGTGGCAAATAGTCATGCAATTTCACAGGCAAAGTAGAAGCCAAATTCAGACCAAAATGCTTGGAACAATCTTTGAAGACATTGGTGTCACATTCACTGGACGACAGTTTTAACCATGATTTCATTGGATTTCAAAACCTCAGCTCAGCATGCTGACTCAGCAATGGGAGAAAAAAGTACAGTACTGTCATTAGCAGACCACCAGGGCTTTTACACAGGCACAGAGTGTGAATGAAAGCCAGTCTTGTCCATCTTTCCAGTGAGTACACTAACATTACACTTTATTTTCACCCAGTCTACAATAGGCCCATGTACAGTTAATAAAGCTCTTCAACACATTGTACTACTCATGGTGGATATTGCCGTTTGCCTGTGGCTGTAGAGGTGTCATGTTTTATCAAAACAAGCCAACACATCTACATGCAAGTCCTTGCCCCCAGGACTTGATGCAGATAAGAATGAAAGACCTGAGTGCAGCCACCGCCAGCACCTTCTGGCCTGTTGGTGCAGGCTCAAAGGGAAATAAAAGATTCGTCAAGACTGCTGACAATAATCAGGAACACACAGCACCAACATACTGCTGTCTTGTCTGTCTGGAGGCAGATTACAGATAATATTCATAAAATGGTTCTAGTATTAAAATTGCAGTTGACGTAGACACAAGCTCTCACTGAGCATTGCACGCTGACTCTCATGCTAAGGCAGGTGGTGCAGTTTACATTAGAAAGGAAGAAAAGTAAACATGTGAGACCAAACGAGGGGCAGACAGGCTAAAAACAACACAGTAAAGCCAGGCATAACCATGTTTCCTTCTTCGGATAACTATCTGAAACCTTCAGATGCCCCTAGACAAATGGCTAGATTTTCTTTCACAGCCTGGGACTTAAGTAACAGTTTAGCTCTAATTGGGTCTCCAAATTAATTCTTATAAGTGTGGCCAGCATTAGTTTCTGGTGCATCATCAATCATCCCGTGTAATAAAAGGCTCATCCATGCATCTTTAAATCTCTTGATGCAGTTTAAATCTCCCATCTGCTTTCATTCTTCTGCCCCTTAACAAGTCTCAGTCTCTTGCAGAGATTCAGTAGCTGTAATGAATTGTGTTCTCCTTTCTATGCAACTATTTAGCCCGGTGGTTACAGCCGATACCTTCTGCAGCCTCAGGCCTGGAAGCATGTGGTAGGCTTAATAATTTTCTTTAGCTCAACAGTAAGTTCTCATTGGTTGTGGAAGCTGTGAGTCATGAAAAAAATTACCTAAACTTGGGCAGTTTGTACCCTGCAATGAAGCTTTTACAACATGAAGTAACTAAACACAAACGATGCAGAAATTCAATGTCCCTAACTGTGGAGGGACTGGTGCTAAAAGCAAAATGCTTCCAGATGCATGCTTTTTACTCCTTTCATTCTCTTTTGTTTTAAAGACAATTAAGAACCAATGAACATTTACAAATGCACTTTTGCCATGAGGAAACTAAGGTAATATGGCAATATTTTAGTAAGATTTCCTGACAAAGTCTTCTACAAAGGCTGGACTTTAACACAAAGAAAGCCTCTTTAATAGATTATCCCCTAGTGTTAGTGCCTTGATGCTTAGTGCTTCCAAAAGTAAACAGAGAAATCTTTGTTTAGTCTCAGTGTGGATCAAAAGCTTTATTTTGCAGGGGAAAAGGACAGGTCTTGTTAATTGTGGTTCCTGGGAGAGCAGTGATACCCTCCTGTGTTCTTGCACAGAGTAAATGGTATGTGCTTTTTAATTTCTTTTTACACTGGCACAGAAGGGTGGATTAAAAAATAAAAACTTGATTCTTTCTCCTTTATTCCGTGGAAACGCTATCAAGACATGTTATTGTTAACTATTTATACTGGAAAAATCAACTGACCTCTGTAATTACCACCAGACTTACTCTGCATCTGAGATACATTCAAGTATGTGATACCAGAGAAAGTGCTACATCTCCAACTCTCCCGAGGCTGGCCTAAAATCATAAATTCTTGAGAGGTGCACTCTGGTTTCTGCTGGTTTCCTTCTGGTGATACAAAGAGCAGAATGGCATGTCTTTAGGGCAGAAGTCCATTTATCTGCTATGCAGACAGAGACCAATAGGAAATAGTCCATTAAGGGCATAAAATCAGAGTGAGTGCTTCTTCCTAACACCTTCCCACTGTGCTGAAGTTTATTGACAGGGTTGTTCCTTGATTATAAATGCTGTTCTTCCTAGATGATCATTTTCACAAATTCACCAGCTGGCTTCACAACCTAATTGACCTTCAGATCTCCATAGCATCCCACAGCATATTTAACTATGCGCTACATGAGAAGATAAATGAAAATACTTGAATTTTTTTGTCTTAAACCCAATGCCTGATAATTAATGGGATTACCTTCTTGATCTGCCTGTCCGTATGGCTGCAAGGATGCTAATCCTGGCACAAGGGAGGGAGAGGGGTGGCATGGCCAGGGTCATTGAAGCTCCGAGACCTGGACTGCCCCATTTGGGATCAGCGGGGACTCAGATCCACTCAAGCCTGTCACAAAACCACGACTGGAAGGAGCTGCTATGACTCATCCACTGTGAGAAACTCCCTAATCTTTTCCTCTGTAAGCACTGATACAAACAATTAATTTAACTTTGTGTCGGTCCTTATCTTCCCCAAGCGCTTCCATTATCCTTTCATCTTCCATTGGCCTTGCAGACAATTTGGAAGATATATGTGTTTGTAAAAAGGGGTTATTATTAATTTTTTGGCCTTTAAAAGTTCTTCCTCAGGACCTTTTTGTTCTTTTGGGGTTTTTTTGATGGAGGTTTCCACTTAACCTCCTTTCCTTATAATCCATTCTGGTTTCCTTGTTTGGGCACAACCTCCCCTACTTAAATAAAGTTTCTTTTTATTTCTGATAGCCTCCCTTACAAAATGGCCTCATTTATGTCACTATTGAATCAGCTATTTCCTTTGAATTTCCTTTCAAAGTTGTTTTATTTGTTGATAGGCTGTTTTGTGTTACACTGGGCCTCTTTAAAAAAATCTATGTGCCACCTGCAAGCATTTTATTTTGTTTCCTGGCTATTCATTTCTACTGTTTTTTTAAGAAGCTTCCTTACTTTAATTCAACTTCTTTTCTTTTAGTTAACACTACTTTGTTTTTCCTTGAGAAAAAAAAAATCAAGCCAACAAGACTCAGTGAATTCGGGTATGCTGTGATTACTATTAAATATTACTCTTCAACAACAACATTTTTAGCCAAATTCTGTGCAGTACTCAGAAGTGCAATAAAATTACAGCTTCTCAGCTCTCTAGCTGGTTTCAGGAAGTCATTGTATTTTGCATCTAGTCTCCCCCATCATGTTTTGCTGTGACATTTATCATACGTGAGATTTCCTATTCCTCATTTCACAATCTACAATCATGTGTTCAAAGTTTCTTTGCCATTCAGTACATTTTGCAAGTTCAAAAGCTGAGCAGCACTTGTAATCACATTGACTCATGGAACTATTGGAAGAAAATTAAATATCAGGAATAATACAAGAAAATAATGAGTGCTTGCAATATGACAAGCTTTAACCCTCTGCGCTTAGCATTACAAAATCCCAATGTCAAGACCATTGAAGCAGCTCAGGTGAGTGACCGACCTCAGCCAACATCCATCTGCACCTGCAGAAGGAAAGTTTATCTGGATGAAATCTGGGGTGAACAGTGGGAGATAGCAGCATGGATGGGTCAGCAACACAAGCTTTATAGTTCATTTCCCCTCTCCTCTTGGAGAGGTAGAGATCTTCTCTGGTGGCTAAACCATAATGGCTGGACCAAACAAATACCTCTCTTTGTTGTTGTACCTGTGACCTCACATTTCTTTGAACATCCCATACCTGTGCTCCCAGTAGTCTTTATCAACCTCTAACACTTTCGTCCTGACTCTCCCCCTTCTTTACACTATTTTTTCTGTTGTTTTCATCCTTGTTATTGTCTTGCTTGCCAGTCTCCTACTCTTTCTCCTCCTATTCCAGGGTATCTCTCAATGTCCCTGTGGTTTGACAAGCCGTCACAGGGAAGAAACATAGAGTTTTTACATCCATAATTATTATTTCTGCAGGCCAGCAGAAGACAAAATAAGCAAAGAGGGGAATAACTCATGTGCATCCAATGGAGCTCAATTGGCTTTTATGGGAAAAAATAGTTAGGCATCAAACCTCTGAAAATTCAAGGCAGTCAGACAATTTGGACAAGACCAGTGCCAGTTTTCCTCTGGACAAAGATTCAGCTTGCCTCTTACCTTTTGTTCCTTCCTTTCTCTTCCTTCATTGTGAGCACCCAAACAGCTATTTGTTATTGCCAAAACTGAAAACCTTGGCGTGGCTTTTAAGGCCTGATACCCTTGAAAAGAGAAGAAGTGTAAGTCCTGAGATGAGCAGTGTGATGGGAAGGAAAGGATCATTGCAGCTAGTAGGTCCACTACCAAACCGTTATAAGCATTGGAATCAGATCTTTTCCATGCCGTGACACATCTCTAGCTAGATCACCTACTGTTCCTTTAATGGCAAATTCAATAGGAAATGACATTTCCTTTGAAGAAGGTGCTCTGTATTCAGAGGTAGCTTATGTATCATGTGATGCGTGAGCTGCTGTTGTAAAGGACTCCTTTTTTTATTGAACAGTAATGCATTGTAAACTCCAGCGTAAAACTCCAGCTGTCCCTTTACACACTTGGCTTTTTGGCAATCATTCCAATTTTTTTTCCCTTGAATAGTCATAATTCATATACAGAGCCAGACATGCACGCACACTTTTTTTTATTCCAGTCAGCTTTGTCCAGGTTTTGGCTGCACACTCCTTTGGGTAGAATGGGCGAAGTTGGCTTTATGAGCTATAAAACGGCAGGATGTAAGGATTCACTTGTTTTTGATGTGTTAGTAGCATTTTATGGATAAAGTGTGAAGAAAGCCGTATAATTGGGTTACTGGGAATAGCGCATGTGCCTGAAAAGGAGGAAATAGACCTTTAGTCCAGCATTCCTTCATGCAACGGGTATGGACTTGCAGCACTAGAACCATTTCAGCTGATGTGCAAATGTCCAATTAAATGAGCAGTGAGCTTTCTGCTTGTTCCTTCCCAAGTATTGATAGTTTATCAGCATCAGCAATAAACAAGTTACAAACAATGAATTTAATTTAACGATCATTTCAGACAAACAGAGCTGGACATTCCAACTCCTTCTGCCAGAGTCACAGTTCTCCAGCTCCCCTGCTAACCGTGGAGTTAAGATCATTTTGCAACAGCAAAAGGGGAAGGAAGATCAAGCATGTAAAAGTGTGACTGAAAAACAGGGCTTTTATACTTTTATATTTATACAGTCCATTTGAAAGTCACAGCTTATTGTAAAGTATTTTATACTACAGTTTGCCATAGGCAAAGCAGTCAAGACAGATTTTTGGCAGAAGCAGTATATGTTTTTGACTTGCAGTCTTCAAGTAGGAAATCTTTTTATCCATTAAAATAAAACTTAAAAAAAGTTAATCCGATGAACTACGAATTAATAAATAAGTGTCCTTATTCCCACCCCTTTCAAACTGAAAACTAAAACCTGGGTAAATCAGTCAAAACCGCATAATACTTTCCAGAAAAAGTTCTTGCTGTTACAGAGCAGAAGCTAGACTTAAGAAGGTTTTAGATAATGTTTTGCATTTGCTGTCTTTCTGAGAGGTTACTGTAGTAAGTCCCTGTACTCACTTTCAGGATGAAAACCATTCACCAGAATCTGTCTTAACAGAAACAAGACACTGCCTTGAGCTCCTGCCTTATCCAGGACCACCGCAGTTCCAGCTCCAGTGCACAGACTCAGACTCAGGAGGAGGAGAGACCAAACAACACTGAAATCTGCTTATGAGGCATCAACATGCGGTTGCTCACAGATGGCAGCCAACACAAACAGCCCTCAGCCCTGGGCAGAAGCCCTCTCTTCTCCTCTGTAACCACCAAGAGAAGCTGGGCAATGCTGGCAACATGGTCCCTTGGGATTCTAAGTCCCAAAAGACCCAGTTGTGCATCATGCTCCTACATGCATCAAGGGAAGAATATTTCTCCTTCTCCTGTGTACTGACCCACAGTATGCAGTATCTGGGACCCACATGTCTCTGGGATGAGTTGCAAGGACATCATTAGAGCTCTGTGTCACTATTGTGGATCCATCAGATCAGATTCCCTCCAAGTGGTACTGTAACCCCTAGGGAAACCTGGCCTAAGTCTTCAGTGCCAAATAAAGTGCAGCACTAATTTTCCCAGTACTTTAACAGCTGCTCTCACTTATTCTTACAACCATAGCATCTCTGCATATAATTTACATTCCTGCATATATCCTTCTATTTTTTGGCATCATTGAATTGCTTCCAAATTTCTTTTCTATTTAGTCTAATAGATGTAAAACATTTAGATTTTCACTCATAAAAATGACCAAAAGCAGCTGTATCTTCACAAGCTATTGGATGAAAACCAAAGCTAAAGGTCATTCTTACATACACTAATGGGAATTAATTTCAGAATACAGTCCCCATAAAAAAGTCCCTGTACTTCATCTTACCTGAAAGATCTACAGTTATACACTGAAAATAATAATAATAAAAAATAAATAAAAAACTCCAACTTTTATTAGAGTTGATTAAAGAATTATTACTCCTAAAAAGAGTCCATTATTTTAAACTGCTGTAAAGACAAAACTCTAACCCAATGCAGAGATCCATCTGAGAAATTTCCTTGATCTATCTTCATGGGAGAGGTTGAAAAGACAGGTTCTTGGGTTGGAGCACTGCAAAGGGATTAGAGGGGAGGAACCAACTCTTCCCAGCCTCTTCCCAACACCTGCCACCCAAGAACAATCCTGCAATCCCACCATAACTTTAGTTGGAGGGCAGGACAACTGGATGCCTACATAGTGCTGGCTGTCACTCAACCTACCATTCAAGGCTTTGGTGTCATGGGCATGGAGGCAGAGGTGTCATATTTCTGATGTTCTCCTGCATGTCTTGCTCATAGAAAGTCTTCTTGACTAAGTCTTGAGTGGAGTCCCAGAGATGTTTTTTTGTCCCCTTCAAAGTGAGCAAAATCTGTATTCAGTTTCCATTACTGAGATATTTCTTCCTGAATTGGTATAAAAGTGGGAGATCCACCACAGGATTTAACTGTGCCTTGGCATTCTCCATCAAGGAAGGAGGATCTCCCAGAGCAAAGTGGAATGCATGGCCATACACCAAGCTGAGTTTCTGCTAACTTGAGCTCCAGAGAGCCATGTGAAATGAGGGATAACCCCATGGCCTGTTAACTGTGTCCTTTTCCTGTCCCGGGCTCCCAATCCACCTAAAGCTGCTCTCAGCGGAGTCCTGCGTGAGTAAGGATTGGGAAATGCTGCCATGACCGTGCTGGTGCTGTTTCTTTGCAGGAGGGAAAAGCCTGTGTAAACAGTCTCTTCATTTGCAATTCTCTGAGGCACAGTTGGAACTAAGTGAGGATGTTAAGACTGAACCATCTGCAGTTTGTTCAACTATTTCCTTTTTAGAGGTGAACAATAGTTTCTCAACAAAACAGCCATTAATAAGATCCAATGCTTAAGAAGATCAGCCGTCCCTGAATTTTGTTACTTGTTCTTTCTCTCTCTTTTCCTTTCTTTCTTTCTTTCTTTCTTTCTTTCTTTCTTTCTTTCTTTCTTTCTTTCTTTCTTTCTTTCTTTCTTTCTTTCTTTCTTTCTTTCTTTCTCTCTTTCTTTCTTTCTTTCTCTCTTTCTTTCTTTCTTTCTCTCTTTCTCTCTTTCTTTCTCTCTTTCTCTCTTTCTTTCTCCCTTTCTTTCTCCCTTTCTCTCTTTCTCTCTTTCTTTCTCCCTTTCTCTCTTTCTTTCTCTATTTTCTTCCTCTCTTTCTGTCTTTATTTCTCTCTTTCTCTCCTTACTTCTTTCTTTCCTTCTTCTTTCTCTCCCTTTCTCTCTCTATTTCCTTCTTTCAACCGGAAAAAGTTGCCAATGTTTAGCTCTCCTAAACTTCTGGATTATCATTTTCCTTTCCTTTCCTCTTACTTTTACCAAATGTCACTATTGAGAGGGAAAAGGAGAAGAAGAAAAGTGGGGAATGGGAGACAAAAATCCAGATTTTGTGAAGATAATTCTTTTTTTTTTTTTAAGAACAATGTATTACTTCTTAGTTACAGTCATGTCATAATACATCTTATTATATTTGGCAGATTTGGCAGATTAAAATGCTTGATTACCCATAACTGAAGAAATATTGTTTCCATATTAAGCAATTCAGCATTTTTGTGGTTAAATATATCATTAATTTTTAGGTTGGAAAGGATTCTGTTTTGTTCACATTTATACACTGCAGTTAATCCAACTCAGTTTCAAACACACTGCAAACAGAAGCTATTCAGAGTATCTCAAAGGGTATAGTGTTTATGAAGTGAGTAAATCCAGAATTTTCTTGATCACCAGCAAGAGAAAAGAAAAGAAAAAGAAAAAAAAAGAAAAAAAAGAAACCATCCAAAGTCAGTAGGGCTTGAATTTGCAATGACTTCTGTTTCCCCAGATTGAGACTACGTAATTCAGCTGGAAAGGAAGACAAAGCAAGATATTTATGTGTCATCTCAGGCGGCTTTCAAAGTCATTTTAGAATTTGCCTATTTAGTGATGATTCTCATTCAAGTGGGTTTGAAACTTGACAGACTTCCACTTTGGGTCACATTTCCTGAGGCGGACTCAAACTGGAAATTATCAGATTGCACAACATGCTCCCTGCTAGACCTCTTCCAGCTGTGGCTGCAACTGCTTGGCAGGGACACTTCACTTCAGGGACGTGACAAAAGAATATCCCAGATAATGCCCACAAAAGCAGAAAATGGTCATTCTCCATCTAGAGAAGTCATCTAGTCAGGTTCATGGGCTGCACGTGTCTCAGGAAAACATACATATGAGAATTGCATAGAGCAATGCAATATACAAAAAAGCCTTATCAGTCACTGACAATTATCTTTTCTGGCATGTCCTCCGTTGTCTCCAGCAATCAGTGTTTTAGCATTGGAGATACCAGTTGTCTAGGTGCAGCAATTTTAAATAGCCTTTAAACAACATACACCCCATGAATGTATCTCAGCCCTTAGAGAGTTCATCTCCACATCTGGCTTCCATAACACCCTGCAGCAATGAATTCAATTTTTAGAGAAGTACCCAAAATAATTCCCAAAGCTTTTTTTTCTGGGTGATAATAACTAAATTAAAAGTCTGCATATGTATGATGAGAGATTTTTCTATATGCTGTATTTCCTCAGGCTACCTAAGAGTCAATCTTGTAAAATCTTTCAAAAAAATCTTCGTAAATGGGTTTCAATTCAGCTGTCCTGAACCATTTACATTTCAGTAACCTTAATTATGTCACTTCTTGTGTCTTTTTCATACCGTGGAAAAGTCTGGATCCCAGTGCGGACTTTGGGATACATTGTGAATACTGATTATTTAATCCTCCTTTTTTTCCCTGACTTCTTAATCCACGGGAGAATTTGCATTCTTATACAATTACAGACCCATATAATCAGATTTCAGTCAGGGAGCAAAAGTTAAAATGTGAAAAATTTTTTTTCTTTTTGTCAATGAAGTCACATGCATAGGTAAAAGTATTTAAAAACACTGAACTTATTTCACTGACAGGTAAAAACAGCTTTGCCAAAGTGAAATGTCTTAAGATATCTCAAATTTATATGTCATTTGTCTATTTAGCATCTATATTAACCCCTTTTGCTAGATTGAAAATTCTGCAGAAATGGGATCTTCCTAGCACTCGAGCAATTGGAAATAATGAGATACTTGAGAAGAAAAGGCATACTACAGGAGTCAAAACAACACAAAGTAATGAAACAAGTATGCAATCCAGTAAACAGAATTGGACATTTCCAAATTGCTCTCTACTGATTACTGCTTGTCCTTAGGAAATTGCTAAATGACTGCAGATCCATATTAAAGTGTACTTCACTTATCTCATCTCTAGAGTGTTTTCAATTACATGTTTGATGATAAGACCACATAATCTTCACAAGAAATAGTGGAAGCTGTCTGTTTTCTTAAAAAGATTGGTTCAAAACTACTCTCTCACGCATGTTAAATCTGGAGTAATTCTGATGACTCAGAACAGACTTCAACTTCATCATTAAAATATATTCTGTCTGAGAAGGAAATTACTGAAACCATTAAATAAGTTTTCCAAAAAGCAAACATTTCACAATATATTTGCCCAGCCACCATATTAATAGGATGCATGGTTTCTCATGCAATAAAAGTTTTTTCATAGAGTTTTTCAGACTGGCCTTCCTTCCTTAGGCTGGTTCTCCATATAATAGAAGGTAATGATCCTCACCTTCAGTCCAACCCTGCATTTAATCCACAAAGAGTATTATTTCCACAAATTTTAGCTAATATTAACATGACTATAGCCTGGTCCTTTTCTCACAGTAAGAATTAAATAAATCATACTCAAATATTATTGACACTCTTATTGAGATTCAACTACCTATTAAAGTGTACATACAGAAAGGTAGTACCTGTGCTGACTCCTGGGGCTTTTCCTACCTGAAAGGGACAGGATATTTTGCAAGAACAAATAGTTGTTCTCACTAAGTTTTTCCACTCCCACAGCTCTACAGGATTGAGGCAGAGTGGCTGGAGCTGCCCGGCAGAAACGGACCTGGGGCTGTCGGTTGACTGTGGGATGAACGTGAACCAGCAGTGTGCCCAGGTGACCAAGAAGACCAACAGCATCCTGGCCTGTATCAGGAATGTGGTGAGCAGGACTCAGGGAGTGATCATCCCCCTCTACTCAGAACTGGTGAGGTCCCATCCCAACTACTGTGTCCAGTTTTGGGCCTCTCACCACAAAAAAGGCATTGAGGTGCTGAAGTGGATCCAGAGAAGGACAAAGAATCTCATGAGGGGCCTGGAGAACAAGTCTTATGAGGACAGGGTAAGGGAGTTGGGATTGTTCAATCTGGAGAAAAGGAGGTTGAGGAGAGACCTTATTGCTCTCTACAGCTACCTGAAAGGAGGTTGTAGAGGGACCGGGGGA
>VXBW01003155.1:427241-437848 GCA_013400375.1 Thinocorus orbignyianus | reverse complement strand
TCCTTCCCCGGGGCTCACACCCGGCCTGGGGCTCGAGGGGCGGGCACCCCGTCTTCCTGCCGCTTGTCTCCACCCCGAGCCAGCCGCAGAGCGGTTGTGCAAGGGCTGTGTGGAGCTGTAGGGGGGTGTCACCCTGTGCCACTGCCAGTGCAGCTCCTGCTGGGGCTGTTTGCTCCTGCCCTTGCTCGGGCGTGCCCTCCCCTTGCCCCCCAGGCTGTGGCACACGGCTTGGGCACCGCTCTGCAGAGCCTCAGCCCCGTTCTNTTCTGTGTCGTGTCGTTGTGTCCCCGTGTCCCTCCCTGCATTTCAGCCTTCCAGAGCCCTGGCTCTTCCCGGGGCTGCCCTGGGCCTGGCACATGGTGCCTCCTTGGCAGAGGAGGGGGGAGGCCGGGGCAGGCAGCGGTGGCAGAGCTCTGTGCTGGGACAGGGCTCCTTTCCCAGTGCCATGTTCCCTGTCCTGTGCCCGGCAGCTGGCATGGGAAGAGCTTTGTGTCCCAGTGAGGGCTGGCAGTAGAGGGAAGGTGGTTTTAGGCTCTTCATCCCCTGCCATGAGTGCCATGTCCCTCAGTGCTGCCCTAGGGACACAGGGTGAGTGGGTGGCAGGGGAGGATGTCCCAGCAGGGCAGTCCTGCCTGGTTCTCCACCATCGTCCTGCCCTGGCCCCCTGTGCCACCCTGCTTTTGACAGTGGCATGAGTGAAGTGAGGAGCCTTGTCCTCCCCAGTGTCTCTTCTTCTTGGCCCCTCACGGTGTTGACCTGGGCTGTGCCTGGCAGTAGCCAAAGTGGCATTAACGTGGCATTAATGTGGCAACCGGGTGTGCCCCCTCTCCTGTAGTGCCAGGGTCTCCTCTCCCGCGTGAGGGGGCAGAGCTGCCACCCTGGGCTCTGGCAGCGGGTTCAGAGCGTCCCTGTAGCTTGTCCCTGCTGGCACTTACTGGGGAAGGAGCTCAGGCCTCCCGTGGCCAGTGGGACCAGAGCTGCCCAGCTCCCACCCGCTGCCCCCCTGCCCCCAGGCCTGGCCTGTGCCCCCGAGGGCAGGGGGGGTCCTGGGACCAGGCCTGAGCCCTGTGCACCCCGCTGGTGGTGGGAGCACCCCCTCTCCCACCTGCCACAACACGCTACTGACCAAATCTCAAACTCGTTGTGACAAAGTGTATTTTTGGGGTTTACTGCTGTGTGTTGGAGGGCTGTGTGGGGTGCTGCCCGCTGGGGCCCGCGCGGGTGCTGCTGCCCCTCGGTCCCTGCCTGCGCCCGCCGGGCCTCTGTGAAGGAAGTGGGGGTGGGGCGAGGGCTGGGCTTTCTTTATTTTTCTTCTTCTTTTTCTTTTTTCTTTTTTTTTTTGTTTTTTAATTTTAAAACAATGAAGGAAACTTAATTGGTTTGAAAAAGGGCTGAGCTGTAGCCTCTGCCTCTGTCTGTGCCTCCCTGCTGTCCCCTCCCTGTCTGTGCCACCTCACTGCACGGTGCGGGTGGGGAGGGTCTCAGCGCGGGGATGCTGCAGCCCGGGCTGGGGGCTGACCAATCCCGGCGGGTCAGAAGCAGGCTAAATGTTGGAGAAAAACAATTTTGCAGGCTTTTATTGGGATGGAGCTCAAAGGAACAATCTGGGTGCCCGAGGGCCGCTGCTGCGGCGCCGGAGCTGGTGGCCTGCAGCAGGCAGAGCCGGTGGCCTGCAGCCCCCAGAGCTGGCCCAAGGGCTTGGGGCAGGTCCCCCCAGCCCCAGCAGCTGCCTGATGTGACCCTTGGGGGTCCCTGGGTGCCTGCCCCTGTCACAGCCCTGCCCCTGCAGGGGGATGTGGCTGGGCTGCAGCTCCCTTGCCCCTTCCTGAGGGGTGCCTGGGGTGCTCTGGGCTGCTCCCGGCTCAGCTGAACCTCTTCCCCCCACAACCCCCGTTATCCAGCAAACCTTGTCCCCCCGGGCTGTGTGAGGAGGGTGCTGAAGGAGGTGTCCTCCCTCCCGGCCAGGAGCGAGGTTTGGTGGCACCTCTGGGCTCTCCCACCTGGGTGCTCAGCGCTGGGTTTGCTCCAGCACTACCTGTCCCTGCAGGCTCCATGTGCTCAGCCCAGCTGCCAGGGGCTCTCAGGGGACCTGAAGCTGTGGGTGAAGTGGGCCAACCCCCGGAGAGGTGACCCAGGCCCTGGGCAGGGGCTGTGGTGCCCGGGGGGCTGGAGCACCCGTGTTGGGGTAGGGGTGCGAGGCAGCGTGGTACAAAATGTCCTGGGGGCAGGGGGCTGAGCCCTGGGGGCTCACCCAAGTCCCCCAGGAGAAGCTGTCCCCTCCAGCCAGACCCACTGCCCGGGTGGGCTGTGCTCGTTGGTGGGGCAGGGTGGGCTCAGGAGGACTCTGCCAGCTGCCCCTCGGGGCCCCCCGGCTCCCCCTCGTCCCGGCTGCTGTCTAAGGTCTCGGACTCCTCAAAGCAGCCCGAGTCCCGGGGAATGTCCCCCCTGGGCTCCAAGGGTGAGGGCTGGGCCTCGGAGCTGTCACCTTCCTCTGGCTCGCTCGCTGCTGGCGGGGGAAGAGGGGACGTGGTGTCAGCGGGGCTGGGGCTGCCCAGTCTGGGGGGCACGTGTGGGGTGTCCCCGACCTCCCCCCGGCTCTTACTGTCGTAATCCAGCAGGAGCTCGGCGGCCGTGAGCAGCTTGGCGCGGTGCTGGGGGTCCGTGATGTGCAGCTCGTTCAGGTGGGTCTCCCGCAGCTCCTTGAAGTCCTCCAGGGTCTGGTAGCCGTTGAGCAGCAGGGTGGAGGTGTGCTCCTGCCGTGGGCACACGGGGGGCTGAGCGGGGTGCCCCGGGGCTCCCCCCCTGCCCCTTGGCACCAACCACCTTGGTGCAAACCCCCAGCACTTGCCCCAGAATCACCCAGAAGAGCCCTTTGCGTGTGCCCAGCGGTGCCTGGGCATGAGGTGGAGGGACCCGCCGGGCCGGGGGGTGATGGGGGGCTGCTGGGGGCAGAGGGGAGGGGGTCCTGCTGCTGGCATCACCCCGGGCTCATGCCTGGTGCCACCGTCCCCCCGTGGCCCCCGCCCCTCACCTGCAGGTTGATGCGCTCCAGCAGCTCGTGCAGGGGTTTGGGCTTGGGCCGCTTGCTCTTGCCGGAGCCGCGGCTCCTGCGGGCGGGGGCCGCCTCCTCGGGCAGGACGTCCACGTAGATGAACTTGAAGGAGCCCACCCTGTTGTTGAGCAGCCCCGTCCAGGTGCCCACGGGCGGCTTCTCGATGATGCCGATGATGTCCCCTTTCTGGGATGAAGGAGATGGGGCGTGGAGGCGGGTGCAAGCCTGGGGGGTCCCGCAGGGGGGTTCCCAGCCTCCCTCCCTCCCTCCCTCCCCAGGACCTGCCCCCGGCCCCGGGCTCACCCGCAGCTTGAGGGAGTCCCTGTCGTAGGGGCTGGGTGTGAAGTCGGTGTGGACGCGGGCCCGGCCGCAGAAGGGGCCGGTGTAGGCTGGAGCGCTCTCCTCCAGCCGCAGGCTGTCCCCCTGGCTGGACACCTCGCTACCTGCGGGGGACAGGGGGTGAGGAGGTGACACCCCCAGCCGCGGGGTGAGGTGTCCCCCCGGGGCCAGGCTCACCGCTGGACAGCTGGCGGCTGAGCGGTGGGTGCCCGTCTTCCTCCGTCTCCACGTAGGACAGCGGCACCTTCTCGTGGCTGGGCTCCTCCGTGGGGGACAGGGGGCACGGGGACCCCTCCTCCTCCACCTCTCCCTGCAGGGAGCCGGGGTCAGGCCAGGGGAGGGGGGGCTGCCCTCTCCCACCTGCCTGGCCCCCCCGTGCTCACCCTGCCCTCGGCCAGGGCTCTGACGGCCATCCTGCCCATCTTGCGGTTCATGGTGCGGGAGATGACCGCCCGCCACTTCTTGCCCAGCTTCGTCCCGCTGCTGCGGGCGCCATCCTCGGGGCCAGTGCTGCTGGGCTCATCCTCAGGGATCTGGGCAGAGGGGGGAGAGTGAAGGGGGAGCCCCCCACCCCGGGCAGACCTCAGCTGTGGGACACCCTGGGGAGCGAGACCCCAAATCCCGCCAGGGCTGCGCTGTGGTGTGTGGGGTTTGGGGGAAGGGGCTCTGCAAGGGCTGTGCCCGGCAGGAGGGTGGTCTCAGGGCAGCAGGACGTGGCAGGGGGTGCTGTGCTGGGCACTCACGTTCTCCTCCAGGTTGAACTCCTTCTCGCTCGGCGCAGGGGAGCTGACCTTGGACTTGGCGAAGTCCTTGAAGCTGCTGGAGCGCTGGAGGGAGAGCTGGGGGGAGGGGGAGGTGTGAGGGCTTCTCCCTCTGCCCCCCTGCCAGCTCCAGGGCCATGCTGCTGCTGGAAGAGGTTTTCAGCTGGCACGGCCTAGTCCCCCCAAGTGCCACCCTGTGTTGTGACCCCCCAGGACCTGGGGCACAGACCCCCCATCGCTCTGGGGGTGCACAGCCCCTGGGCGCAGCGTTTTGGGAACCAGAGCTCCGTGGGACCCGCTCCGTGCCGTGGTGGCCATGCTGTGGGTCGGACCCTCCCTTCCCTGCTGGGGTCCAGCAGCCAGAGGCTGTTTTCAGGGGTGCAGAGCAGGGGTGCTGCCATGCCCCTGCCCCCCCATTCAGCTCCAGCCCCAAAACTGCCCATCTTCTGCCTGTGAGCCCCATCCCGCAGCCCGGGGAGCCCTTCCTCTGCCGGCACGGCCCAGGAGCTCAGTCCCAGCTTTGAGCCAAAGCCACCGAAGCTGGTTTTGGGTCTCAGTGCTCCATCAGTGCCTTTTCCAGAATTCCCTCTGCCCCCTGCCTGCTCTCCTTCCCTCCTCTCCGTGTCCTTGGGTGCCTGTCTCACATATTCCCGTGGCTGGCAAGCCCAGGTCCCTGCATGGCCACCCGCTCCCGGCTTTCCCTCGTCCCCAGGTGCCCGGCTCCAGCGCTGCGGTGGGCACTGGTTTGTGTGCCAGGGCTGGGTGAGCCCCGCTCGGGGCCACGGGAGCTCCCGGAGCTCTCACGGAGCCGCTTGCTCCGGCCCCGACCGCAGAGGCACCAATTTCCTTTCTCAAGCAGCTCTGCCTGCCCCGAGCTGCTGCTGCTGCTCCTGCTGCTGCCGCTGCTGCCGGAGGCGGCCGAGGCCTTTCCCAGCCGCTTCTCGGCCTCTTTATCTTCATCAACTCGACTGAGCCCCCTTTGTTACTTATTTTTTGCCATTTTCTTATGGAAGGCTGGCTCGGAGGAGGGAGACCTGGCTCTGTCCCTGCTGCCTTTACGTGGCTGGAGCATCCCTGCGGAGATGCTGGTGCTTTGCCCAGCTCCAGCCCCAGCACCCCTGAACCCACCGGACCCAGGAAGCTCTCGGACCCCTCGGCTCTCCCCCTGCCCCTCCAGATAAAGCAGCTTTGTGCCCTGTGCCCCCCCGGGGGGCTAGAGCAGCTCTGGAGAGCCTGCTCCCTGCCCCCCACCCTGGCTAGCATGGCAGCNTGGCTGGGCAAGGGCAGGGGATGCCCACGGGGGCCCGCCGGGCTCGCTGGGCCACCCCCGGCACGGGGGGTGCGTGGGGGGTAGTCTTCACCCAGATTCCCCCGGGAGCTTCCCAGCACAGAGGAGCCGTGGTGGCGTGTGGCTCTGCCGGGATGTCTGCCCTCCCTGGGCAGTGCCAGGGGCTCGGGGGGCTGCGGGGCCGGTGGCTGGTGCTGCCAGGGCTCGGTGCTGCCGCAGGAAGCGGGGACACACGTGATGGAGCTGCAGCCTCGCGTGGCCCCGACCGCAGGCACCTTGCCGGGAGCCGAGTGCCGGCACCGTGGCCGTCCCCCCCAGCAGGAAACGGCAGCGGCCGCCCACGCTGCGGGGAGCCATGGGGAGGGGGAGACGCTGTTCCCCCCGGCAGGACCCCACGGGTCACCCCAGCACCCCGGCTTACATCCACCCTGCTCCGGGGGGTCTGTCCCTCCAGCCACCCATCCCGCTGGGCTGCAGACGCGGTGGGAGCGGGACGCGGGACACGGCCAGGACCGTGCATCGGTGAGGCCACGGTGGCTGGTGGTGGCAGGGACTGGTTCCTGGCAGCGCTGCCCCCAGATCTGGTGGGGATCAGCTCCCCGGCTCCCCCAGCCCCCCGACACCAGGGCCACCTGCTCAGCATCCCGCGGGCAGCCCAGCTTTGGCCGGTGGGGACACCGGCAGGTGCTGAGGGCACCCGAGTGCCAGCGGCGCTCACCTTCCTGTGTCCCGGCTCCTTCTCCCCGGCATTGGAGGGCTTGCGGCGCAGCATGGTGCCAGGGGGCAGCAGGGGCAGCGGCTGGCACGGCACGGCACGGCACAGCACGGCACGTACCGAGGCACCGGCACCGGGAAGCGCACAGGAAGCCGTGGGTCACATGAGAAATGGTTGCAGCGGCGCGGAGCGGGGTGCGCAGGCTGGGGCAGGAGGAAGGAAACCCTCCACGAAGCTGCTGCCCTGCCTGGGCCCCCCCCGGGGCAGGGGGGATGCTCTGCCTGCACCCCGACACCCCACGGTGCACCACGTCCCCACCATCCAAAGGGTGATGGTCTCCAACCCCTCCGCTGTGCTCACTCGTAGACCCACGGAATGGTTTTGGTGGGAAAGGACCTTAAACCCCCCCAGTTCCAACCCCCTGCCCTGGGCAGGGACACTTCCCAGCAGACGAGGTTGCTCCAAGCCCCATCCAGCCTGGCCTTGAACCCCTCCAGGGATGGGGCAGCCACAGCTTCTCTGGGCAGCCTGGGCCAGGCTCTCACCACCCTCACACCAAAGTTCTTCCCCAGATCTCAGCTCCATCTCCCCTCCTTCAGTGTCAAACCCTCCCCCTTGTCCCAGGGCTCCCCTCCCTCATCAAGAGTCACTCCCCATCTCTCCTGGAGCCCCTTGAGGGACCAGAGGAAGCTCTAAGGTCTCCCTGGACCCTTCTCCAGATTCTTCTCGTGCTGCACACAATGGCCAACCCCTCCATGTGACGCTTGGCCCAGGATGTCCCCTCCGTCCCCTCCATCCCCTGGTCCCCCTGGCCCCGCTCCAGCTGCCTCCCTGCACCCTCTTGCTCCCGTTCCTCCATCTCTTGCCTCAAGAACTAAAACCTGCCCCAAACCTGCTGCTGGGGCTGGGCAGGGCAGACGGCACGGGGAGGGTGACAATGTGGGGCCAGACCCCCAGCCCCACACCCTCCGTGGGGGCAGGGCACAGCAGCCACCCCGGTGTTGCTCATGTTTAATGGCAAACGAGCAATTAGAAAAAAGCAACAACAACAGAGAAAAAAAGGAAGTGAAGTGAGCGGCGGGGAGAAGAAACGGCGGCGGCGCTGGGGAGGGGGCGGTGGGGGCTCAGGCCCACAGCCCGGTGCTGAGCAGCGCAGAGAGGACGGAGGCCATGGCCAGCGTGCCGGCGGTGCCGGTGGCGGCGGCACTGGCCAGCGGGAAGGGCTCGGTGCTCCTCTGCAGCCAGCCATACTCCTCCTCCAGCCCCTGCCGCCGCAGCTCGGGCCCCACGCGCTCCCGGATGGTCTTGTAGTAGGTGTTCAGGTGCTGGATCTGCAGCCAGGAACCACGGGAGAACTGTGGGGGGCTGCCCCGGCCACCCTCTCTGCCCCATGTTGTCCCCACACTCCCATCCATCCACCCCACACCCCACTCACTGGCCCCATCCTCACACTCCACTCCCCTCTCCATCACCCCACCTGTCCCTGCCCCAACTCCCTTTAGAATCATAGAATCCCAGACTGGTTTGGGGGGGAAGGGACCTTAAAGCCCCCCCAGTGCCACCCCCTGCCCTGGGCAGGGATACCTCCCACCAGCCCAGGTTTCTCCAAGCCCCATCCAGCCTGGCCTTGAACCCCTCCAGGGATGGGGCAGCCACAGCTTCTCTGGGAAACCTGGGCCAGGGTCTCACCACCTTGGAAGAGAATGCTCTGGGGAGACCTTAGAGCCCCTGCCGGNCTTAAAGCCCCCCCAGTGCCACCCCCTGCCCTGGGCAGGGATACCTCCCACCAGCCCAGGTTTCTCCAAGCCCCATCCAGCCTGGCCTTGAACCCCTCCAGGGATGGGGCAGCCACAGCTTCTCTGGGAAACCTGGGCCAGGGTCTCACCACCTTGGAAGAGAATGCTCTGGGGAGACCTTAGAGCCCCTCCCGGTTCCCTTTTGGGGCTTTTTGGGACTGGAAGGGACTGTAAGGTCTTCTTGGAGCCTTCTCTTCTCCAGGCTGACCCCCCCAACTCTCCCAGCCTGTCCTCCCAGCAGAGGGGCTCCAGCCCTCCCCGCATCTCCGTGGCCTCCTCTGGCCCCGCTCCACCAGCTCCATGTCCTGATGGTGGTGGCCCCAGAGCCGGAGGCAGCACTGGGGGGGGGTGTGTCTCCCCAGCACGGAGCAGAGGGGCAGAATCCCCCCTCATCAGGGTTTCCCTGCCCCAGCCTCATGCTGTGGTGCTGGTGTCCCACTATGATGCCCCATGGCCAGCCCCACATCCCTGCTCTGCCCCCCAACCCAAGCACCCTCTACCTGCTCCGGTGACAGGAGGCTGACGTCGATGAGGTTGCGGTCGTAGGGCACCAGGGACACCACCTCGAAGGTCAGGAAGGGCTTCTCCCCGGTCGGGTGCTGCAGAAGAGAGGTGCCATTGGGTGCCCCCCACCCCTGGCCTGCAGCCCCCCAGCGCCGTGCCACCCCAGCCCCACTGCCCTACCTTGGTCTGCGCCTCCACCACCAGGGCGATGTCCTCAATGCGGATCCCAAACTCACCATCCTGGTAGTACCCGGGCTCTGGGGGCCGGGAGGGTGCCTGGTGAGTCCTGACCCCCAGGAACTGCCCAGCACAGCCCACCCCACCCCAGAGGGGCTGGGTCTGGCCCCTGAGGGGGGTTGGGTGCTGACACCTCCATCCCTGGTGGTGCTCTGCACCTCAGGGACATTCCCGAGAGCCCGGGGCGCTGGCCGGGGCGGTGTGGACACCTACCGATGGAGGTAAACATGCCGGCCGCCAGTGGCACGTTGTTGGACTGGAAGCCCACGGGCCCTGCAGGGGACATGGGGTGGGTGGGTTACGGCTCCTGGGGACAGCGTGTGCTGCAGGGACACCCTGGCAAGGACCAAGGTGTCACACTGGCAACAGCCATGTGGCCACCATAGCAAGGACCATAGGGCCACCCCAGCAAGGACTGTGGCCCACCCTGGTAAGGACCACGGAGCCACCCTGTCAAAGACCATGGGACCACCGCTGTAAGGTCACCCCAGCCAGGACCATGGGGCCACCCTGGCAAGGAGCACAGCACCCTGCAGGGAGTCTCCGCTGGGCAGTGAGGACCCCAGCCAAGCCCCTCTCCCCGACCCTGTCCCTGCAGCTCAGCCCGTGTCCCCAGCGCCGGCGTGGTGGCACCTACACTCGTGGACTGAGAGGAAGTTCCCGATGCCGTGGCCGGTCCCGTGGCCGTAGTTGAGTCCCACGTCCCAGAGCGCCCGGCGGGCGAAGGCCTCCACCGTCCTCCCTGGGGAACAAGGAGGTGGGATGGGGGCCAGTGGGGAGGGAGGACGCCCCTGACCTCCTCCTCCCCCCGTGGCCGGGCTGCCCCACGCCTGTCTGGGCACCCACCGGCCGTGTTGGGTGGGAAGACCAGGCGGGACAGGTCGATGTTGCCCATCAGCACACGGGTGTAGGCTTCCTGCGAGGGTCACGGCGGGGGGCTGAGNAGGGGTACGCACAGATATTGCCCTCCGGTGTCGGCGAGGTACATCTCATCCACGGACAGCTTCCGACTGCTCCCGTTGGAGGGGCTGCAAGGGGAAGGGGGGGGTCAGAGCCCACTCCCCAGCTGCCGCTGGCCCCGGCACCCCCAGCCCTGGCCAGGGCCACGCCGTACGTGTAGTGTGCCAGCGCCGCGTTGAGCCCGCTGGCCGAGATGGACTGGAAGCTGGGTCCATGGTTGTACTGCTGGGCCCTGGAAGGCAGTGGGGGGGTTGATGCTGGGGGTCCCCAGCCGCCCTGCGCTGGGCGGGGGGGCCTGCGGCGGCGGCACTGACCGTCGGAGCGCGTCAATCTGCTGGGCCCCCGAAAACTCATCCACCTGCCCCTGTGGGACCGTCTTCTCCAGCCACAGCAGGTACTGGATGACAGCCACCGCGTCCCGCACCTAGGGGTGGCCCAGCAGGAGGGATCAGCCCCCCGATTGCCCCCCTGCTGCCCCCCGACTCCTGCCCAGGGCTGCAGGAAGGGGACAGCCCTTACGTGAGCGGCTCGCAGCAGGTCCTGCTCCTTGGCGTTCTTCACAGCCTTGGCCGTCATGACGGGGGAGTAGCTGTCCTCCAGCAGCTTCTCCTGCAAGGGCGGGCTGGGGGTGGCACCTACGGGGTGGCAGGGGGCTGCCCCCGGGCCTGGCAGGACCCCTGGCTGGGCTCAGCAGCAGGAGTACTAGCAGGATGGTGTCCCACCTGGGGGATGACGCCGTAGAGGCCGTAGGTGGTGTACTCGGTGCCCAGCCAGACGGTGACGTTGCCCTGGGTGTAGCGGCGGAGGTGCTCCCGTGCCTGCCCGTACTCCAGCAGCTCCACGCACAGGGACCCCGGGCAGGCGGCCCGCAGGGACCCCTGTGCCTCCGCCGACAGCCGCCCCGTGTCCACGAAGAGGCTGAGGGGGGACACGGGCAGAGAGGAGGGGGCTGGGG
>VXBW01003155.1:391047-403110 GCA_013400375.1 Thinocorus orbignyianus | reverse complement strand
CCCTCCTCCCGCAGCCTCCAGTGCCACCAGCTCCCCGAGACTCACCTGCTCCTAACACAGGGGCTTCAAGAGGCTTTATCAAGCCCCCAGTAGGATCTCAAATAAAACCAGGATGAGATGTTAATACTGAAATCCCAAAGGCGAGATGCTCCAGTGTCAGCAGCTTCTCCCAGGAGAACCAGAGAGTCATTTCCCAACAGGCTCCCACCTACACTGGGCAGTCCTGCCCCAGCCTGCCTCACACCCCTCCCGACCCACATTCCCCAGGTCTCCTCTGCTGAGTGAAGGGAAACAGCCCGGCCAGGCCGAGAGGAACGCTGGGTGCAGTGAACAGTGAGCCCTAACAGTACAGAGGAGCAGGAAAACGGTCCTTGATGCAGACACACTGCCCTCCTCTGAACACGGGCTCACACCTGGCCCAAACAACTCCTGGGCTCAGAGCAGGAATGCCGGCACCTCTCCCTGCCTCTCCCACAGCACTCAGCTCGTCCTGCTCTCCAAGAACCTCTCAGCTCACAGGTATGACCAAGACCAAGGACCTAAAGCAGCTTTACAATCTAAATGAGTGAATTCTGCTCCGGGCCATCACACACGGTGCTCTGGAGCTGGCTCAGCACTCTCCCTCTGAAGCCCCACAGTCACACCGACCCCCCGACACCCAGGGCTGCTCCTCTGCCCCAGGCACCAGGACAGGATGCTCTTCTCGGTTTTTGCTTCCTGTGCCTCTGTACGTGTCACTGAGTAACAGGAGGAGGAAACCTGCAGGCAAAGGAAGCCTCAAGGTACCCTCAGAAAAGCCACAGCGTGTGTCTGTGAGGGCAGAAGCCGAGAGTCCAGGCACGAGTCCCTGTTCATCAAGCAAGAAGTGAGTGCTGAGCCTTGAGCAGGAAAAAGCAGGGGGGAACGTCGCTGAGACTGATGAAACACTCCTGACAAGTCCAGCACACGGCTAGTCAAATCCTGAAAAGCATGAGGAGCCAGAGGCCTGGATTAGCTGCTGGAAGCGAGGAGACAAACACCGTACCGTGCCACCTGCATTCTGCTTAGGCTGATCTTGTGACTACCAAAATTCTGGTGTAACAGCCTTTATGCTGGGCCTGCCAGAAAAGGAGATGCCTCCAACAAAAGGTGGGAATCGAAAGAGACAGCAAAAGGCACGGCACAACTGCGGGGGGAAGAGAAAGCAGCAGATGGAGTGGAAGCTGCCAAATCTACAGCTGTGAAAAAGCAGCAGCTCACTGGACAAAAAGGATGCATGTGAGGATGAGACTGCGAGGTGTGAGCAGAGAGAGAAGGTATCACATGGCAGTGAGACAAAGCTGGGCTAATGTTTCAGGCGAGTGCCACCAGCATCCAGAGGAGAAGGCTCCTGGAGCCCACATCACTGCAGAAGCAGCCAGGCACCTCGGAGGAGAGCATTTCCATCCCACCTCCTGGGACACACCAGTGCCAGCCAGCTGAGCCTGCCAGCACCAGTGTGACAGTAACACAAAGCACAAGGCACAGGGATCATGTTTTCACTCCACCGAGCCATATTTAGAACCTGCTCAGACACAGGGGACGAAGTGCAGGCTGCCAGAAGCCACGGGTTGTGGTGGGACAGGTAACAGAGCACCTCGAGCTCTGGCAAACTAAATCAGGCCAGAGCCAGCCCAGCTGACCCGAGCTGAAGGCACTGCTGCTGCTTCTAGGAGTAAGCAGAAGGGAACATGCTCCCTCCGACAGGAGAGCGGCCCCAGAACGCTGCTACTCACCAGGTCAATGAGCTTCGTGACTGGAACTTCTCGGATGGGTCTCCTCATTCGGCACAAGGCCTCCAGGGAGGTGCCAAAGCAGCTGGGCAGGTAGGTCCCACTGATGGTGAGGAAATAGTCCTTCCCTCGGTCCAGGTGAAGGACAAGGATATCCTCAATTTTATCCTCGCCCGAGTTCAGAAGGGTTACTGAGTCCTTACTGACATACACATCCAGGGAGATGTCCGTGCTCTCATCTGCAACAGAGAGGAGCTCTCAGGAACACACAGACACTGCAAAAGGGGTGACAAGGACAAACACACAATGGCAGGGACACAGGCCACGAAACTGAGAAGACAGACAAGGATGCCAGGAATAAAGGTGAGAGGTGGGAAAGGTGGGAAGGACCCAAGGGAGCCAGGGTGGCCACCTGCACCAGCACACCCTCTAGAAGCGGTGGCAAAACTCACCTGGCTCCAAGTACCCTTCACAGGGCTCAGCCCGAAGCCATGGCTTGCAGTAGTGCTTGTCGTTGAGCTTTGGGATGAAGGAGAAGTGGCAGGTGACCTGCCCGTTATTGGTGATCTGGAACTTCTGCTTCTGCAGCTGACGGAACTTCACATTCTCAAACTCAAACTGCAGAGCACAGAGAGAACACACACCAGGTCAGCGGCTGGGGCGGACCCCCAGCGAGACACCCACCCTCTGCGGGGCAGCCCTGGGCTGAGAGCTGCCCACACGACCCAGCACCCCTGACAGCAGGCCTGCCAGCAGCCAAGAGGCCTCTTTTATCCAACCCCTGATCACAAAACAATGGATAAAGCTCCATTTTCTGTAACCCCATTTACAGAATCAGTCCCTAGAAGCAGCTCTAGCACTCGTGAGGCTGCTGTGCCTGGGGAGCGCCCAGCCAGCCAGGTTCCATCCTCACTTCTCTCCTGCTCAGCTCCAGCGAGGGCAGGAAGTCATTCTCCATTCTGTCCATCAGACGAACAATGTCCTCGAACGATTTCCGGTACTTCTGCTCATCCACAACCTTTACCTGTGGCAGAGCAGGAAACACTCAGCAAAGTTTCTGACCAGCTCCACGGGAACTCTTTAATCATGAGGAAGCTGTAGACGTGAAACATTCCTCTAAGGGCTGGCTACGTGCAGCTGAGAAGCGAAGCTGCAGGCACGGCTGCGCCTCCAGGCTGCACAGGCAACTTTACACATGTTTTACCCCTGCAGATGCTCCCAGTGTCTTTCNTCCCGCTCACCCCGTCCTCCTGCCACAGCACCAGCAGGGGTGCCCGGTACCCGCCTCCCGGAGGAACAGGATCCTGCCCTAGCACACAGGAACAGTTACCCCGATGAGGAAGAGCGCGCTGACGGGTTTGTGGTCACTAGTCTTCAGGTCCATATGGCTGCAGTATCGGAGCTGACTGATGTTCCCTCCTCTCCAGAGGATTCGATCACACCAGGCTGGCACACGGCACTTCCCACTACAAAGGAAAGCAGGTTACCAGGGAAATCCATCAATCCCAATAAATCATCCAAGCTGTTCCTCTTCCCAGTTGAGCCGCTCTCTCCCCACCCCACATCAGCAGCGATGGGATGAGCTCCCATCACCTCCCTCACCTGCCATACCGCCTTGTTTCTCCTGCTCTCTTCCCCTTTCCCTGTACAGCAGCTGAAATTCTCACCCTTTCCAGCATGAGGAAACAATCTAAACTCAAACAAGACTGTTTCCACAGCCTGAAGCCATGTGTGGGGTGACCCAAGCCACAGCAGTTCCTTTTGCTGTCAAATCTTTCTGCCCACTACAGCCTGTCCACGGGTTATTGTTCCCATCATGGAAAGTCCACTCAGCTATTGCTATTGTGTTATGGAGACTGGGTCCCAGGACATCCTCCTCCAGATTAAGTGCTGTGCTGATTCACAAACACAGGCAGAGTAAAATCCCACAGCTACATGGTCTGAAACTCCTTCCTGGGAGCTCCTCCACTTAGGACACGCTTCTGCAGCAGATGCACAAGGGTCTGGGGGAGGCAGCGAGCAGGAACCACCGCGGCTATCGCGGCGTGTGCGAGCCAGGGGACAGCATGACTCAGACAGGGGGTCCTCATCCCTCCAATCCCTTTCACACTGTCTGTCCCTGGCAGCAGAGAACCCCTCCAGCGCAGTCACCGGTGAGCTCACGCTTGGCCCGCCCGCGGTCACTGGAACCAGCAGCCACCGAGATGAGAGGAACGTGCCCGGGAAGAGCACACAGGGCTGCCCAGTTCAGGAGGGAGGGGAAGGGAAGGAGCACAGCCCTCCCGAGCACAGCGAGAGGCACGCGCAGCTCTGGGAAGCAGGAAATCCAAGTTTTGTGAGAAAATGCCTTCTGTGTCATAGAAACACACCCATGGGCAGCCGGTTTACCTGGAGTCCCAGCGATCTGTTTTCGAGTCGTATTTATATGTGGGGATGAATTTGATCTCTCCCTCAATGAAGTCTGCAAAGGCTTTCTTGTGAGTGCGCTGAATATTCAGCTGAAGCAGAGAAAGGATGTTTCAAATAAACAGAACCATCACAGCACCCAAAGGGCCCCCCACAGCCCACCCTGTCACAGCAGCCGCAGCCCGTGGCCGTGGGGGTCACCAGACCCAAACTGCCCCTCACACCTCCTGCCTGCAGCAAGGGCACAGACTCAGCCTGGCAGGGGGTGTTTCCTGCACAGAGCGAGTGCCCACCGGCACAGTGCTGCCTGCCAGAGCAGAGTTAAGGGAAATATTAATTGCTCCTGTTGTGCTCACTGCCTTCATTAGTTTTCAGGCTTAAGCACCACCACCATTAATGTTTCACTGCCAATCATTTTAGCAAGAGCCTCCAGGAGCGCGCCTGGCTGACAACCTGACACTGCCTTCCTTTGCTCTTTTAGTCTTCTGAAAAATCTCCTGTTTTTCCCCCTCACAACTCCAAGCTACAGCTGTTTCCTGCGTGACGCTCTGCAGCACGGCAGAAACCACCTGCAGAAGAGAATCCACCAGGCTGTCTGTTCAAACGTGTCCCAGATGCCAGCACGCTGCTTCTGTTGATGTTCCACAGGCACAGCCCTCCATCCTAAAGCCACATCTGGTGCTGCCTCAGCTCCCAGCAAGCAGCAGAGACGCTGCGTGGGGCAGGCCACAGCACAGAACTGAGGTGAAGCTGGGCGAGCAGTGCTGCTCCCAAAATCAATACCGCTCCCGGACGCCAATTCCAGCAGCTCCGGGGCTGTTACACACTCTGTGTCCCAGCTTGTAAGAGAGCACTTGCAGTGAGATGCAAAGACACTTCAAGCCATGGGTGACGCCGGCACCGCGTACAACCCAGCTGTGTTCAGGGGTGTGATGTCACCAGGAGCTGTGGCTGTGCACACCATCACAGTGTGTGCCAGCCCCTCTGGAGCACAGGCACGGATACACCCCCAGGCCCCGCAGCAGGGAGCGGGGGGCAGGGCCTTCACCCACCTGGTCGTAGGTCAGCAGCTTCTGCAGCTCGTTCTTACCGATGAGGCTCTTCACCTCAGCGGCGTCAGGGAGGCAGAGCCGGTAGTTGAGGTCTCCCAGCCAGATGACAACACTGAAAGGTGGGAAAGAGGAGGCAGCAGTCAGTGGCACAGGGTGCCAGGGAGGAAGGGGCAGAGGGGGAGAGGGCTGGCTGCTGGGGGCTGAGCTGAGACACAGAAAACTAAGGGAGATGTGAAGGGGTGAGCACAACAGCAGAAATTTCCCGTGTCAGCAGATCCCACAGCACGAAGGCCATCTCCTTGGGGATCCCACATGGGATCAGAGATTTGGTTCAACAGGAGATCCTTGAGTTTGCCTCAGTCACAGCTGAGAACGCCACCAGCTCTAGCAAGGGAAACCAGTGCATCCCACCAAGCTCCGCAGCCTCCCTGCCCACCCAACCCCACCCGTGTGCAGGCCCTGCCCGTGTACACAGGCGACGGCAGAGCTCGCCAAGCAGGGCCTGCTGCTGGCCAGCCAGCCCGTGGGATGACGTGTGTGACACCTGTGACACCTCCTGTGACACCCTGGGTTCACCAGTTTGTTTCCCACTGCCTCTCTCAGCCAGCCCAGGCCACGGCTGCACTGCCACCCCGACAGGGCCCAGCCCAGCCCAAACCACAGCAGCAGGGGCTGACGGGTGCGGGACCGGCAGAAGCAGAGCTGGCTCCTGCTGAGTCTGTGCCCTCCAGAACATCACTGCCCCATCCCACCCCTCACCAGCACCCACCCTCACTCTGCTCCTCCCTGCCCCTTCAGACAGATCCACAGCAGCCAAAGAAATCCCTCTGCTGTTCACTCTTCACTCCACAAAGGTTCCATTTAAAGATTAAGATCTAACCCCTCTCTGGTATCAAAGCTCTTCCTGTTTACAGTCAAACCTCAACATTTCCATTAGTGGATTATCAAGGATAATCTAATATTTGAAGTTTTTTCTGTGCTAATCCACTCTACGTTTTATTTTCAGTTTTTAAATGGTTTAAATACTGACTACAGAAGAATTAATCGATTCTATCAGGCTATAAAAAATTTAATTTATATTCTCTTGTACACGTGTTCGAGTCTGATTTGGATTATTCAGCACCGCTGTCACCTCATTAAAAATAATTATAATTAAGAAAAAAAAATAAAAATCAAGTATTGTCTGCATATCATCCAATTCACCCCAAGAGCCAGCCAAACAGNCTACTCACACCCCATTTCCCACCACAAACCCCCAGCCCCAGTTACTCCAGTTCAGTCCCTGACTCAGAGCGGAGCTGCTGCACTGAAGGATTCAACACAGCGTGCCAGGCAGGGCTGCCCCTGTGCCCCAGCAGGTGCCCGGGCAGCCTGGCTGGGGCAGCTCTCTGGGGTTAATGGTATTGAACCAGAAACACTCAGCTGCACAGAATCTCTCGCTGCTGCAGTTCTGACTTGATCTGGATCATTCAAACACTGCTTCAAAATGCAGCAAATGAACTCACTCGTGCTTCATGATGTTGAGGGCAGGCAGGCTG
The DNA here is from genome assembly GCA_013400375.1 of Thinocorus orbignyianus. Taxonomy (NCBI): domain Eukaryota; kingdom Metazoa; phylum Chordata; class Aves; order Ciconiiformes; family Thinocoridae; genus Thinocorus; species Thinocorus orbignyianus. Next base: position 396,363 of record VXBW01003155.1, on the reverse strand, counting down.
TCATCGGGGGGCACAAAGCTCATCCGAGCACAGATGTCCTTGTAGTCCTGATTTCGGCGCTCAAAGTCCTCCACGTGAGCCGCGAGGTGGGAGTTGACGATGCAGAAGGTGGTGTTGTGGAACACGAACCTCACAGCCACGCCACCCTTGTTGCCCTGGGGAGAGCGGGCACAGGCACCCGTCAGGGGAGACAGGGCTGGCAGGGCCAGGGCAGCAGAACCTGACGCTGCCCCTTCTGGCAGGGATACCCGGAAGGGACGGATCGGCCTCGGCCACTCACCATCTTTCCCATGATCCCGGTACCCACAGACTCCGTCATGACCTCTCTGATGTTGCTCAGTTGATCCTTCTTAGCAAATATCAGCAACATCATCCCGACCAGACGGACCATTTGCAGCTGCAAAAATAGAAGAGACGCTGGGTGCCAGGGAGGCAGCTCCCATTTGCCTGCTCCGCCTGGCGTTCTGCTCCACCCTGTTCCTCCTTGTGCTTTATACTCAACCCCTGCCTGCAACACCACCTAAAGCACCTCCTGTCCCAGAGCAGGGTTCTGGGGGACAATCTGTCACCTCCCAACGGCCACCTGCTGCGCTGAGCTCACTGCACTGAGCTCACTGCACTCCCCACTGGTGCTTCCTGACAACCAGGGCTGGCTCGTGAGGGAACTGCACCAGCACAGAACGATGCGCTCATGATGCCTCAGGCCTTTGCTCTCAGCAGCAGAACCAGAGGCACACGCAACACACCCTGGGGTTCTCCAATCCCCGCTCCTGGGTCAGGAGAGGAAGGGGGAAGCTCATTCCTGCTCCAACCCCATGACAGATCCCCCAGCACCCAACAGAACTCACTTTCTTGTACTTTGCCTGAGGGTGCAGGGACTTCTCCACCGCAACCAGCCACTCCTGCTCCTTTGCAGAATCAAGGTAGAAAAAAGCCTCCGTGCTGAGGTCCAGCTCCTGGAACCTAAAAACCCAAGCCAGGTGAGCACATTCCCCTCTCCCTAACCCATCCCCCTCCTTCAACAGGAAACCTCTGGCAAAGACTCTTGGAAGAGAAGCTCCTTATTGCCGCTGGCTGACTAGTGCAGCAGGATTTCCCCGCAGGGCCCGTGAGCCCCTGGTGCAGCACACCCAGCGGGGGCTCCTCTGGGCTGAGGACAGCCAGAGCTCCGGGGAGGCCTCGAGGAAAACCTAACTCGTCCCATCCTGCCAGCCCCCTGCAGCCCAACATTCCGCCTCAGCCAAATGGCTCTTCCCTCTTGGACAGCCAACAGTTCTGAGATATCCCAGCTTTGTGGAATCTCTGAGAAAGCGAGAGGAACTTAAAACAGGCAGAGCCCACCAGTCTCCGAGCAAGATCAGCAAGAAACCCAGCACCACCAGTGAGGATGGGGCCAGTGCTGCTCACCCGATGCAGTAGAAGTCCGGGGGCTCAGTGTCACACACCAGCCAGGGCTCCAGGCTGCTGTCTGGGGACTGCCCGTTCACGTTCCACGTGCCCACAAAAAATCTACAACACAAAAGCAGCTGAACCATTAGAAAACACAGCAACTACCACCACACCAGCCCAGTCTCTCCAGTGCCTGCCCAGCAGGAGCCCAGGGATTGGGCAATGGACACTTGGTCTGGGTTTGGCCCCTTGTCAGCCACACTCGTGTCAGGGGCTTTGCAGAATGGTCCCAAAGAAAAGAGACCTCAGCAGAGGCAGTGAGTGCCCAGCTGCTCAGCATCAGCTCACAGGGTCAGCTCTAAGAGTGCAGTGGGATGGGTGCCTTTATCCTCCTGCCCACACGGCTCTGGTTTGACCTGAGGGTCAAGAGATCTGACCCACAGGAGAGAGAAGACGCAGAAGGAGTAGCTGTGCTGCGGGCACTGACTGCCTGCCAGCCTGCTCCGCTGCTGGCCGAGCCACCCGAGCTGGCCACGCACATCTCCAGCCAGCCTGGAGTCACAGGGCAGCCCGAGCAGCGCTGCCTCCAGGCACAGCACGAACCTGAAGTTGTGGAGGTTGACATATGTCTTCTCCCTCTTGGCAAGCAGGTGCCTGATGATGCCTTCCCTCTGCCCCGACTGGGTGCTGGGCAGAAACATCTTGCGCATGGTGTTGGTCACTTTTGGCTGGTCTCTTGATGCGCCTTCTTTCTCTCGGTGAAATCTAGGAAGGAACCGAGAGCAGAATTAAAACTGGCTCTGCTGTCTAGGAAGAGAAGGAAAAAAGGGAAGAGCCTGGCCACGTTACGTACGGCCTGGCCTGGGGCACAGGAGGAGGGGGGGGCTCCCGGCGAGATCCCGTGTGCTGGTTTTGCATGTTCCTTTTCTCTTCCAGGCTGAGAGCGTTGAAATCATCCTCAAACTCCAGAGATCCTGGAACGAAACAACCAAGAGCAATGCCCTGAGAAACAATTTTAAAAAGCTCAGATTGAGAAGGAAAAACCGCTAACTCCACAGAAAGTGAAAGAGCAACGTATCAACCCTGCTGGCTCTGGGGAAGGGGCAGCAACCACAAGTCGAGGCAGAAGGGAGCTGAGCACACACAAAGGCACCAGGCAGGAGGCAGCGCTCAAGGAGTGAACAGTCCAGGGCAAGAGAATCCAAGGACTTAGACGTTTATTTTGGGCAGGGCACCCTGAAGGGAGGGAGCGGGGCAGAGCCCAGAGAAGCGAGCGCAGGGTGGGACACGGCTCCCTGCTCCTCACTGCCCCCTTTCAGCACCCACGGAGCACACAGAGGTGCCAGCCCTGCACACAGAGGTGCCAGCCCGTGCCATACCCGAAGACGAGGCCTGTGACAGAGCTGGGAGGCTCTTGTCCACCTGACACCAGCCGGCCGAGTCCTTCGGGTCGGGAAGAGCAGCTTTGAGCTGGGCTGGGGAAAAAAAAAGTCAGGATATCAGAAACCACTGGCAGCAGGAGGGTTTCACACACACAGCCGTAGCTCTGCCTACCTTCCTGTATGCTCTGCACTTCCGAAAGGAATCCTAGGCAACACTCTTCATCAGGGATCTCAAAGAGCCGCTCCGCTGTCTCGTCCCCTTGTATCCGGACCTTACAGCCTGCTGCGGGCACAGACACTCACAACTCAGTCACAGACACTGTGCCCTGAGCCACCAGGATTTCTGGGAATCCTTTGAGCTCAGCAATCAGAGCCACCCTCCAGCTACTGTTCCCAAAGGAAACCTGCACCTGAACCAGTTCCCCTCTGCTCTGAGATCCCCCTGCCCACCCCCCTCGGAGCACCATCAGTCATGTTTCCCTGCCTTTAGGAATACTCCCTGCTGCCATCTCAGAGAGAAGAGCTCTAGCAGTAAGAAGAATTCCTTGGAAGGGAAAGCAGAAACCAGAGAGAGTGCTGGGAACACTGGAAAAGGCAGAGAGAGAGCAACCCGGGCTGAAGGATGGGTCACAGAATGGAGATGGGGGCGGTTCAGAATGCAGTGCAGGGCCTCCAGAAAATATTGAAGGAGTTAAAACTGGATGGATTGCCAGTGACTCAGTCTGGGTGTTTAAGACCATGTCTGTCAGGAGAGCTGACTGCCTAAAGGAGCCTGCTTGACCAGCAGGCAGACACGGAGCATGCAGGCAGGCTGTGAAACACTTGGTACAACAGGCAGGGGTCAGGGCCCAACAGGCAGGCTGGCTCCTGGCAGGAGCTTCAGCCACACCACAGCAGCTGTGAAACTTACTGTTTGCAGCTATGTCGATCAGCAGAGTTTCTTCTGCCTCTGGAAAAGAGAAAGACAGGACGAAGAGTTCACACTGATTGCTGCAGGAACTCAGCACCCAAAGAAGCCTGCTGCCAGCCACAAGAGTCCTAACAAAGGAACAAGCAGCTTTAATGTGCATCCGAGCTGCTCCTGATGGCTCTGGCAGGAGCAATGGTCACGCCTGGACAGTCATTCCCGCAATCAAGGTGTCGCAGGGGACATCCCAAACATTCAGAGCTCTTGCACACTTGGGCAGCTGGTCCATCAGCGCAGCTGCTTTGGGAAAGAAAACCTGGCAATGACCTTCAGCGTGTCTGCTCAGCAAAACTGACGGGCAGAACCTCACTGAGCTACACAGAAGGGATAAACCAGCCCAGGAGAAGGTGCTGTTGGTCCTGACCAAGGCTTTGCCCCCAGGACACACACTGCTGTTTCCAAGACAAGCCCCTTCCCACTCCACAAGTGGCTCTCTGACACCTGACAGCTTGCCTGACCTCACACAAGTTTGGATCTAAACGTGCGGGAATAGGAATGAAGCTCCCAACTCTCCCATTACAGAGCAGACAGACAGACAGACACCAGCAGAGCCCAAATCCCAGCCCCTGCAGGGAAGTGCTGAACTCTGTGCGATGCCAAGCCCACCTCCCACAGGAGCCAGCTGAGCTCCTCACAGCTCGCGCTGACACGGACAGGCTCCCCGCGGGGATGAGGAAGAAGCAGGATTCCATAAACTGTGAGTTTTAGTTTCACGGGGAAGCGCTCACTCTCTGTGGCTTCCCAGGAGCACATCAACAAACACTGCTAAATTTGGGGTCTGCTGCTAAAGAGGGGGGTCCCTGCCCCCACAGGAGAGCCCGCTCCAGCAGGGTCAGTACCTTGCACGCATTTAAAGCGGCTGTTGATGGGAATATAATCCGGATCAGAGTTTTCCTTCTCCTGTGAGTGGATAACTATCCTGGAGGGAGAGAAAAGGCTCGTAAAAACACAGCAGAAACAGCTGCCTCCGTGTGTGCAGCGGGATGTCGGCCCCGTGAGGCGAGCTGTAATGACAGGGACACGCAGTGCTTGATCCTGCCGGTGCTGCTGGAGGAGCCGAAGGGAAACCTGGCTCCGGGCGTGGGTGCAAACACACACACGTGTGCGGGGCCAGTAAACACTGCTGCGGGACAGCCCCGGTACGGGGGCGGTAGCTCCCCGGAGAAGCCCGGAGCGGGCCGGGGCAGCCCCAAAGCTCGTCCCTCCTCTCCTCGCCGCCTGTGCCGGGGCGGGGGGTGCAGGGGCGGCCCCTGGGACCCTCTCCCGGATCCCCATCCCTGACCCCGCACCTCCACAGCCCGTCAGCTCCCCGAGACAGCCAGGGCGGCCGGGAACGGCTCCTTTCCCTGTTAGTGACCCGCNGGGGGCGGGGGCGCCAACGGAGCCGTTACAAGGCCCCGCTCCCTCCGAGCCCCGGTCGCCCGGCACCGGCCCGACCGGCCAGGCCTCCAGCGGGCCCGCAACCGGAGCCAGGCCCTACCCAGCACCGATCTGAGCCCGCTGCGGCCCCTCCCCGGCCGGCCGCGGCCCTCAGCCCCGGCTGGGCCCGGTACTCACCCGTAGCGGCCGCCGCGCCGG
>VXBW01003155.1:328908-345845 GCA_013400375.1 Thinocorus orbignyianus | reverse complement strand
AACAGTGCTGGGGATCAGACCTGGCTTCCATGAAACCCCCTTTATTTACTGAGGTACACGCAAGGTCTCCAGAGCTCCATCGGAGCAGCATGAAATATCCCCACTCAGGGAAAAGGACCCCAGCTCCTCCCTGTCCCAGTCCTCCCAGTGATGGTTTACTGGCAGGTCAGATATTCCAAGAGTGTCTCCTGTGGCCGGGTCTTCTCGCTGACACCATTTGTGACCAAGACTGGGGTCAGCACCCCCCGTTTTTAGCTCCCACGCTGTCCCGATGGCCACAGGAGCTGTGTTTCTCTGGGTGAGCTCAGCTGTCCCGGCCGGGGCTGGGCTCAGCGCTGCGGGATCTGTCTGCCCAAGCGGATACTCAGCTACAAACTCATCCCCGCTTCCCTGGCTCCGCTTTCTCCGAGGTGCTTATGGGCTTCTCTGGATTCAATTAACTCCTCTCCATGTCATCTGCGAACTGGGCTCTGCTTCCCGGCCCTTCCTCCTCTCCAGATCACTGTGGAAAACATCAGCACACGCTGTGATGGGGTCCGTGGTGCTGGCAGTGATGGAAAACCAAGGATTAGGGCCCTTTAGTTTCCTGCCTGAGCTGATTTTTCCCCATAAAGGTGTTCCCCTCCTGCCCTCTGGGCTGCCTGCGGTGCTGCTCCCTGCCCAGAGCTCAGGGTCCCCCAGTCCAGCCGGAGCGTTGGGAGTGGGAGCAGGATCAGGGCTGTTTTGGAGAGACTGACGCATTTTCCTTCATGGAATCCATGTCATCCCATCTGTGCTCCTCCGGTCTATTTTTAATCCCAATTTGTAAACATTTTCCAGGAACCAATACAAAGCTCACTGGCCTGCAGCTCCCCCCGCCCCGGGTGAGGTTTCGGGGCCAGGTTGGGCAGGGGCTGCCTCGATGGGCCGCGTGTTTTCCAAAGCAGAGCAACAATTAAAGCCTCCCCCTTGTTTTTTATCAGATTATTACGCCTTGTTGAGTCACTGTTTGTACCTAATTGGGTTTCTTTTTGAGCTGGAGGCTGCTGACAATCCCCTCTCGCTCCAGCTGCCGCCAGCCGGTGTCCCCAGCCCCGCCGATGCCCCTCGCCGCCATGCGGGCACGTTCCTACCACCCCTCCTTCCTCGGGATGAGGGGCTGCAGCAAAGGGAAGACCTAACGTGGATTTCATGGGTTGCCCTGAGCTTTTTGTGCTCCCTCCTGGTTCCCCTCCACCCCAAGACCAGCCTGTGCCCCCTGGGCCACGCCACTGGTCCCCAGGCACCAACACAGCAGGGGTGTTGGTGGGGTCTCCTGGGGGTTTCCTCCCACGAGGAGGTGTCCCTGCTGAACTCAGGTGTCAGGTGCCCCAGCACCAGGGACAAGCTGGTGCCAGGCTGCCCGTTGGGACCCTGGGGGCTCAGGGTGGGAGGGGGCTACCAGCCTCTGTGCCAAGGGGCGGCAGGGCCACCCGGCTGTACCCCACCTTTCATGTTGTGGTTGCACTTTTGGGATGGAGGAGGCAATTTTCCTCCTCCTGGGGGCTTTTAGTACCTCAGCCCCCCTGCATCAGGCTGTTTTGTACTTGTTACAGGGACAACCCCCCTGGCACCCACCTTGTCCTGTCCCCAACAGGAAGGGAATGACCGTGTGGCTCCAGCAGGGACACAAGGGACTTCTCTCAGCAGCTCAGCCAGGAGGCGGGAGGTTGTCCTTGAGAACAAAAATCATCCTGTGCAGCATCCAGCTGTGCCTGGGAAACGTCCCACCATTCAGGTGATCTCCTTGGTATCAAAATGTTAATTAAAAGCTTTGCAAAGCTCAGCTGGGTTTCCTCCCCTGCACTTTGGAGTGTGCTGCTGCTCAATCTTCGGGGGCACAGCACTCGGAGGCTGATGTGCTGGCGATGATGAGCAAGAGCTTCAATAGTCTAGTGCAAAATAATAATTACCTGACAAAAAGGTCAAAGGAACGTGGATCTTGTGATGGATACGCTGTGGGTCTGTGTGGGAACGGCACTTTGAGACCGTGTGGACACCTCTGGTTTGTGAATGGGTCCTGAGGTAAGGGCGACCTGGGCAGAGTCCCTGTGGATCACCGCCGGGGAAAGCATCCCACCAGGCCCAGCTGGACCCAAAGATCGTCTTCTAGAGGCTCCCCCTCCCCATGAGGGCTCCAGAGCAAAGTCCCTCTCTGGCAGAGCACGGCTCTGTGTTTGTGTTCAGCAGCTTTAGTCCTCTCCTAATCTAAACCTTCAAGGTGTTGATGTGCCTGTGAGTGGCCGAGCAGCAGCCTTACACAACGCAGCAATACATTTAATTAATTATGGGCTAGTTTATATGCGACATATTTTAAAGACATACTAAATTACCAACATATTTCTTTTGCCTGGCTTTATGTAAATATTTACAGGGCCCGGGAGGTGACTTCCTCTCCTGGAAATAAATAGTGTTACTTTTCCCTATGGAAATGCACGTTTCTGGAGAGGAAATGAATTCTTTATTCCCCTCACGCGAGCTGTGCCCAGCACCAAGGCGGGCTCCCGCAGGGAGCGTTTGCCCCCGATCCCCACCCCGGGTGGCCCTGCAGCGCTGCCCCGGGGGGTGTCCCCGTCGCCCCCGTCCCGGTGGGAGCGATGGCCGCAGCTGTCGGGGCGCGTCCTCTGGGTGTCACTGTGCCCCCGCTGCAGCAGCGCCGAGCATCCCTGCTCGGGAGGGCTTTGGCCCAAAAAGGGAAGGAAAATCCTCCTCACCGCCCGCAGCCCTCCCTCTCCCCGCCCCAGCCCAGCCAGCTCCTCCTGGGGATGCTCGTCCCCCCGGAGCCCCGGCCCGAAGACCCCTCCGGTGACAAGGGGTGGCTGCTGGGGGCACACTGGTGGCTGGGAAGTCCAGGCTGGGGCTGGCTGTCCCCTGGCATGTCCCATGCCAGCAGCCTGGTGTGCCAGTGGCTTTGGGGGACACTGACCCCGGTGTAAGTCCCAGGTCATCTTGCGGAGGGGCAGCACAGGAGGCTGGGGGTGGTGCACGGCTGGGGCACCCCCCACCCCACTCATTCCCATTTTACCAACGGGAGGGAATCTCTCTGAGAGCCTCCTGAGGAGTCCAAATAACTCCTGGCTCAGGGCATGGGAGCCCTGTTTGAGAAGCTACCTGGGGCCAGCTGGAAACTCTGATCCACCCCACACACCCCCCAGACAGCTCTGTATCAACGACTTAACGGGCACCAGGTGGTGGGTTTGATGACATTTGGGGCAGGAGGAACTCGGTGTGGAACAAGAAGGATCCATCCAGCAAGGGGAGGGGCTGGGGCTTCGCTGTTTCAGGTGTTTTTAGTCCTCCTGCTGGAGCATGTGCTGGGAGTAAGGTCTCTGGGAACAGGAGCAAGATTGGGGTGATGGCCTCAGCATGGAGGTGGGCAGGGAGGGCCAGCTCCTGACACCCCCCACTCTGCAGCCTCTGGGACAGTCCCTCTGTCTGTCTGCACTGTCCCCAGCTCCATCCCTGGGATCCTTCCATGCTCCTTCAGCCAGGTCAGTGCTGCGCGTCTTCATGCTGTTTGTGTTGGTCTTTGGAGTATGAATGTGCAGGAGGGTCTATCCTGGACTATTCCTGGATAAAACATTCATGGTTGGAGCATTCCATGCTCCCACATAAACCATGGGCTGTAATGAAGGGTCGGGAAGATGGAAAAGCGATGTCCTCCAGCGTGGGAGTCACTGCTCCTCGCCTGCTGGCAGTCACCTCTTAACCAATAGTCCTTGGGAAATTTGGGGTTAGGGAAGGACTCCAAGAAAGCCCTTCTGCAGTAGGCTCGAGGGGCATGCCAGCCCCACCAGAGCAGGTGGGGACCTCAGGCTGGGGAGAGAAGCCTTTTTCCACGCTTTCATCTGAAATGAGCAATGCAGGCAGAGGCTGTGGGTGCTGTTGGCCAGGGCATGCCCAGCTCTGGAGGAGGGTGCCATGGGCGTGCTGTAGGACAAGTACTGAGACCCCCTGCACCCACTGCCCAGCCTGGGATGGCTGGGGAGGGAGGTCTGGAGGTTGTCCCTGCCCTGTCTCACATCACCCATGCGCTGGCAGCCCTGGGCAAGCTCTGGCCCATCTCCTCTCCTGCCAGCCCACACACTCTGCAGATATAACGTCCCTCTCCACCCCCAGCTGCCCCCTCCCCGTTTCGCTCTGTGTGCTGAGATAATTGCGGTGTCTGCGCTGCCCGGGCAGCCTCGGGACCTGTGTGTGGGCAGCTCTGGAGAGCTGCTCCTGCAGGGAACGCAGCCTTCAGCTGCCGCTCCGTCACTGGCTCTGCAGCCCCAATTATGGCATCAGCGAGACAGGCAGGAGGGCTGCCACCCCTGTCCCTCCCGTCCCCAAGGTGTCGGTCCCTGATGTCCCCTCGCTCAGCTCCAGGTCCTGTCACAGCCATCCAGCCCTGTCCCTGGCCATCGCCTCAGCAGGACAGGATCTAATTAGGGTCCCCTGGGGAAGGGAGGAGGGGACCGGTGGGATGGAGAAGCCCTGGCAGCAGATGACAATCCTGGCAGGTGGAGATGCCCGTTTCTGTCGTGCCTGTCACCTGGGCTCTGCCCTGGCAGCAAAGCCCACGTGGAGAGCCCCGGGCTGTGGGGAGGGAGGGTGTGGGGGCTGCTGAACCCCACCGCCATGGGGGGAGAGGTGGGTGACACTGGGCACACGAGGAGCTTGGCCACAAATTGTGGGGCAGTGTGGGGAGGGGGAGAGCCCACCCCCAACCCAGAGGAGAGCCCAGGGACCCCTGGAGCCAGCGCTTGTGCTGGGTTTGAGCCACAGTTTCTGCTGTGGTCACAGGTGGGACAGTCTGGCGGGGACCCCATGGAGAAGGGGTGAGAGCGCACGAGGACAGGCCATGGAGGGGCTTTGAAGAGCTGCTCCAGCTCCTGACAGTCAGCCAGGCTGGAGAGCAAAGGGAGAGGGAAGGACGTGCTGGGAGGGCACGGGACAGGGGCAGGTTTGTCTGTGATCCTGTCATTCCTCCTCTGGCACACTCAGCTGCTGCTAAGGTTCCCCTACCTTCAAAAGCAACTTGTTCCAGTTTCTCTTCAGGTAAAACTTCTCTTTTGCGTACAAAAGCTCTTTTTGGAGGAGCTTGTTACACAGAGAGCATCCAGGCAAACCCGCCTCAAGCCTCTCTCTGCCCAGGGTCCTTCTGCCCGCTGCAGCTGCAGCCCCCCTGCCCCCCCTCTGGCCATCACACCCTGCTGCCTCCTGCCACCTCCTCTCAGAGATCATTTTTTTTGCCTGAAATTGGCAGCTCACTGGGGAAGGAGTTGTTTTTTCCAGGCTGTGTAGTGCAGCACCATAATGATGATGAGGATGGTGAGCCCGGTGGGCTCCAGCTCCTGGGGACACCTTTCTTGCAGGAGAGCCAGCCCTTCCACAGTGTCTCACCCTCATGGCCGTGAGGACAAGACTTTAAATGGAATGTGGGTTCAGTTATCCAGAAAATGTTTGCTGGAGTCTGAGACGTCGTGGATAAAGGGCCGTTCCCTGGACCTGGATGCCCAGCTCCGAGGCAGTGGCTGTAGGAAACTGCCAAAAGCTTTGGGAATGGCTGAGCCACGGGGTCAGGGCGGTGTTTCCCAGGAGCACAGGTGTTTAGTTAGCAGGGCACTGTGCCAGCCCTGTCTCTGCTGCGTGGCATCCAATGGGTTCATCCAGGTTAACGATCTCATGGGGGGAATTTGCCCTGACTGGGCACCGGTGGCAGGACAGGGCTCAGCACAGCCCTGGGATGTGTTCCATGGGGAAAGGCACCCGCTGTCACCTCCTGGCTCTGCCAGGGACCTCTCCTGCCGCTGGCTCTGTGTGGCACCGACACCAGCACACTCTGCTCTGGGTTCTGGCCTCGTAGCTGGTCTGTTTGTCTTCAGTCTGTCTCCGGGGTGACGTGCATCCTCCCTGCTGGTGTCTGGCTTGTCTCCGCTCCCATGGGGAAGGCGAGGGCATCTCCAGTCACGTTTGCCAGGTGCCTGGGGCTCCATGAAATGCTAAATAAGACGTCTGCAGGCTTCTGCATCTTCACTCTGGGTGGAGTGGGGAGGAGGAAATGCAGCCATCACCCATGTGGAAATCTGAGCCTGGGCAATTCCCAGTGTCCCCGTCACAGTCCCCCTCGTCTGGCACTTGGGCCGGCTCCAGCCCTCATCACCGGCTGGCAGCGCAGTGGTTGAAGATCTGGTTTCTCGCTGGCACCCCGGGTGATGACAGCCAGGCGGTGCAGCTGGTGTGTGTGAGGGAGAGAACGTGCCTTCACACACGGTGGAATGGTCCTGGACCCGCTGCACCCAGCGCTGGGGGACCCAGAGCGACCCGGGGTGGGTGAGTCCCGGTGTGGCTGCTGCTGGCCAGCAGCACCGGCCACGGAGCGGGCAGGACACGTGTGCTTCTCAGCCAGGAGGCACCTCCTGGGCTGTGGTTTCAGCAGGTGTATGGATAAGCCATGAGAACAGAGCCCTTATCCCAAAGTGGCCCTTTAGCCTCCCAAAGTGCCCAGCAGACATCCGTAAGGAGTGGAGGAGCCATGGAGGGGCAATCAGGGACCCGGGGCAGCTCAGCCCCCTCTCATCCCCCCGCTGTCTGCTCCTTGCTCCGCAGGTTGGGATGGGGAGCCATCCCTCTCCTGCAGGGTTGGGCTGGCTCTCAGTGGGAACGGATGGACCTGCAGTGCCGTGAGGAGCAATGGCAGCAGCTCTGGGGTCCCTGGGGAGGTGACAAAGCTCAGCACAGGGGCAGGGAGGGATGCAGGGGGACCTTGCTGGCTGTTTCTGCCGGTCCCTGCTGAGCTCCTGCCCTGGCTTCCATCCCTGCCCTCCAGCTGGCCACCTGGGCCAGTGGGCTGTGCTGATGGCCCAGGGGCTGCTTCCCCACCTCAGTGTTGCTGTGGTGCCTTTTTCCAGCTGACATCAGGCAGCAAGAGCTGGCTTCCCCCTTCGGCTGGGGACCAACACCCTGAAAGCTCCCAGAGCCTCCAGCGGGGTCTGGGGTGTGCTGGGGCTGGAGAAACTGGGCACGGCCAGCCTCAGCCCCGGGTTTCTGTAGGGAAGGAGCAGTCGTGTTGCTCAGACAGTGCTGTGCAGCCCCTCAGAGCCCCCCCTCTGCTGCAGCAGGGTGAGAGCAGGCAGGAGATGCTCATAGCCCGGGGCTGTTGGCAGCAGCTCCCATGGGAACACAGCAGCGGAGGCCAGAGAGGAAAGATAGTGATGGCAGGGAACGGATGGAGCCGTGATTCCTTTTGTCGGGAAATCAATAAATCAGTGGGTCTTGCACTCCTTTTGACATCTCCTCCCACTTAGGAACCCAGCTGGGAGGTGGGAAGCACAGGGAGCTGGTGGCTCTGCAGCGAGACACTGAGGCAGCTCAGCTCGCTGGAGTCAGAAGCCAGAAAACACTTAAAAATAGCAATGGGCTGGCCTTCCCCGACCCCGTTAGTCATCTCTCTCCTCAGAAACGGAGACAAAACCAGCCTGGACTCCAGCTGAAGGTCTGCCCTTGCCCAGGGGGACACTTAGTGAGGAGGGCTGTGCTTTGGGCAGCGATGGGGCCGGTGCTCAGCTGCCCTTCAGGGTGGGCTCTGTCCCTGGCACCAGCCCCTGGGAGACCCTCTCCAGAGCCTGGAGAAACGTCAACCCATGAGCCCGAGTGAGGGCCACAGCTCTTCCCGACGTGCAGCATCTCGCAGGCTGGACACCCCGATGCCATCTCAGGTGTTTCTCTCCCTGTTGCTTCCCCTCTCTCCCAGGGGACGGTGTCAGGCTGTGGCTCTTCCTCCAAGGAGCTGGTCTCCACACCGGTTTCCCAGTGTAACGCAGCCACGGGCGTCCAGGGTCCGGTGGAACTGCCTTCTGTTTCCTCGCACAGGCACATCCACCTGAGACAGAAGCTGATGTCTGAGATTTCTTCTTTTATCTCACAGCGGTTCTACATTTTTTTATGTCCCAGCGTTTCTGGCCATCTCAAACTCAAAACTCCTGCTGAAAGCAACCAGAAAATGCATTTGACGGTTTAACTCTTGACAGTTTAATTCTCGGTCCCCAGTCAGCATTAGCTGGTTTTGGTTTATAAATTAGCAATTGTAATTGATACCTGAGCATGGGATAACTACTTCTGGATTGAGCTTCTGTCAGCCTCCCTGACAGTTCGCTCAGTCACAGGGTGATTTATGCCAGCTCAGGGCTCCACAAGCACCACGCTCTGTTTTCCTGCCTGTGAATGGCTTTTATTTTATTCTCTTTGCCTCTCGCTCTAACTCACAAATTGATGCTCATCTCCTGTCATTTGTTTGCATTAGCTCAGGACGGAGCGAACGCAACGTTCGTTAAGGAGAGGAGCACAAACTCGTGCACAGGCACATCAGGAGCGGTGGCAGCAGACAGCCCGTGTCCCGTGGCTCCAGCAGACCCATCGTTCTCCGGCTGATGGTCCCCACAGAGCCAGTGACAGCCCTGGCTGGGTGGGCACACACCAAGAGCCGTGGGGTGGCTCTTCTGCAGGCAGCACGGGCACTGGCTAATGAACTTGCTAATAAGCTCTGCCTGGCAGCCTGAAGCAGAGAGGGGCAAGGGGAGCTGCCAAGAGGGTACTGGGGAGAAGGATGAAGTGCAGGTGTCTGATGGGCTTCTGGGGGAGAAGCAGGGACTCATCTCCCGCTGGCGGTCCTCTGCTTCTCCAGGGGGGTTGTAGAGGCTGGGGGGGAGCAGAGGAGGTGCCCCAGCTGGGGACAGGCCACCTCAGGCAGGTGGGTGGTCGTCAGAAGCTGGAACTGTCACAACAAGGGTTGGTTTGGCTGTGAAAGCCACTGTGTCCCCACACAGGGGGCAGCCACCACAACCCAGGGGCTTTTCCCAGCCAGGAGTGAGACCTCTGCAGCCACAGCACCTCAGTGCCCCAGAGCAGCCACAGGGCAAACGATGTGTTACAAAAACAACGAAGAACACAGCAGAAACCACCATCAAGCTGTAGCACCAGCCTGCACCCCACTGGGATCTGGGGGGATACGGCCAGTCCCCTGCTAACAGAGGACGCCCCATCTGTGGGAGGTCAGTGGGAGGCTGGTGGGACCAACTGTGCAGAGCATCATCCAAGGGAGAGAGCTGTGAGGGCCACGGTCTGGGTGGCTGCAGCTCTTTGGAAGAGGCCATCACTTGGTGCTCATGCAAGTTAAAACAACCAAGAACCACCTCGCTCTTCACACAGCACGTGGTTAATCCATGGGGCTCCTCACCACGGTTTGTCCTGCCTTCCATGATGTAGCTGGCACGTATTGTCTTCCAGCTGCAAACTTGCCATGGACAGGCATCTGTGGGGCTGCAGCACCAGCAAACCTGGCCTGAGCATCTTGGCCAGCATCTTGGTGAGGCAGGAATCCAGCCTGGGGATCAGGGCAGGAAAACAGTTAATATCCTGCTCCAAACCTCTGTGGTTAGCTGGTACCTGGTCCAGGAGGTTGAGAGGCTGGTGAGGGTCTCAGCCCCGAGACTGTGCCCCATCCATCCCAGGGGATGCGAGCTTGGCTGGTGGGACTGCAGGAGGTTGCAGGGCAGTCTGTGATGCAGGAGAGCTCTTCTCCTGGCTCATTTTGGACTGCAATGAGGTGCTGTCTGCTGGGAAGGGTGGGGTGGGCCATTGCCTGGACCTGCTCACCTGGGCCTGGCCAGGACACGTGGGGACGGGCACTGCCTCGCACGGAGCCTGCAGCAGCTCAGCGAGGAGCAGAGGCACAGCGAGAGCATTCGCCATCGACAACACGTGGCCAAAAAGCAAATAAAAGGCCCTTTGTCCTCCCCCTCATTAGTCTGTGTCTCCCTGGTGCAGGGGAAGTAATTATCCATTTCCTCATGCTGGTGTGGAGAGTCTCCTCTCCCCTCGGTGCATGCCCAAACACCTTGGCTGCGGAGTTAATTGACACACACAAAGGGCTTCTCCTTGCTCTCCCCACTCCCTGGAAGGGCTCTGTGTCGCTGAGCTTTTTTCTTTCTTTCTTTTTTTTCCTTTTTCTTTTGTGTGTGTGTGTGTGTGGTGCCCACTCAATTAGCCCAATAGGGCTAATTCTGCCTGTTGGGAATTATTGCCCAGGCACTGAGCAGCGCTCGGCCACGCAGCCCCTCTCCCCTCCGCAGGCTGAGGGGACCCCGGGTGGGTGGCTGGGGGTTGTCCTTCGGGGCTGGCCACTGCACGGAGCTGGACTCATGGCTGGGGGCCACCTCTGTGCCCACAGGCTCCTCTTCTGAGCAAACACCTCCCTGCCTGTGGGTCCCATCAGTAGAGGGAGGTTCAAGGCAATGACAACGACAGCTCTGCTGGTGGCTTTCAGCAGGTTACCCCGGGAATCTCGAATCCCCATGGTTCAAGGAGCGGGAGGTGGTTTCCTGGGGCAGCCTCTTGGGGTGGCTGGTGAAGGAGCTGCTCTGGCTGTGGCTGGTTTTAGCCCCGGTGGTAAATTGTGTGCCCAGTCCTGGGGCACCCTGGTGTGTGAACTGGGGGTACGGGGTGTTTGGGGGGTGCAGAACACCTGGGGAATGCTCAGCCCATGACAACCTCCCCCGAGCAGAGACCCACGGCCACGCAGACCCTGGCACCACTCACCAGCAGCCGCCTGGGCAGCCCTAACGGCCCCGAGCTCTCAGGAAGCACCTCCTATCTACTGGTAATAACTAATTTACAAGATGTTATTGGATTAATGCTATTGATTTCCCCTCCTGAAGGTTGAGCTGGTAATAAAGTCCTACGATAGTATTTATGCTAATGTTTAAATTAATTACCTGCCATTTTTATGTGCATTAATGATTTGTTTGTGGTTCTCTTTACAGCTGTAATGGGAGGGCAGTGACTGATACCCCTCTGCTCTGCAGGAGCACAATTAAACAGAAAGCCCTTTGAGCATTTATTCACCGGTAACACCAGCCGGGCTGTGAGCCTCAGGTGCTGTGTACGATCCACACCGTTCATTAAATGTCATATCCAGAATTACTGGCTCCCGCATGATTCACCCCGGGTTGCTGGGGTGGGCTGTGATCTCCAGGCACTCTGCTGGGGCAGGAGGGAGCGTCGATGGGAGACGCAGAGGGATGTGGAGCCGAGCAGGTGAGGAGGCAGCCCCTTCCCTCTCCTTCCTCCGGGCATCTCGGCCAGACGGAGCCTCAAAAATCCCCTGGTGTCCTTCACCCAAGCACTGCCCAGCCCTGTCCCAGCGCTGCGCTTGGAGCTTGTCTGACTTCTGGAGGCCCTCGGAGATACTGGCACAGAAAGAGCAGTCCTGAGAGAGGTGACGAGGAGCTCACCCTCCAGCCGTTTCCTAACTGCGCTGATACACACGTCCTTTAAATCCTGCTGCTGCAGGGTGTCCTGACCTCCCACACTCCACAGCTGCAGCCTCAGAGCAAGAAAATGCCAGCCTGGATTTGTCCTGATGCTCTCCCGCCCGCAGCAGTCCCTCGTCCCCCCCTGGCCACCAGCCCACGCTGCTGTTGGAGGCGTCTCACAGCCTCCGTGTCCAAGGGGGACGTTTAAGTTCAACACATTTGTCTGGGAGAGCTGTCCCCAGCCCTGAGCAGGGTCGTCTCCTGCTGACCGTGTGTCCCAGGCTGTTCAGGGCTGCCTGTCCCCGGGTTTGTGCAGGATTTGTGTCACTGGTGGGTCCCGTGACAGAGGAGCACCCTGACTGCCCCGTGTCTGACAGATAGAACACCAGGACAGTTCAGCCTCTTCTGTGGGATATGTCTCCATCCCCACCCCTTAATCTTCTCCCCCCCGAGCACACAGCACATGCTATCTCTGATGAATTTGTGGATTTTTTTCCTCATAATCTCTTGGTTTCTTTTTTTCCAAAGGCTTCTTTTTTTTTTAAGACTGATACTTTCACAGCCTCAGGCAGCCAAGGTGTGGAGGTGAGGTTTCTTGGAGAGCAGGGATGATGCAGCCTTGTCAGGAGGCTGATCTCCTCTGAGGGTGCCTGTGGGACCTGGGAGGATGGACGCAGGGCTGCGTCCCACTTTGGCTTGTTTGGGGTCGCTGGAACTCTGGAACCCCAGGTTTGGAGCTAGACCACGCCGAGGCTGTTGGGGATGGAGGTCACTGATCTGAGCTCCAGGTGAGGTAGGACCTATTCCACGTGGGATGAGGTGTCCCTCAGCTTTGCCCAGTGCCACTGAGGCCACCAGGCAGGAAGAGGTTCTGTACCTCCTGCTCTGGTGGAGGCATCTCCTGAGCTCCTGCTGGTCCTGCCTCTCAGGAGGCAGAAGATGTGTCATTGCAGGAGTGAGAGCACAATTTTCTCTATTTTGAAGGGAACAAAAGATCAGAACAGGCTTCAGAAAAACTGCTTCTCAGTAGCCTGAGACTCCAAAAACCAAAATGGTTTCTCATAGAACTAAAGTCTTTGCCTCTTTTTTAACTGCTTCTTAATGTTCTAAATCTATTTTAAGGCATTTTCTGAACTTGCTCTGGGGAATTTCTTTGGGAGGGGCCCTGACATCAGCCATTTGGTGAGATCAGTGGGAATCTGTGATTTATTCTGGAGATGAGCTTGTGACGTTAAAGCCTGTTGGGGAGCCTCGCCTACCCCTAATTGTCCTGGAAGGAGCGACCTAGCCCCTCGTTACCCCTCTACGTGCCAAGAAAATTGGGAAGCGGCAGCGATTGTCAGGCATCACCTCACGGCACCTATTTCTGTCACTCATGTCACTTCACCTGAGTTTTCCTGCTATTGGCAGCTGCGGTTGTTCCCGATTTCTCTGAAGTGGTGCCCGGGCATCTCAGGCAGACGCGGGGTGGCGAGACCCCCGCCGGGAGCGACGTGCCATCGGAGCAGATGGAAGAGGATGCGGGAGACGTGCCACCGAGCTGGCGTGTGACCTTTCCTTCCGAGGCAACGGTGCGCAGTTGCTTGTGCAGAGAGGGAGCAATATTCTCCGTGTCTGATTAGTGTTAAATATTTCACAGCTCACGGAGTCCCGGCGCGCGTCGGCATATGGCAGAGTTGCCTCAGTTTTGGCTACTGTGAGAGGATGATTAATTAGTAAGACATTTTTATGTATGAAAGCAAAAACACTACAATCCTTGTGGTTGGCAGCGTGCTGATGTTTTACATTTCTGTAAGGAATAGGAGGATAGGCTCGTTGGCACGCTTCCCCGGAGTGTTTACCAGTAAACATTGATCCTTGTTTTCTTAAATAAAAATATTGCATATTACATGTGAGAGTAACGGCAGGTTGGAAACGGGCCCTTTGGAAGGGGAACGGGGCAGCGCGATCTCCTGCCACAGGTCCTGAGACCACCTGAAAGACAGAGAGGTGCAGGTGACAGGGGCAGGGAGGCAGGAGATGGAGTGTGTGGGGACAGGTCTGGGGATGGAGCTGCAACCCTGAGAGGGGGTGGAGGGGGGAGCAGGGCTGTCGGGAGCGCAGGGAGCAGGCAAAAGCACAGACCCCAAAACAGCTCAGAAATCTGAGATTTAAAGGGACGGTGCTCTCGGGTTAGAAGACACGAGCAGTTCCCAGCACAGGAGCAGGAACTCACAGGGTGGGAGGAGCAGGTGACCCCCCCCAGAGAGTGATCCCAGGAGACATCCCGAGGGAAGATGCTGTGAGCCGTGGTCTCGCTGGGGGAGCTGGAGCACCAGAGCCCAGCTTCAGAGGGGCACAGGAATCCACTGAGGGACCACCGGTTCGTGTCTCCAGCACCAGTGGCACCACTCCATGTCTCCAGCTCAGCACAGAGCCACCTGCACGGTGGCAGAGAGATCCCTTCCCGCGGTGTCCCCAGGGCTCAGCAGCTCCCAAGGTCCATGTGCAAGGGTTTCTCTCCGCTTTGCTTCTCCCTGGTTGAATAAGTGGTGGCAAATTAGGTCATGTGGAGCTAAATTGAGCATTAACGGTTCTTCCTTCAGAACTACTGCTGCAGCCTCTCCGGGGAAATAAAAACCATTTCAAAATGTGCCTTGGATCAGACTGCTTCCCCTCCAGTGCCCGCAGCCCCTGGGCTTCCCAGGGAGGAGCGGCTGGAGAGAGAGCTCCTGGCAGAGAGCGGGGCTTTGGGGGGTGTGAGGATGGGCAGAGGGTGCCGGAGTCTCCATCCCTGCAGCAGTGTCTGGCATGGACCACATCCAGCATCCCGCCTCCAGCATCCCGGGGCTCTGCTGTCACAACCCCACACACACCCTCACAAAGAGCTGAACCACAAACTGCCATTGCAGGCCTTGGGCGTTGAGGGATATTAGCTGTTTAGAGTAAATAAGTAAGTTTTAATTAGAATAAATTACTTAGGATTATACTAAGGTGTGATTTGGGCTGTTTGCCTCGCTTTACTTAGCAGGAGTAGCTGGATTTGCCGAAGCCTTTAGGCTGCGATGGAGTTATTTCTCCCAGCAGTTTCCCAGCAGCTGGTGAGTGCTGGTTCAGTCCTTTGGGATGGGAGAGTGCTTTAACATCACACCCAGCTTTGGTGGGGTTTTCCCCAGGTCCAGGACTCTTCAGGTCTCTGAGTTCTGCCGGCAAGTGGAGGTGGAAACCAGGAGTCATGGAGGGTCCAGCCCCCGGCTGAAAGGGCAGATCTAGAGGGTAAGATCCTGCCTGGACACAGGGGAAGGATCCGATGAGGTGTCAGACCAACCACCACCGCTGGACCGGGAGATGCGTGGGCAGTGAGGGGCGGTGTGTGCATCACAAGGGTGTCGCTGCCCAGGGATTCTTTGTTCAGGGTCCCTCTCTCCAGAGCCCCCAGCCCGGGCTGTCCTTGCTGCTGGACCTTCCCATTAAGTTATTTTATAAAATCCAACTCTGGAAACTCTGCTATGGGAAACCAAGGCCCAAACCCAAAGGAGGAGAAAGTTCCTGTGAGTAAATGTGTGTGTGACACCATGAGCGGTGTGTGGATGCTCGGGCAGTGGCTCCTCTTTTGACACCCCGAAGAGAGTGTGACTCAGGGAGAAAAGGCCAAGCACATTTGGGATCCCCCTTTCACCATGACCTGCCCATCCCAGGGAGGGGGCACAGAGTCCCCAGCACCAGCAGGGAAGGTGTCCTCCCCCCGGGCTGTGCCATCTCTGCTTCTCTCCAAAACACCTTCTCCTTGATGGCATTCTGCAGGGAGCACATGGAGGCAGCTCCATGAGGTGGGATCAGTCCCCGTGGGGACATCTCACCGGCACCTGGGAAAGGCTTCTGAGATGCTGGAGCAAGGGGGGAGCTCCAGAGACCCTCCGGCCCGTGTGGAACTCCCCCTGGATCCCACCCCTGCTTGTACCCCCAGGCTGCCGGCATCACAGTTCCCCCTTTCCTTCCTGAGTCCTGCACCGACCTCCTGCCGGGACACCACATCCCTCCGTGTGACACGGAACAGCCCAGGGATGCCCGATGACACTCCTGCCCCAACAGCTTCATGAATGGGAGCGGCACGGCGAGAGCAAGAGCCGCTTCCCCCTCCTTCTGCCTTCAGATCCGTCTCTCCTTCCCGTTTTCTTCTCCTGCTGGTTTCTGGCAGCAGCCCAGCACGGGCAGGCAGGAGGAGCAGCATCTGCCAGATCAGACACCCGCCAAGCTCCCCATGTGTCGGGGATTCAGTCCGGGGCTGAGCCCCAACCCGCCCATCCCGAGGGGCAGCCGGGTGGTGGGCAGGGGGTCACGCAGATGGAACACGTTCCCCTGGCCCTGGGGGGCACCTGGCTGGGGTTGGTGCCACCTCCTGTCTCTCCTGGAGAAACCCAGCCCACCCGGCGGAGCCCAGGAACCCCGAGGTGGGTATTTGCCCAGCAGAGCTCAGGCAGTGATGGGCACAAGGTGGCAGGGACTTGTCCCCGGGACCTCAGGGGCTCCTCTGAGAAGTTTGACGCTGTGTGAAACAGCATCAGCAGGAATAATGGAGATGGAAACGGAAAAATTTTGACACAGAAAGGGTTCTGAAGCCTTGGAATGGGCTGCCCGGGGCAATGGTTGAGGCACCATCCCTGGAGGGATTTAACACCCGGGTTGACATCGTGCTGAAAGACGTGGGTTACTGATGGGTTTTGTCAGTGAGGTCGATGGTTGGACTGGATGATCTTAAAGGTCCCTTCCAGCCCAGACAATTCCATGACTCTGTGGGGTGGAACCTGGCAAAGGCAGGTGCCAGGGATGGGCTCCAGAGAGCGAGGGCAGGTTGGGTGGGACACAGCCCTTGGGGACACGTGCCAGAGCCACTCTCTGGGCTCCTTTCTCCTTCCCACTCTTTTCCCAGGCTGCCCTCTCCAAAGGGCCTGTCCTCACACGCAGGTTCCGTGGGTTTGTTCCAGGTTAGTTCATGGGACCCGAGAGCTGCTCACGGCTGCTCTGGCACCGGTGAGACACCGCTCTCCCGTGGGTGAGGTGGTGAGAAATGCACCAGGGTCGGCACCGCTGGGTACCACGTCCTGGGTACAGCCTCTGAGCAGAGCCATCCCCAAACCCACATCCCTGAGGTACCTCCCTTGGAGGTAAATTGAGCTCACTTTTTGGGGGAAAAAGGGCAAAAACTGCATTTACAGAGCTGGGCACCTTCTCTGAGGGGGCTCTGCTCTTTGTCCCAGTAGCTGGAGACCCTGTGGCCTGGGAACACCAGTTCTTGCTTTCAGGTGCTGCGTGTCCCCTTTCCCACTCCGTGTCGCCTTTCCCACTCCGTGTCCCCTTTCCCACCACAAACCCAGTCCATCGTCCTCCAGCTCATCCCCAGTTACAAACTGGTCTTTTGCCGGGGCAGGGGGGTGCCTGAGCTCCTCAAAATCCTGCACAACAGTTTCCAGCCCAGGCATCCACCTGCCCTGAGAACGAGGTGTTGGGACACACTGCCCTGCTGAACATCCCCCTGCCCCAACCCCCCCTCCCCACATCCCAGCACAGCTCCTGCTGTGTGGGACGGGCTGTAGCCCCCCCAAACTGCCCTGCTGCCCCTCTCCCCCTCCCTGCTGGCAGCAGAGC
>VXBW01003155.1:306464-325001 GCA_013400375.1 Thinocorus orbignyianus | reverse complement strand
TGTGCCCACCCAGGGTGGGGGGAAGGAGTCCCGGGGTGTCTGTCCTTGGAGACGCTGGGAAAGCCCTGGGGAGGAAGTGATGTCCAGGCCAGATGTTGGTGTGGATGGAGCCAGCTGGGAAGGTAGAGACGGGGCAGTTTGCAGCCATCAAAGCACCCCAGGTGGGGGAGAGGGGGCAGTAGGGGTGTAAAACCTCCCCTGTGTTGGAAAAGGTGTGTTTGTGGTGGCAGGGCTCTGCTGTCACCTTGGCTCGGGGTGCAGCTGATTCCCTCTGCTTTTTAGAGCTTTTTCCCTGTTCTTTCCCGTGTTTTGCCTGGCGCTGTCGTGGCGATGAGCTGTGCTGCCTGACAGCTGCTGGCTCTCATTGGTGCTGGGGTCGCTATTGTCTGCATCTGCATGGCAACGGGTACCACTGCCCTGGCATTTCATGTCAAATAAGAGTGCCTCACCACGCTTATACCCATCTCCTGAAAACTAAGGAAAAAAAATAATAAAAAAATAATGGTACAGCTGGTGAGCTGGTCCTGGGGGAGGGGTCTTCCCATTTCATTTGGGTCTCTGCACCCACTCACAGCCCAACAGGCGTCCTAGAGCTGGCATTTCAGGAGCCGATGGGTGCAGTGGTTCCCACGTGCCAACATAGATGATAGCTTTTTTTCAAAGACCAGCAAAACATTGAGCTTAAGCCATGGTGGGGAGGCAGAGAACATGCAAACCTGCCCAGAAAACACCACGGGGCTGGCTGGCTCCCACTCCATGGCTGGAGTTTGCCTTGCCCATGTGGTGTTGCCTGCAAATGGGTGTCCCAGGTGATTCTATCGCTCTCTGTAGACACCCAGGGAGGGAGCTGGGCACTGGAATGCACTGATTTGGTGATGTCTGACCTGGAGTGTCCCGGCTGGCATCCACCTTTTCCCTGAGCCTCTGGGTCTCCCATAAAGCCCATGGAAATGGCCAGGATGTCCTGAGGCTTCTGCAGTGGCACAGGGTTTTGGTACCCAGTGTTTTCTTGGGAGCAGAGTGGCCTGTGGGGACCCGCAGAGTTTATTTCAGGGTGCCGGCTCGTTACAGACTTGCCACAGGGCCTGCTGTTGGTGTCAAGGGTTGGTGTTCTGAGAGCAGGTCTAACACAAGCTGCTGAGCAGCACCTTGCAGCCGCTTTGTTTCTCGCCCCCAGATGCCAGGCGTGTTCAGGTTGGGCTTCAACTCTGCTCTGGGGAGTCAGCTTTAGTCCTGATATTTGCTCCCTGCTTTGTAAGGGGATGCAGCTCAGGCGTGTAAGTGAGCCTGCAATCAGGGCCATTATTCTTGTGCAGAAGAATAAACGTCATTCATCCCTGAGCTGCTCTTTCTCAGTGAAACCCCCGGGGGTTCTACACCAGCGCAGCAAGCACTGGAGCCCTGAGAAACCCCCCTTGGCTCCTGGGTACTGGTGCTGGTGGCCCAGGGGCTGCAGGGGACCAGCAGCTGATGGAGCAGGATGAGCTCCAAAGCCCTGCTTTGCCCCAGCCGAGGGCTTCCACAGCCCTCCCTGTGCCAAGAGCTCTGTGGGAGCCAGAAGATGCTCTCTTTCTGACCCGCCTTTCCCAGCACATCCTGCTTCTCAGGTGGGATCTCTGGTCCTGCTGAAGGCCCACAGCTGGAGAAGGTGGGCTGCAGGTGGGCATCCATCCATCCATCCAGCCGGCAGGGATGGAAAGAAGGCATGGTCTCTCTTGGCAAGGGTTGTATCTCTCTTCTTACTGTGCGTCTCCGTCCTTTGCAGACCCACCCGTTGGGATGGTGTGAGCCCTGGTGTCTGCTGTGGGTGGTCACCCCCCGGGGAGTGAACCTCTGCGCCCGTTAATAACGGACAGCAACAGCCTGGCTGCCCAGGGCTGGGACGGCTGGGGGTGCGTTCGCTGGGTCTGAGGCTGCTGCTGGGAATGAGGCCGTTTCTGCAGCAAAGTGCTACAGAGTGTGGGTATTTTTAGCATTTCTAATTCTGCTCCTCACCACTGGCTGCGAAGGATGTAGCAGAAGAGTCAGCTCTGCCAAACGACCAGTAATCCCTGGATCTCACCAAAGGAGGGTCAGGGGCCAGGAGGAGCAAGAACAGCACCATAGTTTCCAGAATCTGAGCTCCCTGAAGCTGCAGAGACCGTGCTGGCACCGGCACCGTCCCTTGGATGGCTTCCTGTGCAGGTTTTCCACTCGGCAGTCCCCGCACGAGAGCTGGCTCAACAGCATCATTTTCACAACTTGCCCTGTTAGGTGAACTCTGTGAGATGTTCCATCAGGGGCTAACGTATTACTCTGGGGGACTTTAAAAGGTGCTGCCCTGCTTCATGTTGTGGACGTGGAAGTGTCATCTGTTGAAATGTAATTCTCCCAGATCTGATGGCTTGAAAATGATACTGTATTGGTGCTAGGGAAATGTGTGAGAAGACATTACTATTGACCTAGAAGGTGATGGCACTGCTTCACCCCGGGGGTAGAAACACGCTCTGAAGCATGTGAAGCCCCTGTGCTGACAGAAGAGCTGGCTCTGTGCTGGCAGAGAGGTTTCGGAGGTTTCACCAAGCCCATGGTCCTCTCTGCACACCACAGGGAATCACACAGCTAAGCCGAAGCCTCTCCAAAAAGTAGCTCCCTCTCCAAAAAACCCCAAGTTCAGCTGGCATTGATTCTGGGCTGTGGAAGGGCACTGTCCTTTGGCCGACCCGAGGCACCTGCCAGAGCGTCGGAGCTCCCCGGTGGCGGCCGGGATGGAGTTATCAGGGAGCTGAGGCTTTCCCGGCTGGTTGTTTGTGCCTGACAGACTGACGATGTGTGAGTAATTATCCAATTAACCCCAGCCCGGCAGAGGCAGCGCAGGGGAAGTGACACATCCCTCCCGCTTTATTAAGACTGGCTGTGTTTCCCCGGTGGGTTTTGGCAAGAGAGAGGAGGAGACGTGCCCTCCTGCGGGCTGGGACGGTGGCAGCCGCTGCCAGGGCTGCTGCCGAGGTGGTCCCAGCCCTCTGCCAGTGCCCAGCCTGCATCCAGCCTTTCCCATGGGAACGCTGTACCCAGAACCTATGGAAAGAGGCTGGTGCAGAGACGGCAGCAGGAGGTGGGTGTGAGGTCCATGTGGGTCCGTGTCCTTTCTGTGTTGAAGACTCCAGAGCCGGAGACAGTAAATCCCAGGTTTGCAGATCTAGGGATGTGTCCGTGCCCTGGCTGCTGACACGAGACTGGGAATACAAGGAAGAAAATTATTCTTAAATACGAACCCTTGCCGTAAAATATGAAAATATTAACTGAAGGTTCCCAGAACTCTGTGAATATCCACATATTTTAATGAGGAAAGTTACAGCGATGGCTCATACGGAAAAAATGTCTCCTAATTATTTCTGGGCAGACGCAGCTTCCTGATCCGCGCTTTTTTGGTTTAAATATGACGCCCCAGGGCATTGCCATCAGCAGAACCCAGCACGGCTAAAACCCCTCCCAGCCCCCTTGCCAGGGCAGCACAGCCCCCAGAAACAGCTCCCGGTGTCCCTTCTCCGTGCCCTGCTCGCTCCCTGCGTGGAGACGGGGATGGAGGAGAGGGAACAGCCTCTCCTGCGAGTAACTAAACCCCACAGCTTACAGCTGTTTGGGTAAGGATGGAACAGGCCCCCGAGTAAGAGCCTTCTCTCCAAGCAGGTTTGCTGGGCTGGCAGGCTCGGGGAGGGCAGCAGCAGGACCCGGCGCTGGGAGTTGCAGGTCTCCCGGAGAGGTTCCCAGCAGCTCCAGAGGGAGATCAGCAGGGAACGAATGGGAATTTGGGTGCTCCCTGGGGCTCCCGAAGGGCTCATGGCTATTTCCATGCATGAACTGCCAGCGATGAGCAATGTAAAGGTGATGAGTGGTGGGTGCAGGTGGGTGCAGAGGGTCTGTACGGTGGGGACTGAGGTGGGAAAGTCTCTGTGTCCATAGGGATTAAATCAGGACGAGGGGGCAGGAGTGCCAGAGCCACCATTGGCCACACTGGAGGCTCCAGGGCTGGTTCTGTGGGGGGTGAGGACCCCAGGAAGGGTGCAGGAGGAGGGGACATGCCCCATCAGAGCCACCCCACCCAGGCCCTTCCCACGCTCCTGGGAAGCCATGGATTAAGTTTTCCCACTCTTCTTAATTTAAAAATACAGAGGCCTGGAGATGCCGGCGCGGCTTCCGTGAGTCCTCACTCCAGAAAGCTGCTGAGTGGATAAACGCTTTGAAATGGTTCGGACAAAAACTGGGTCTGGGCATTTTCAGGAGGAGGAGTTCCCGTGTCTTTTCATTTTAAAAAGTGCTTGAAAATGAGTTAAAAGATCAGCCGAAATGGAAGCAAAGTTGTTTGAAGTTCTCTAAACATGTATATATATCTATATATGTGCATAGGGAGAGAAAAGGGAGAAAGTTCTGATTTGATTCTTTTTCCTTTTGCCTCAGGTACATTACTTTTCTTTTGGCTTTTCATCTAGTTTTGTAATAAGGGTTTTATTTCTTTTATTTTTAAATTTTTTTAAAGACATTTCTGGGATCAGGATAGAACTTTCTCCCCCTTTCAGCAGCCTGGGGAGCGAGGAAGGAGACCGCTACAAGATCCCAAAGTGCCCTAAAGCTGGGAATGGTGGAAAGTCCCTCTGTGGGTGTTTATGTGAGATGGAAAAGAAAACAGAAAATCTTTGTGCGAGTGTGTGTCAGGAGGGGTCACAGCCGGGCGGTGCGAATGCAGGGTGGGTGCAGCTGAGGGTCCTCGGCTGCCGTGGTGCCCCCCTCCCGGCCCATTCTTCCAGCCGTTAATCTCAGCAGATTTTTATCCTGCCTGGTCTGACCCCTGCGTGAGGTGGGATGATAAATCACCAGTGGGTGAGCTCTGGTGCAGTTCCCATGTTTTTTACTGAGCATCTTCGGGGCTCGGCTGGGCTTTCCCGCGCTGGTCCCTGTGACTCCCCCCGAGCCCCGTGGGGTGGAGAATCAGAGCCAAGGCTGCATTTCGGGGACTGGAGTGGGAATTAATTTTGAGGCAGGTAGCAGTTTCTGCTTCATTTCCCAGACTTTGTCTCCCCACAGGCACCTTCTGAAGCACCCGGCAGCTTCCTCGTGGCGGTGGCAGGCCCAGAGGTTTTGTGTGAGGAGAGGGGCACCCCCCTCGCCCACCCTCTCCGTGACTCCTCTGCAGCACCAGCATGGCAATCTCTCTCCTGGTGCTGCGCAGTGTGGGGCTGGTGCCCTCCCCGGCTCGGTGGTGTCCCCCTGCCCCACCACCCATCCCTCCCCAGTGGCACCAGCACTTGAGGAGGATCAGCAGCTCTGGCGGATGGGGGGACCGAGGTCCTACGTTTTATGGTGAGTTAAAAGTGGAACACTTGGGGCTTGGGGTTGTATTTTTTGTTTAGGAACATCACTGTGCTGGTTTGTATCTATTTAAGGTGTGTTTCATCCTAGGAAGCCAGCGTGGCACACTGCTAAAGCCTCATATTGTGTTTTTAAATGGGGAAGGAGATGATGTAGTGATGTGGACGTTCCCCTGGCTGTCTCTGCTTGTGCAGTCCCGCTCCATTTACCCTCCTCTGCTGCGCTGAGCTGTTCTACTGTCACCTCTTCTCTTCTGCATAATTTCATTTAAATTCTCAGCCAGGGTGCTGTAGGTGAGTTAGACAACGTGCTTCAAACTCTCTCTGCCTTCGAGAGCTCTTCTCTCCCTCTCTCCAGTGAGCCCCTCTCCCGTGGCATTCATGCAGGGCACGGCTCCGCTGGGATGAGGGCAGAGCCAAGGGTTCTGAGAGGGTTCAGAGAAGAGACAAGGTCCCCAAGGGATCTGAGAGGGTTAAAAGAAGAGACAAGAGCATCCCAGGGGTAAGAAATGAGAAGGTGGCTTCTGGGCAAGTGGGCTGGTGGCCATCTCTCCGGGGCAGAGACCCTAGAGAGCACCCTCAGCTCAGCTGCACAAGGGTCTTCTGCTCTCCAGATGCTCCTCAGGACCTGTCCCTGCCAGCCCCGGGTGGCCCAGGGGGACAAGGAGGGGCCCAGTACTCCTGACGATGCTGATCACACATTCCAAACACCTCCTTCCCCTTCAGCACTCATTTTCCAGCAGAGGGACGTTCACCCTCCTACATGGATGCTGCATTCCCTGCACGCCGGCCCTGCCTCCCAGGCAGGCTGGTCAAGGTCCTTCCACGAACAGCCTCAGCTTTAACTTCCCAAAGCAGATCCAGAGCCGTCTCGCTGGGACTCGGGAGGTGCGAGGGACGGAGCAGGGATGGAGCACAGCGCTGTCATCGCGGGCGTGAATCCTGATGGCAACCTGCAACCCTTCAGGTGGGTGTGAGGAAGGGGAGGATGATGATGTGCCAGAATACACCCTTGGTGTGGTGTTCCCCTTTGCCATCAGCCCGGTGCACATTTGGAGATTAAAAAGAGACCGGTCTAATTAAAGCCAATATAAATTTGGAGCTCCTAAAATAATACTGATTAATAATGTATTACGCTCTAGCAACAAAGAGCTGTAAATTACCCCAGCGGTGGCACCGCCAGCTCACTGCTGCCAGGAACGCCCGTCTGCTTGGGTTCATCTCCAGCAGACCAGAAAGACTTAATTCCCCAAGCTCAAAAAATATTGTGTCTGTTCTTACACACGGCAACTAATTCATTGCCTCCCGTGGAACCGGTAGCTCAAAGATCTTCATTTAAAGCTCTTTATGGGGGAATGACTCTCATGTGTTAGGGGTGGTTATGGAGTCTCTCATTTTCAAATTACTGGGTAACACCTAGGCCATTAATTAGAGGAAGTAATTGCTGCTCCGTGTCTCTCCAGTCACTCGCATGTGAAGGGAAGAGTGGGTTTGGTTTGGCTGCTGTGGGCAGGTGCCCAGGGCACGTAACACTAATTGGGTCCCAGCCCTGGAGAGGACGGGGCTGAGCAGACGAGGAGGCTTTGGGGCACGTCCCTCCCGTGGCGTTAACGAGGGCTGGGTTTTGGCTGACCTGAATTATTCTCTCCAGAGAAGGGGATGCCACACCTCCCTGGGCAGCCTCTGCCAGGGTTCTGCCACCCAAAAGACGTGGACGCTGCCTCCCACCACGCAGCGTTGAGGCTGCCCGTGGCTCTGGGGCCGTGTTTCAGGACGATGCAGGCTGTGTGTGCCCCAGCTGCAGGGTAACAGCTCCCGGGCGATGCTCAGAGCAGGCGCTGTGAGCAGCAGCAGTTCAGCTCCTTTCTGTTCAGGCTTTGCTCTCCTCTCTGTTACTGTCTGCAAGTGAGCTGTGCCCCTGGGCAGCAACAGCAACTGCACGTGTCACCAAGGGAGAAACCCACGTCTGTAACCGATTACAGAAGCCTCTGAAGTCGCAGCGCTGCTGTCCACGCGTGATTCAGAGGAGGGCAGACCACACGCGAGTTATTTGCAGCTGCACCCCTCACCTGCAGCACGCCAGGGCTGCACGGCTGGGGCAGGAACCCCCAGGGAAAGGAGCATTTAAGGAGAGACGCAGTGTGGACATTCTTCCTCCTTCCCCACCCAGGAGATGCAGCCACGGCCCGGGTCAGCCCCATCAGCCAAGAGCGAGTGGCACAGGGACAGCTTCGCAGACAGACCATGGCATCTGCGTGGATGAGGACAGGCAGCCCTGCACCCTTCAGAGGATGCAGATAAAATTATCTCCAGGCTGAGCTGGAGCCCGGTGTGAGCCCAGACCACCCCCATCCCCCCGACAGGAGCCCCAGCTCCTCCTCATCACCACGCAGGGCAGGGACGGCGCAGTGATGAGTTTGGGATGTGGGAGTGCAGGCTCCGACGCCAGGCAGAGGCTGGAGTTAATGAATGGGAAGAAGGATTGGATGTGCTTCAGCATCTGTTTGAAGAGTAAGGAAACACTGAGACTATTTAATTGAAGGTAACTGTACAAACCCCAGAATTAATTCCTATTAAACAGCCACAGTGGCATTTTCTTAAGTGGAAATTAATCAGAGATTAAGGTGAAGCCTCCTCAGTCTCTCCCTGTTGTGCCCAAGAATACTTTAAGGCAGAAATGAGCTGATCTGTATGCACTTTGATGTTTTTGCCTCTCTCTGTCTCTCTGCTCAGGCAGAGGGAGCTGGAAGCACTGGGAGATGCTCTTAACCACAAGCCCTGGTGTCCCGCCTGCGTTTGCGAGCCCCACCTGCAGAAACGCCTCCTAAAGGGAAGCCTGGATGGCAGGAGACCCTCCGTGAGTGCAGTTACCTGGGGACCTGGCTGGAGATGCCAGCGCACCTCACCGTTGGCACGGGCAGATACAGGGAGTTTGATGGGACTTGGGTCTTTTTAGTCTGGAGAAGAGAAGGCTGAGGGGGGATCTGATCAATGTGTATAAATACCGTCAAGGTGGGTGTCGGGAGGATGGGGCCAGGCTTTTCTCAGTGGTGCCCAGGGACAGGACAAGAGGGAATGGGCGCAAACTTGAACATAAGAAGTTCTATCTCAACATGAGGAGGAACTTCTTCCCTGTGAGGGTGGCAGAGCCCTGGCAGAGGCTGCCCAGAGAAGTGGTGGAGACTCTGTCTCTGGAGACATTCAAACCCCTCCTGGACACGTTTCTGTGGGAACTGCTCTGGGTGCCCCTGCTCTGGCAGGGAATGGGACTGGGTGATCTCCTTCCAACCCCATAGCATTCTGTGTGTGATGCCCATCAGCTGGAGGAACCCTGTGGCTTCAGCCTCGGGCGGGAGCTGGCCATGAGGGGAGCCCCCCCCCCACGGCCATGTGTCAGGGTCCCCCACTGCTGGTGTGTTGTGTGTGGTGACAGTGACTGAGCAAGGCAGGGAAAAGCAGTTCTGCAACACCCTGGGGGCTCCATCCATCCATCCATCCATGCAGCATCCTCCCCTGAGCCCTGGTGACAGCACACAGACCTGCTCATCCTCCACGGCCGTGTCCCCAGGGCCACTCCTGCTGGCAGCAGTGACGAGGCGCGACGAGCTCCTCTCTGGGTATTTTTATCACAGGCATTTCAGCCACCGGCAAAAGGCCGGGCAGCCGGATCTTCTCCAGACGCTGCTGCTCCCTGCTCGGAGGTGTTCTGCCTGAAGGACTCTGTCCACACAGGCCAGGCTGCTTCAGAGGGTTTCCCACCCCTGCTTCGTGTCCAAAAGGGCTGGTTTCTCCTGAGGCCATGGGGAAAACTCCCAGGTTCACAAGAGCAGCCGTGCCTGGCCCATCCCACAGAACTGACTGCTCCAGGTGGGCTTCCAGGGGTTTGTGGTCATCCTGGTAGCCCTGTAGTGCATCGGGAACCAAGGCCACTGGGTGATCTGTTCCAAGCCTCCTTTTTCCAGCTTCTGGAATGAAAGATGTGGTTCCTCCTTATACTTCTGCCTCCTTGGCAAGCAACTTCCTGGCAAAGTCTCCTGAAGAAGTGGCTTTGAAGGGCCACCAGCCCCTCCGCCCATCTCGGCAGAGGTGGGACCCAGCTGAGCTGTCAGCATGTTTGAGAAAGAAGGGAGGGTGCAAAAGCTGCCAAGAGAGGGGCAGTGTCACTGGAAAAGAAGTGAGCAGGACACTTTGAAGCCTCTGTCCTTCTCCAGGAGTGAGCTGGGTGAGCTCTGGTCACCGCTGATGCACCAGGGGAAGAGCCAGGAGGGAGCAAAGGCTGCCTGGGAAAGAGAAGCACAAGAGGGAGCACTGTCCCATTGACAAAGAGCGTAACCTGCCAGAGCATAAAAGTTGGGCTGGAAGTGAGAAGTTAGTTCTTGCCCATCAGGGCAGGAGAGCTCCCGTGGGAGTGACAGGGACAGGAGCCGGATCTTTTCATGATGGTGCTTATTAAGTCTCTGGAAGAGGCTGTGACACAGTGCCCAGAGCTGGAGGACAACGACTGTCACCAACTACCTGCTGCCCCACTCCTCACTCAGCTTCCAGGTCTGTCCATCTCCTCTTCTCATCCGGTGCACTATTCAATTAATTAAATATTCTCTCCTACGGATTGCTGGCTGAGGGTGACACACGTTTAATGAACAGCTGCAGGTCCCTAATCACATTGGCAATTAGGAATGTAATTAGAGCACTTGCAAATGGTTTTCATGCTGATAAAACATGACAGAATAGAGCGTTTTCACTCACTGTCAGCTGCCAGACAATCTGTTACCCATCTAATGGCAATTTAATTACAAATTCCTTCACTACCTTTGCTTCCCATCACTCAGGTCCAGGGCTTGACCGGGCAGCGCTGGGGTTCAAGAGCGATGCTGCCCGACACCACTGGTCTGGAGCTGTGGAGAGAGAAACCCAGGAGAAGAGGGGCTTCAGGAGAGGAGTTCCGAGAAGCTGGTCCCTCCTGCCTGGCCTCTCCAGGGGGACAGAGACCTGTCACAGCAGTGTTTCTCCAAGGGCTGAGCTCACAAACGCCATGGGACAGGCTTTTGGAGGAGGTTCCAGCCGGAGGGGAGGGCAGGGCTGGAGCACGGGGCACCCCCTGCCAGGGCTGATTTATCCCGGGTGACAGGAGCTGCTGGGACACGTCCCGCTGGAGGAGCAGCGGCAGGCTGAGCACATCCAAACCAGCCTGAGTCCTGGCTCTGAAAGCCTGCTATTTCGGTGAAGGCGCCCTTCATTTCTGCTCCCTTTCACAGAGCTTTCTGCTCTCTTTTGTGCAGCACTGACCTCGAGCTCCCGATTCCCTCACGCTGTGCCCAGATCCCAGCCCAGGGCAGGTCAATCCCTCCCTCCTGACAGATGCTTTTTTGCTGAGACCCCATTTTTAGCTCCTGAAAGCCCTGTGCTCTCCTGGGCTTCACTCTGAAGCACAAACCCTGCCGAGAGCTGGCACAGCCCCGGGACAGCCTGTCTCTGCCCAGACAAGCCCCTGGCTGAGCTGAGCTGGGATTTGGAGGTCACAAAGCTCCTGAGCCAGCACATGGTGCTCCTGAAACATCCCACCCTGGCTCTTGGTGCCCCTGCGACACCCCCGAGCCAGGGACCACTGGGGTACAGCAAAGTACCTTCAGCAAAGAAGACACCTGCCCCCCACCCCCAGGAAAGTAGCCCCTGAGGACACAGGTGCTGCCCACCATGATGGGAGGCAGCCGATGTGCCCTCCGTCATCAGAGATATTTGGGGAAAAGGCTCCCACCCCATTGCCCAGCTCCGAATTGCTCCTCTCCTGGGCAGGTGTAGGGGTGCACTAGCAGCCCCTCCCCAGCCTTGCCCCCTCCCCAGGCCAGGCAGTGCTGGGGGCCACGTCCCTGCCTGATTGCTTGGACTTCTGTGGGGGTGACTTAACTGGGAATTGTAGGTGGCTCTGAGCAATGATGCTGGGGCTCAGCCAGGCCATGGGGTCACCCTGGGGGGGCTGCAGAGCTGGGGGCAGAGCTATCAGGGACACAAAACACAGCAAAGTCTCTCAGAGCCAGACTTTCCCCCAGGATTCGTTCTTTGTGAGGGCAGTTCTGTTCCCAGTGTGTGTGGGAGGACTCACCCTGGGGATGGAGGCACGGGGGTCTCGGTGGTCTCAGAGGATGCTGCCCTGCAGTCGCCGTGTGCTGCTGAGTGGAAATAACGCTGTAATTCTGTCCTCAGCAGCACCTCCCTCCCCGATCTCAAGGTGCTGTGTAAACGTTAAGAGTGTCTTTAATTCATTAGAGCAGGATTGAGAAGCCCATTTTACAAATGAAGACGCTGCTCGAGAGAGGAGTTATTCACATCAAGGTCACAAACTGAGGCAGCTGGGAACAGAACAGAGGGCTTTTAATGACAAGTGAAGGACAAAGTCCGACAAAGGGCTGCCATGTGTTTGGTCCACAAAATATCAGAGCCCGAGCCTCACCTGAAACGATGAATCTGCCGAAAGCGGCGATGCTCCCCTCGCTGGCAAACCCAGCCCGGCTCCCAGCTCTGACGGCCTCGCACAAAACCTGCAGGGAATACTTTTCACTGTTCTCCAAACTCACAGCTGATGTTTGACTTGGCTGCCTACGTGCTGAAAAGGAACAGAAGCCACGCAGCTCCCGGGTACCCAGGGAGTCCCCATGGCTCAGGTCCGGGCTTGGCACCACTGCTCCTGGCTGGCCCAAGGCAGGGAGCTGGGGACACTGTCCCTGCTAATGAGCGAGCCCTAATGAGGATTCTTGCATGGACAGCCTCTGCAAAGAGCACCCCGGCAAGGTGTGCCAGCCTGCTCGTCTGTGAATAAACCAGAGCCAAATTTGGGGCAGAAAAGCAGGGGCCATGCAAAGACAAGGTTCTTGGCTCAGTGAGGATGAGGAGGAGGGGGGGGAAGGATGCGTTCCTGGGGCATGGCTGCCAAAGGCCCAGGCAGAGGAGGGTGGCCACGGAGGGACAGCTGTGCCCAGCACAGCCCTGGATGTGCTGTTCTGCTCAGGAGCATCCCCGGGAGCTGGCACTGCAGTGCCTCCAGCTTCCCCCAACTCCTGTCCCTGTGCCTGGGGGGGGGTCTCTGCTGTCCCCCAGAGCTGGGGCAGGGCTGGGGATGCCCCTGTGCTGTGACACTTGGTGGCAGCCAGGATCGGGCTCTGGAGGTGGCAGGGCTCAGACTCACCTTGTTCCCGTCCCTGTGGCTCCTTCTGCCTCCCTGGCTGGGTCTTTGCTTTTGAAGCTCCTGGGAGCGCTGTGCCTCCCACATCCCGCGCTGCCCCAGTTCCCAGGGTTGCCATGGAGAACTGGACTCCTTGCCATCTAACCATCCTCCTGCTGCTGTCCTGGCCATGGCCTGGCTCCAGCGCAAGGACAACACTGTGACAAGCCACTGTTTTCCAGGGAGAGGGACCAGGCCAGCTTTGTGAGTGCCACTGGATGGTGGGGAGACAGGTCCTGATCCACCAGCACGTGTCCCTGCAGCGATCTGTCACCTCCGGTGCTGCTCCAGCACTCTCCCACTGCAGCTCCTGCTGACCCGTTGGGTACCACTGAGCCCGCATAGGGATCTCTGCCAGCCTGGGGCTCCTGGGTGATGCTCAGCACTTTGATGGCACTTCCCTGGGACCCCAAGGGGAAAAATCCACCTAGTGGCTCCATACGTTGGATGAGCTGATGGCACAGCTTACTGGACCACAATCGTCTTCCCAAGCAGGTGCCAGGTCCAGTAGCGCTGTCTTCACAGACCCATCACCAGTTCTGCCCAGGTGTTGCCCATCATTCCACAGCCAGACCAAGAGAGTGTTTCTGCAACACGTTCAGCGATGCTTTGATGTGTCTAATGATCAAGAACAGTCAATTTTAGGGGCTGGTGCTTCCAATGAGTATTTAAAAATCTCAATTAGAGTTCTATTAAGGAGCACTAATTTGCGGCCAGTTCAGACAATGCAGCACAGACGTTATAAATCATTTACCCCACGCAGTCTATAAACGGCTCGGGTCTAATTTTCTGTTCCGTCCATTTATTAAATCCCTGGGTGTTGGGTTTTTTTTCAACCTGGAGTGAATTCACCAGTTAAAGGAATTTTCATTCACGGACGGAGGGGCTGAGGCTCTGCGTTCCTGGCTGGGATCACCACATCTCAGCACGAGCCGTTGTTGTCAGTCAACAGGAACAGATGAGGCAGTCCCTTATGTCACTTGCTACATAAAAATAGTAATTTGTCCTGTC
Organism: Thinocorus orbignyianus; assembly: GCA_013400375.1. Taxonomy (NCBI): domain Eukaryota; kingdom Metazoa; phylum Chordata; class Aves; order Ciconiiformes; family Thinocoridae; genus Thinocorus; species Thinocorus orbignyianus. The sequence continues at coordinate 311,429 of VXBW01003155.1, read as the reverse complement.
TCTTTGCTTTGCAGCTTCCCAGAGGAGGGGTGAAGCCCCAGGGTTCCCATGAAGTCAGTGGGATTTTGAGTTTTGGCAAAGGAGGGGATTTTAAATTTCCTGTTTCCTAATTCCTCCAGAGGAAATAAAAAAACCCCAAAAGCCAACTCCAGCCTGCCCCTCAGCCCACCCCAGTGTGCCACTGCCCCCAAACCCAGGCAACAGCTGAGAACCCCTCCTTCTCCTGCATCCCCCCTGTCCCAGAGCTCGGGGGGTCCAGAGGAGCCCCCCTGTGCCACCCACACACCCCTCGGCAGGGAAACCTCCCGCACCCCCACGGCCAGCGCTGCCTCCAGGGTGCTCACCGCCCGCAGGCTGGCTGCTCCCTCCCGGCTGCAGGAAGCGATTTCTGGCTTGATTTGTGGCGCCTGTGACACTGAAGCCTCATGTGTTTAAAAGTGCGTTCCTGGAAAGCAGCAGCAAAGCTCATTTCATCTTCTCCACGCCGCCTTCTTCTTTCTATGAAGCAATCTGCCACGGCAGTAATGGCTTTAAATTGACTTTCACAGGTGCCCATCAACAGGAGCTATTGTTTCCTAGAAACCAAGGTTCATGGAGAAAGGCCCCACATAAAGCAAGAAGAAAGAGGAAAAAGCCCCTTCCTGCTCTCTGACTGGCACCAGCTGCTTCCTAAAAAAAATAACGATGCCCAGCAATGACCCCCTTTTCCCAGAACAAAGCTTCCCTTGGCTTCCAGGGAGCCTGGACCGAGCCCTGGATTGTCCCCAGCCTAGGGGGGCCAGGAGGGGACCCCGTGCCGGGGCTGCCTCTGCTCAGCCAGTGGTGCCCTGGGATGCTGGAGGGAGGGAAAAGGAGCGTCCCACCGTGAGCATTGCTCTGCAGGGGCTCTGGGCACAGCCAGGGGACCCCAGAGGAGACCCTGCCACCTTCCTGTCCATCCCAGCCATCCCAATACAGGCTGACCCCCTACCTTCTGCTGTCCCTTTGCCACATACCCCCCCAAGCCTTTCCCATTGCCCCTCTCTGGAGCCCCATGGACTGTGTCCTGAGCCACCCAACGCGACCTCAACAAGAAGGAGCCTCCTGCTCTGCTGCTCCTCATCCCACCGGGACCACGTGCCGCTTCTCTGGCTTCTGCTGGAGACGCAGGTTCAGGGTCAGGCTAATGAAGCTCCGGGCTGACGAGCCCCAGAGGACACCCTTTGGCTCCCTCCCCCACCTCAGCCACCTCTCATTTCCCTGATTAACGCCCTCATTCCATGGACAACAAAGCAATCTCCAGAGCCGTGGTGTGGCATTTCCCTCCCTCAGCTCGTGGTGGAAGGATGGGGAGGGTGTGATTCACAGCACCCCCGAGACTGTCGCTTCCCAGAGCCTCCTGCTTCCTGGCAGCCGAGTGTGGAGCCGTGTTTCTGGTGTGTGTGTGTGTGCCATTTGTCCTGGATTTGTGGGCAGGAGCCGTGTCCCCTTGTGCAGGAGTGACCAAATCTTCCTCTTCTCGCATCCTCACTCCTCCTCGGGTGCTCCCTGGGGCTGGGCATGGGTGCTGAGCCCCACTGCTGCCACCCCTCCTGGTATCACCACCGTGTTCTGCTTGTGCGTGAGGGACAAGCTGGGGAAACAGCCTCCCTGTTTGGGAGCGCTGGAAGAAAATGTGGGAAATTTTGAGATGAAAGGAAAAATCCACTGCCAGCTCTTACTGATGCACCAGGCTTGCCTTCCAGCGGCGGTTTTGGGGGAGGGCTGCTGAGGGGGGTTGCGGGAGGCAGCTCTGTGCCACAGCTCCTTTGAATTACCCATGTGAGAAGGAAGATTGAAGCTGCACCGAAACATGTGATTTCCCTTGCTGACACCTCCCCGACCGCTGAGAAGCCTTCGCTTGAACTTGAAAGACCGAGGAAACATTGAATATGAAGAGAGGGATCTTTTTTCCGAAGCCGAGGCTTATTTGCAGCCTTGCTGATGTCAGCAGCCCCGCTCCCCGCGACGTGAGTGCAGCAGCACTCGGCTCATTTCCCATTTAGGCTGCTTGGAAAGGCTGCCCGGAGCCGCCACGGTGCTGGTGGCAGCACAGGGTGAGGGGAGCAGAGAAGATCCGAGACATTCCTGGCTCAGGCTTTTGCCACTGGGTCCCCAGCTGTCCCCACGTCACAGCATCCCCAGCAGCATCTTCATCCTTGGCTGGGAGGCTGGGGGTCTGTGAGCCCAGGACCTGACCAGAGTCTCCAAAGGCTGGTCCGAGGTGGCCATCACGCGTTGAGTCCCTGTCTTGTCTCTTCATGGTGTCACCCCCAATCCTGAGGGCATCTCCTCTCCCTTTGCTGTTGCAAGGACAGAATTTTGGCTGGGTATCCAAGCTGGGGTCCATCAGGACTGTCTGCTTTCTGCTCTCCAGACCTGCCTCAAATAAATGAGCAGCTCCCACAGGCTTCCCATCCTCCACACCATGGGCACAGCCCTTGTCCCCCCAGTGCTGGGAAACTGGCCGACCACCTCACAGCACCAGCAATGGGGCTGGAGCTGCTACCACCACCCAGGGTGAGCCCCAGCACCCTCAGGACCCCCCTGAAAGGGAGCAGGAAAGCCAGGCCAGCCCATGGCCTCCAGCCCCTGGCTGGTGATGGCCCAGCAGGGCCCAGGATGGCAGAGAGGGCTGAGCTATTGCTGCAGAACCGCCCTGCTCTGGTCACCGTCAGGACAGGGCAGGTCCCTGCAGGGTTTGATCATTACCCAGGAACTCACAGGCAGCAGCTTCCAGGGCTGGAGGACCAGCAGACGGAGGTGGCAGTTCCCTGGGCTGGAGAGCAGGTTCTCCGGGTGGTCCCCAGGCAGCAGGAGCACCATCCCCATGCGATGCTGTCTGTCCTTGATGCCAGCTGAGCTCTGCTCTTGGTATTTCAGGCACATGCTGCCCCGCAGAGAGGAACTCCAGCCCACAGCTTCTGCCCTGAGCAGGCATCACCAGCCAAAGAGAAGGGACATGCCATGAGCAGCCTCATTGACACGCTGAGCATCACGTGGGAGGCTTTGAGGTGTTTGCTCCAGAAGCAGGGTCTGGTTGCAGTCCAACTCGCTGCTTCTGAATGCCAGCTCCTTTAATCCAGTGCCAGACACAGGCAGAGCTGGCAGTGAGATCCCAGAAGCCCTCAGACCCCTCTGCAGGTCTCCAGGAAGGCACTAGATGGAAGGACGCGAATTCAAGTCCAGGTGTCAAGCGTTATTTTCAGATCGTGTCCTCGCTTTGACAAGTGGCCGGAGCTCAGGAGCCACCTGCATGTCCCCGCCGAGACCCCCCACCTTCTGCCACAGCACACGCAGCCAGCCAGGCTGGAAGGAGGGGCTGGGGCTGGGACAACCACCAGCTGCAGGTGACCCGGGGGTGTCTCGCCCTGCCAGGCTGGGATCCCTCGGGGCTGCTCGTTGTGGGGCTCTGCGTTAGCGGGGTCTCGGAGCTGACGGTGCTGCGTGGCAGAAGCTGGAGCACTAAGGTCAGGCCCCAGCCAGTGGCTCATTAAAGCTGTTTGTCAGCAACACCTGGGCAGCCAGAGCAGGGGTCTGAGGCAACACAAATGCCACAGATTTGTCCCATAATGAAAGCAGCCGCTCAGTCTTGAGGCCAGTTTCCCAGTGTTGGTGGTTAATGTTTAATGGGAAAAAGCCTAGAGCAAAGGAATAAAGTAAGAAATATTTAATTCTACAGTGCTGTTTTGCACCATATGTTTTCCACTTAATAAATATTTTAGGCACTTCTGCTCAACAAAGACGGGGTCTGTCTTCCATGGGCTTGTGTGTCTTTGCTCCCCCGAGGCAGGTCCTGGGGTCCCCACCCTCTGCCGGTGCCGCTCTCCGTGGGGAGAGATTCCTGGCCCCGTGGCCCCATCTCAGCCCCTGCACAAGGTCCAGCTTCATCTCAGCCAGGAGAGGACAGGGAGAACAGGGGTCCCAGCCCAGCCGGGGGCCAGGGCTGTTTGGTGGGGTCCAGTGGGGACCCCGAGCACCTTCTCCCAGCTCTCTGGGGCAGCCCCAGCAGGATTAGACCCCACAGTCCTGGTTACTTTTACCCAAATACAGCCCCAGGTGCTGCCACAGCCCCATGCCCAGCAAGGGGTGGTAGAGATGGGGACAAGGAGACAGGGCTGAGCTTCTGGGGCTTGGGCAGGTGGCTCGAGGGGCTGTGCTAGGGCAGGGGGACACAGGACATGCTGGCATGGCCCTCCTGTGACAGTGGCACAACCAGAGGCCAGCAGAGAGGGAAGCCGATATGCAAGGAGGGAGGTGAGCTGGGGAAGGGGCTCCTCTGCAGAGGGGGGAGATGCCACGGCCAGTGCTCAGCCCCACTGTGGGCTCCTCCAGCCCCATCACAAGGGACAGGGTCAGCCTCCATCCCTGTCCTTCCACAGCTCTTGGGGCACTGGGAGGGGTGAAAGCAGGACCAGGGATCAAGAGCAGCAGAAACCAGGTTCCAGCAGTTCCTGACAGATGCTCAGAGATTTTCTCACTCCCTGTGGCCATCAAAGGCTCCGGAAAGGGAACGCTGGAGCTCTCGGTGTCCCGCTGACCCGGGCAGTGTCAGCCACTGCACAGCCTCTCTGGGGGCCGACAGCAGGGCGCAGAATATTTATGTGTACAAACGTTTTTGGACAGGGCTGTAGCACCTCGTGTGACCTGCCACCCCCACGGGCTCTCAGTCAGCGTGGCAGCCCGGGACACGAACTGCTGCCACTGGATGGTACCACATCCCCCCCCAGCTCTGGCAGAGGCACAGCCAGGGGTCTGGCAGGTCCCTCTGAGTCAATGTGACACCTTAATGTCACCCCCAGGGAGAGCAAACCCTCCCACCCCCCAACACTGAGCCAGGGGCTGGGCTGGCTCCTCCTGCCCGTCCTGGGGCACCTTCAGGAAAGGTCCTTCTTTGGCGGTGAGTTCCTGCTGCTCCGTCAGCCCTGGGGCCCAGGGCCAGCCCCT
>VXBW01003155.1:295335-305721 GCA_013400375.1 Thinocorus orbignyianus | reverse complement strand
GCGTGCGCTGCCGCCGGGGGTGCGCCGCCTCCCCCAGCAGCCGGCCCCTCGGCACCCCCACGGGGAACCCCAAAATCCAGCGCTCGGGCACCCCCGCCAGGCCCGGGCCTGGGATCCAGCACAGCCCCCCCGCACCTTTGGCAAACACACCCCACCGACAAGGGCAACTTCTCCCAAAGCGAAGGTGTCCGTGCGCTGAGCTGGGGGCAGGGGCAGAGCCCCCGCTGCACCCCCCGCCCGGCCCAGCACACAAACCCGCTCTGTCCCTCGGGGGGATGCGCCCCTTCCCCACACCCCGGACCCCAGGCAAATCTCCCCCATGGAGGTGGCAGATCCCATCCCCACGGGTGACATCCCCTCCCTTCCCGCAGCCTCAGGCCACACGAATGTCACCCGGGCAAAGCGGGGGGACGCTGCGCTGAGAAACAGCCTCCTTTATACACACTGTGCCCGGACAAAGCCACCGCCTGGCAGCTGCCACCGCCAGGCTCAATGACAAGTGTCCCCCAGGCTGGGTCGCTGCCAGGGAGCCCCCACTTTTGGACGGGGTCAATCAGCTCCAGCCGAGTCCCACAGCCTCTCCCACAGCTCCTGGGGGACAAGTCATGAGCTGCTGTCACCCCCGCTCAATCACCTGCCCCCCTGAGGCTGGGCTTTGAGGTAGTTCCCTATCAGCAAGGTCCCAAAAAAGGAAGGAAAGGGCTGGCAGAGCGCTGGTCTGAGCCCAACGGGCCCCGTGCGATGCCACCGCGGGATCTGCCAGCGCCACAGCCAGGGGACAAACAGGGATCTTCAAACACCACGGACCAAAGCTCGAGCACCAGTCTGTCCTGGCCACCCCCTCACCTCCCCCCGCATCCCCACCATGCCGTGCCAGCAGCCCCAGGTGCCACGTGGACATTCATGTGCCCACCTGCCCCAAACTGTGCCACCGACTCTGGCTGCAGGTGCCCATGCTGGGTCCTTACACCCTGTGGCACAGGGACTGGTGGGTCTGGACTGGTTCCTCCTGGTTCACAAACAAATGTGGAAACTGAAGCTTGGCCAGGGGACTTGGTGCTTGTGGTTACTGGGAGCACTGGTGGCAGCCAAAGAGCTCCCAGTAACCAGGGGCTGGAGCCCATGTGGTGGATTTGTCCTTTGTCACACAGCAAACAGGAGAGCTCCATGCCCACACCACCATGGCGGAGAACAAACCAAGAGCCAAGACTTGGGGTCATAAATTAAGATTTTGGGTCATAAAGCACAGAGATGGGTCTTTGGGCAGGACTTGACCCGGGATGTGCAAGGGGAGATGTGCTTTTCCTGCAGGGACACCAGGCATGGAACTCATGGAGGTCTACACAGAGCCACGTGTGCTGGGGCAGAGCTGGCCTGACGCTGCCTTGGGCAGGAGCATCTGCCAAACCCCTGGGCCAGGAGCAAGACGCTCCTTGGCTTGGTCCTTAAGGGGGGGGACTCCCTGACTCCTGGTGAGCTCCTGAGGGAGGAGACACAGGGGGGTGGGGGTTCAGGGCTGGCTGCCCTCCACAGTGGGACTGCGACCCCCAGCAGGCTCAGGGAACAGCCTTCCCAGCGCTGCCTTTGCTCCCGCAGACCATCCATGCAACCACCACCCACCACACCACCACCACCCACCGCAGCACCACTGCCAGCGCTCACCAGGTGCCAGGGGTCCATGCAATTATCTGCTGTGCCAGAGGAGCTGCCAAACTTCAGCCAAACAGAACCCCCTCCCCCCCAGAAAGCGATGCTTGGGTCCCACCTGGCTTAGGCCCCACCTGGCTCTCCAGACAAGCTACCAACCGGCTCCAGGAAGCCAGCCCCACCTGTGCCCTGCAGGGACACACGAGACATCCCCCTGACCACAGCAGCACCTCAGAAGGGCACCCAAAAACCCACCCCAGCCTTTCCAGCCCCCAAGGGAAGACAAGACCACCCAGGTGTCGACCTGCTCCGGGCGAGACGGGAGCAGAGCACCAAGGAGTCGCACAAGCCGCGTGGGCACGCAGTGGGGCTGGCCAGCAGGAGTTTATTCTCGGCTGCGGTCAGAGGTTCCTCCTCTCTCCCCTTAAGGACACAGCTGAGCTGTGTCTGGGCAGGCACTCGCCCACTGGAGCATCGTGGCTGCAGGGCAGCTCTTGGGCATGGCTACCAGCAGGCTCCCGGTGGCCAGCTCCGGCCGCCGGCACCCGCGGGCACGGCCGGTGCCACCGCTGGGCAGGGCAGGGCGAGGGCGCCTAGTGACAGGCTTTCATCCCTGATACGTACGGGGACTCCTGGGGCCTGCAGTTACACTCCTGCTGCTCGGGGTAATCTATGAAGTCCGGGGCGGGCAGACCCGAGAGGATCATCAAGGATTTGTTCCAGATGGTGAAGGTGGGACACACAGGCAGGATGAAGGAGACCTCGAAGGTGTGGAGGTGGAGGGAATTGGCCGGGTCGTAGAAGGAGAGGGCGTTGTTGTCGTAATCCAGGAGGACGCCGAGGCGCTTCATCTGCGGGTGGACCTCCACCAGCATCTCCTTGTTGTTGTGCCTCACCACAAAGTTGTTGTTGCAGCGGGAGAAGACCCAGGAGGAGGAGTTTTTCCCGATCCACTCGTTCTTGGGGGCTGACTTGTAAGCCACGCCGATGGCGTACCTGTGAGAGAGGAGAAGCTCCGCTCAGCCACCCCCAGCCATGGAGACACAAAGCCCAGCTCCACGGCTGCAGACACCCCAGCTTTACAAGTCCCACTGACGACGGGAGCAGCCCGGCAGCAGCTTTGTGTGACTGAAACACCACCTGCAGAGCTCGGATGGGGAAAAGCATCGCTCCCTCCCCAGGCAACCTCCCGCTGCCCCACGAGGCGAGAGGCAGAGGTGACCCAGCAGGAGCCCTCCATCCAGCCCTGGCAGGCGCTAGCCATGAGGGGAACGAAGACACCGGCTTCACCTCACAGCCTGACTAGATCTGATCCAAAGAGAAACTCCTAAACCTCTCAAAAGCCACAGATTTAAGGTCTCCACCACCTCTCTGCCAAATCCCTGGCCTTTGACCCTTGTCAGAGTCCCGTTGTGTGTCCCACAACGTCTGTGGGGAAATTTGAGGGCTTCCAGGAGGGAAAGAGGGAGGACAAGGGTGCTGCCTACCAGGTCGAGGATCCCACCACCACCTCCCAGTAGTGGCAGCCGCTGTCGATGAAGACGTTGCCCGCTGCACCATAGCAGCCAGTCCCACTGAACCTCTCGGGTGTGTGGCTCTTCTTCAAGGAGCTCTCGTCCTTCTCCATCTGCAGCCCATCATTGGAGATCTTCAACTTCTTGTGAGCCATCTTGGGGTCGAGCTTAAAGGGCTGACCTGTTAGAACAGGACACATGGGTTAGGATTTATGTTTGTTACCATCACTGTGCAGTAAACTTCTACCCCAGGCTCTTGAGACACCTTTGGATGCAGGGTCAGAGCAGTTCCCACACCCTGGGCTCACCCTCAGCCTGGGAACCACTCACGGTCCTGGACCAAACAGAGGGAAAGGAGGTGAAACTTGAAAATGCAGAGATGAATGCCAGAGAGGGTGAGGTCTCTGCCCTGGGGGCAGCCAGGCTGAGCAGCACCGCATCTCAGGGGGTGGATCTCCCCACAGAGACCCCTCGGCAGGGGCTGGGGACCCCTGGGGTCTCTGCATTGCACACTGTCCCCTTTGGGTGCCTCACTCCCCTCTCCCTCCCTGTTCATGATGCAAAACGTGGCAGAAACGGGGACGTCTCCAGGTGGTGGGGATGGCTCTGAAGACGCCATCGAGACGTGCTGCCAACCAAACCAGGGCAGTGCCCGTAGCCTGAATTCCTGGTGGGATCCACGCTGTGTTAGCTGTGGCGAGACCTCTGGGAGCAGAAGGCAGGGAGGATGGTCCCTGGAGCGCTGGCGCTGGGACACGGGACGGCAGCAGCATCCAGCACCTCCCCGTCGGCAGCGGAGGCAGCCGCTCCCCGGCACACAGGCTGCTGTTACACGTTTCGGGCAGCACGCCCGAGGTTTTCCAGCACTTCCCCGCTGCCAAACAAGGTCTGGACGCTTGGAGAAGACAGTCTGGGCTGGGCAGGCGGCGATGGAAGGAAATGAAAGGCGTGGGGTGCAGCCGGGCTTTGGGGGAGGTGTGAGCACGGGGGCAGCCAGCGAGCGCACACCCTGGGGCCTCCTCCGCAATTAACACAACGGGGCTTGATGGGTTTTGCAGATCCCTCGTGCTGGCTGGAAACCCGACTGCGATTCCTTTGCAACGTTCCCAGCACTCAGGGAGCCAGGCTGTCCCCCAGCTGGCACACGCCGTCTGTCCTGCTGGCATCCAGAAACTCTCCTGGAGATGCGCAAGCCCAGGAGACTCCCGCCCTCCCTCGCATCAGCAGCCCCTCTCCTCTGGGCTCCAGTGCTGCAGCTCAGCTGAGTGCTAACAATTTCTCTGGAAGGCTCCAGTGTTTGGTGCCAGGCGGCCCCCTGGCAAAGCCAAGCCCCTCCAGCTCCCTGAGGGTGCCAGGTCAAAGGAGTGGGTCAGAAATGGTCACCCTGGCCAGGCATCTTCACTGTCATCTGCTGCTCCATCCCTGCACCCTCCTGTGGGGTCCACGGCACCCATCCCAGGGGAGGATGTCACCCACCCCGATGGGGTGAGGGGCACGGCACCGCGCACCAAAGGCTGCTGCACAGAGCAGGAACAGCAGATGTAAAACCAAATTGCGCAGGCAGCTTCATCCTGGTGCTTCCCAAATCCTGTGCTCATGGCTTTGCAAATTTACTGGTGTTCTGGTGGGTTTCCTCTAACCACCCCCTGCTGCGGGGACAGAGCAAACCCTGGGGCGCACAGAGCCGTGATCTCCCACCAGCTCCCAGTTGGGATACCAGCACTGGAGCTGGGCCAGGAGCAGCCCCACCAGGGCTTCCAGCCAGGGCCAGGACCTGCCACAGCCCAGCACAGCATCAGCTCCAGCACTGCCCTGAGCTGTCAGCCCCGGTACTCAGCTCCTCCTGCCGCTCTCAAGACCCTCCTGTTGATGTTCCTCAGAGCCCAGTTTGCCAGATCATTGAGCTGAGAGGCCTGAAAGCGAAGCTGCAAATTGGGAGTGACCCTCGCCCTTCCCTCCAGCTATTCTAACTCTTCTGCAGCCATCCTCCGCTGGCAGTAACGCGAGGAGACAAGCTCTGAGGGACCGAGGTATAAAAATACTCGGCTCTGTCAGCAGGGAGACAGCAGTGGCCCTTTTCACCAAGATGACCCTTCCTGAGGTCAGTCTGAGCAACCGGAGCCCAGCCCCGGGTGTTGGTTTGTGCTGGCACGTCCTGGCCCCCGGCTACAGACACAGCACCGGGGTCCCCGGAGCAAGAGACCAGCCGCAGCCTCAGCCAAAGGGACAGGGAGCGCAGTGCCCTCGGGGGACAGGGGCACAGGGCAGAGCGGAGGTGCACACAGCAGGGAGAGACACCAACATCAGTGAGAACAACCCCGGTCTGCAAGGGACACGGCGAGGACCATAAAAACCACCTTCCCTGCACTTCACTGACTCCCAGAGCTGAGGCTGTCCCTGTATTTTGACATTTTCATCCACTTTTGGACACTTCCAAATAAATAAAACCGACTCAGACCCAGCCTCAGCCAAGAGAGGTTTCTCTCTGTCGCTAAACCAGGACCGTTCTCCTGGCTGAGGGAACTGGAGGGGTTCAGCCTGGAGAAGAGAGGGCTGAGGGGAGACCTGGCTTTCTCCAAGCCCCTGGAGGGTGGGGGGTCGGGGGGTCGGGCTCTTCTCCCAAGTCACAGGTGATGGGACAAGAAGAAACAGCCTCAAGTTGCCCCAGGGGAGATTTAGGGTGGAAATTGGGAAAAAGTTCGCCACCAAAAGGGTTGTGAAGCCTTGGCAGAGGTTGCCCAGGGCAGAGGTGGCGTCACCATCCCTGGGGGTATTTAAAAGCCGGGCAGCCGCGGGGCTGAAGGAGATGGTCAGCGGCGGTTTGGGCAGCGTTGGATTGAAGGTTGGACTCCATGATCTGAAAGGTCCCTTCTGACCCAAACAACCCTGTGATCCCATGACCAAGCTCTCCCCCACCCCTGTGGCAAGCACCCGGCACCTACTGTTGGTCTTGAGCCGGGCGGGCTCGCTGTTCCTGCTGCCCGCCTGGTTGATGGCCTTCACCAGGAAGATGTAGCGGGTGCCGCTCTGCAGCCCGTGGACGGTGTAGTGGTTCTGCTTGATGTTGGGGACAATCATCCAGCTGTCCATGGAGTTGTAGAGACCTGCGGCATGGGAGAGGGGGATAGAGGCTGGAGGCAGGAGCTGGGACACGCTCCACACCTCTTCTCCTAAGCCCTACACCGAGGTGTTTATTCACCCCCGGTGGCTCTCTCAGCCCCGGGACAGGGGCAGGTTGCAGTCGCTGTCAGCCCGGATTTGGTTTGAAAGGCAGGTGGCAGCGGCCCAGGGGAGCGGAGCAATGCTGTCTGAAGTAGGAAATCAAGCAGATGTGATACTGCCTGCAGCCCGGGGCAGCGCGGCTCCGACGGGAACACAGGGCTCCGGCTGGGTGCTGGGAGCATCATCTGCAGCCAAGGGCCAGCCCAAAGGACACGCTGCCAGAGAGGTGACAGCCTGAGAGCGATGTGGCCTCCCCAGCAGGTTTCTTTCCCAAAACAAGAAGGGGTCGGTCTTGAAGACCGAGGACTCCTATCCTTGCCAAAGCTTAAAAAAAAAAGTCCTTTTTATTGCAGCTTTCATCATCCATAAAAACGTCTGACTCCTGCCGAGCTCTTGGCTTCAAGGGGAGCGTGAAGGGGCTGGTTTGCACAGGCCAACTGTGTGCTCTTTGCAAAGGTATTTCCTTTCCCGGGAAGCCCCCCCGAGCTCCTCCCGCTGACCCCCGGCCCGCAGTTCCAGCAGCTCCTCACGCACGGGTTCAGCCAGGGCTCAAAGGCTCTCAGCACCCGCACCCGACCACGTCATCCCAAGGAACAAGACGTTATTCCCTCTCTCCTCTGAGATGTTAACTGATGATCTCTTCAATCCTGTGAAGAGCTACCGAGGGCGGCCAAGGAGGATGCTCCTGGCGTGTCCCTCTGGGCATCCCTCCCTCCAGAGCTGTCCCTGCTGTTCCTCACCCCGTGCTTCCCACCGCCCTGCGGGACCCACGCAGCCCCCAAAGGTTCCCCAAGGTGGGCAGGGGACTCACTCCCAAGCCCCACCACGGGCTGGAGTCCCAGCCACACGCCCAAAGCGGGAGCTGGGGATAGGGACCCAGGGTAAGGGCACAAGTTGCAGCGGGAGAAATCATGGTTAGGAAAGGAAAAAAACCTCCAGCTGAGGGTGGGGAAGCACCGGGGCAGGACCCTGGGAGCTGGGGACTCTCCATCCTTGGGGATGCCAGTGCCCTGAGGAACCCCACCGAGGGCTAAGCCAGCCTGGGGGGTCCCTGCCCACCCGAACCCCCCAGAGACCCCAGCACGGTCCATGGTGAGTGAGGGACATGGAGGCTGGTGGCCAAAGAGGCCACTGAGCTGGCCCAGGCGTTCAGAGAAGAACAAGGTGCTGGGGACAACCTGCTGTGGGTGGGGAAGGAGAACAGGCCCGGGCAGGGGAAAGGGACCTGCTGGAGCTCCCAGAAACCACGGGAACCTCTGACCAAGAGGAAACAAGTTCCCTGTTTGCCAGAGCGAGGGGAAGGTGGGGACACGGGGTTTATCAGCTTCGAGAGCCACAAGCAGTCACTTTCCCTGGCGGCTTCCTGCACATTTCAAAGTGCACTCCACAGCCTTCCCGGGCCGTGACACCGCGCTGCCGGCGTCCCCCCGGCACAGAGAGGAACTGACAGCGGCCCAGAAACGCCTCCGAAGCGTCCTGTCAGCAATCCCGACAGCCCCAAGTGCTGCCATGGAAAACCAGGATAAAAACCCTGTCCTGCAGGAGCCGTGCCGGGGGGATGCTGCGCTCTCCCAAAGCACCACTGCAGGATGCACAAACTGCAAGCTGTGGGGTTTTTTTTTCCTCCCATTAAAAAATCCATATTTCTGTCNTGCCCCGGCGGCTCTGCATCCCACCCACCGCCCTCCCCAGCGCTGCGGCCAGCTGCCACACACGCTGCTGAAATGGCTGTGATATTAACCCCCCCATAACTACCCCAATCTTCATCAAATTATTTTCTTATTGGGAAGAAATGTATTAGAATGGGGGTGGTGAGAGCCTGGCCCGGGCTGCCCAGAGAAGCTGTGGCTGCCCCATCCCTGGAGGGGTTCAAGGCCAGGCTGGATGGGGCTTGGAGCACCCTGGGCTACTGGGAGGTGTCCCTGCCCAGGGCAGGGGGGGGCAGTGAGGGGCTTTAAGGTCCCTTCCCACCCAAACCATTCTGTGATTCTATGATTCCCAGGCACAGATCTGAGCAGGTCTGGTAGCTGAGACAGAGATGAGACCCTTAATGTGCCAAAAGCTTCACCAAGGCAGGGCTGCAGACACCCAGTGCAGGGCAAAACCATTCCATTATGGATCCTCCATCATTCTGGTGACAGCCCTGAGCACCGTCCTTGGAGGATCCTCTGCTGTGGTCTCCTCCCCAAATTCTCAGCCTTTAAAGTTCCCAGTTCACCCCGAGGACCCTTTTATTTCCCCCGTGGAGCAGTCTTCTCCTTTTCCACATCACCCCAGCCCCAGTGTGGTGCAGGACTCACTGATGAAGTTGGCCTGGNTTTTATTGCAGCTTTCATCATCCATAAAAACGTCTGACTCCTGCCGAGCTCTTGGCTTCAAGGGGAGCGTGAAGGGGCTGGTTTGCACAGGCCAACTGTGTGCTCTTTGCAAAGGTATTTCCTTTCCCGGGAAGCCCCCCCGAGCTCCTCCCGCTGACCCCCGGCCCGCAGTTCCAGCAGCTCCTCACGCACGGGTTCAGCCAGGGCTCAAAGGCTCTCAGCACCCGCACCCGACCACGTCATCCCAAGGAACAAGACGTTATTCCCTCTCTCCTCTGAGATGTTAACTGATGATCTCTTCAATCCTGTGAAGAGCTACCGAGGGCGGCCAAGGAGGATGCTCCTGGCATGTCCCTCTGGGCATCCCTCCCTCCAGAGCTGTCCCTGCTGTTCCTCACCCCGTGCTTCCCACCGCCCTGCGGGACCCACGCAGCCCCCAAAGGTTCCCCAAGGTGGGCAGGGGACTCACTCCCAAGCGCCACCACGGGCTGGAGTCCCAGCCACACGCCCAAAGCGGGAGCTGGGGATAGGGACCCAGGGTAAGGGCACAAGTTGCAGCGGGAGAAATCATGGTTAGGAAAGGAAAAAAACCTCCAGCTGAGGGTGGGGAAGCACCGGGGCAGGACCCTGGGAGCTGGGGACTCTCCATCCTTGGGGATGCCAGTGCCCTGAGGAACCCCACCGAGGGCTAAGCCAGCCTGGGGGGTCCCTGCCCACCCGAACCCCCCAGAGACCCCAGCACGGTCCATGGTGAGTGAGGGACATGGAGGCTGGTGGCCAAAGAGGCCACTGAGCTGGCCCAGGCGTTCAGAGAAGAACAAGGTGCTGGGGACAACCTGCTGTGGGTGGGGAAGGAGAACAGGCCCGGGCAGGGGAAAGGGACCTGCTGGAGCTCCCAGAAACCACGGGAACCTCTGACCAAGAGGAAACAAGTTCCCTGTTTGCCAGAGCGAGGGGAAGGTGGGGACACGGGGTTTATCAGCTTCGAGAGCCACAAACAGTCACTTTCCCTGGCGGCTTCCTGCACATTTCAAAGTGCACTCCACAGCCTTCCCGGGCCGTGACACCGCGCTGCCGGCGTCCCCCCGGCACAGAGAGGAACTGACAGCGGCCCAGAAACGCCTCCGAAGCGTCCTGTCAGCAATCCCGACAGCCCCAAGTGCTGCCATGGAAAACCAGGATAAAAACCCTGTCCTGCAGGAGCCGTGCCGGGGGGATGCTGCGCTCTCCCAAAGCACCACTGCAGGATGCACAAACTGCAAGCTGTGGGGTTTTTTTTTCCTCCCATTAAAAAATCCATATTTCTGTCTTGTATGAAGCAAGCAGTTCCCCTGGACTCTCTCCTGCAACCCAGCCTGTAAATCCACTTTGCTCCAGAGCGCAAACCCTTTCCAATTGTAGGGAAAAGGCAGCGTTACAAGAAATCCTGAGAGGTGTGTGTTTCTGGCACCCAAAGGAATCAGTCACTGCTGCCAGACTGGCAGAGTCCCGGCTTTGAGGCTGACCCGCTCTGCCCCCTGAAACCCAAAGATCCCCCTTCCCACCTCCTTTTCCTTTTGTCCCTTCTGCTCACATCGTGGCCTTCAGGTCCCCTGTTTTCCCCCGCCAGGGGTGCATCCCTCCAAGGCCACCACAATCACAGGCTCGCCTGCTCCTGCTGGCTCCGGCTGAGCACACCCCACAGC
>VXBW01003155.1:251148-295194 GCA_013400375.1 Thinocorus orbignyianus | reverse complement strand
GCAGGGCAAAACCATTCCATTATGGATCCTCCATCATTCTGGTGACAGCCCTGAGCACCGTCCTTGGAGGATCCTCTGCTGTGGTCTCCTCCCCAAATTCTCAGCCTTTAAAGTTCCCAGTTCACCCCGAGGACCCTTTTATTTCCCCCGTGGAGCAGTCTTCTCCTTTTCCACATCACCCCAGCCCCAGTGTGGTGCAGGACTCACTGATGAAGTTGGCCTGGCCGGTGAAGATGGTGTACTGCAGCTCGTAGGAGCTGACGCTGAACTCGTCCTCCGAGATCCAGTGGACGGTGATGGTGTCGTGGGAGGCCGTGCACAGCTCCTCCCGCACCGAGGGCGGGTTGGGCGCTGCCGGGAACACAACACAGACACGTTATTGCTGGGTTGGGTTTTGCTCTCCCTTCAGGACAGAGGTGGGGAGCAGAGTCTCCAGACACAACCAACTGACTCATTTTATCTGCCGCTGTGCCACCCTGCCCTGGGTGCCCCTGCTCTGGCAGGGGGCTGGAGGAGACGATCTCCAAAGGTCCCCTCCAACCCCGACCACTGTGATTCCCACTTCACTAAACTGTTCAGGGCGATCACAAAAGCCCCAGGGGCCAGTGATTCCAGGTGGGGCAAACCGAGGGGTTTTCACTGCTGCCTCCCCCAGCTCTGACCCCCCTGCCCCAAAACAAGCTGAGAAGCCACCTGAGAATTTCCCGGCAGGGTTTGTGCAGTCAGTCCTTTTGCCCCTTCACTCTTCGGGACACATGTTTCTTGCCAATCTTTCATGGCAAGCTGAGCTCCTCCACAGTGAAGAAAATGGGATTTGGGGCAATAACAATGCCCTCCCACCTCTGGAGTTTCGTCCCTCCCCTGGTTTTCCAGCCTGGCAGGGTCCAGCGGCGTTGGCTGCTGCAGGGCAGCTCCTGCCCCCCCCAGATTGACCCAGCCAGGGACAAGAGCTGCTCTGAGCCTGGGCTCGGGGCACCACGGCTGCACCCAGCAAGGTCTCTGCCCGCAGCAGTTCATCATTTAGCACCGAGACCCACAAAAAGAGCAGCAGAAGGGAAATGCTAAAGCATTCTGTGTGTTAGAAGCACAAAAATTGGTTAATCTACTGTTCCCTCCTTGTAGTTTACCCCCGTGGATCCTGATGGGCATCAACCTCCTCCCTGGGTCGTGGAGACCATCATTTTTGACCTGCTTTTTGCACTTTTTACTGGTGAGAATGAGTGGGAACCTGCTTGGCTTCAAACCCGCCTGGGGACCCTTGGTGGGCACGGGGCAGGGGCTGCGGGGAAGCTGTGGGGTGCAGGAGGGGAGCAGAGCCCGGCACCCACCAGTCAGATAATCCAGCCCCTCCAGCAGCTTCTTTTCTCTGGAAAAATCTAAAGCGAAGTTTTCAAAGGCGTCATTAAAATTGATATCTGGGATCAGAACTTGAGAGGATGCGGTTGCCATGGCGACCCTGCAAGAAGAGGAGAGAGCATCAACAGGCAGCGGGGTGGGGGCTCCCCACAACCGGCAGCGGGGAAACCGGCTTGTACCCTCTGACCACCGCTGCTGCCCCAGGAGGGTGCTCAGCCTGGGGACAGGACCCCAGAGAGGTGGGGGGGCTCCATCCTGAGGGGTTGAGCCCCGACTGCCCCCCGAGCTGCCTTCACATTGGCATTTCCACCACCTTTCCCCCAGGGAACAACGTTTGCTCCCTCAAAGGATGTTCAGCTTCATCAGGGGTAGATTTAAGGGGGAGATTGAGATGAGATCTGGGGAAGAACTTTGGGGTGAGGGTGGTGAGAGCCTGGCCCAGGTTGCCCAGAGAAGCTGTGGCTGCCCCATCCCTGGAGGGGTTCAAGGCCAGGCTGGATGGGGCTTGGAGCACCCTGGGCTGGTGGGAGGTGTCCCTGCCCAGGGCAGTGGGTGGCACTGGGTGGTCTTTAAGATTCCTCCCAACTCAAACCAGTTTGTGATGCTGTGACCAGGACCTGCCACGCAGTTCCCGTCCCATGAGGGACAGGTACAGGCGCTAGTCCTGAGCCCAGTGTTTCTCAGAGGGCAGCTCGCTGGAGGGGGGGACAAGGGGTGTCCCTGGGCAGGGAGCTGTGACCAGGGGACCACTCCAGCCACATCCCACCAGTGTCCCAGGCCAGGCACAGCAGCTCACCTCTCGGCTACGTTCCTGGCCGTCTGCAGGAACCGCGCGTGGTCGTTCTCCTTCAGGATGTGCTCTGCCTGGTTGATGAGGACCGTGGAGCGCTCCAGGCACTGCCGGCAGTTGGCGACCTGCTGGGCCAGCTTCCGCAGCTTCATCACCTGCCAGGGGAGCAGGGGGAAGCAAAGGTGCTCAGAAACCAGCAGGCAGCCCAAAAAGCACAGAGGAACCCCCATCCTAAGCCAGGGGCGGCTCATGGGGAGCCGGGAGCAGTGAAACGTCACAGAGATGTCCCCAAAGCTCTGGGGAGGGGGAGCAGCAGCGCACTTTCCGTGTTAAATCAGCCTTGCCTGGATCCAGCTCTCTGTGGCCACTTCCCTTCCCTGTGAGGACTGCAGTGCTGGTCCCAGGCAGAGCCTGCGCTGTGGCCAAGGGAGAAGGATGTGCAGGTGCCCTGGCCCAGGGCTGTGACGGTGGCACCTGCGGTGGCCCGGGCAGGGGACGCAGTGCTGGCAGCCGCCAGCCGGATCTGTGCCACGGCAGAGGGCTCCTCAGCTGCTTCTCCCCTCCCTGCTCCTCCATCTGCCTCCTGGCTCTGTCCCACGCAGGGACATGGCCTCGGTGCCACAGTCCCCACAGGGGGCTGCCCGCTCTCACAGGCACTGGGACCCCAGCCCCACAGAGCATGAACCTCAGCCCTGCAGGGTGCCAGCCCAGCTTGGAGCTGCACGTGGGTTCCTCAACACACAGTCTTGGTGGATTTCCAAAGACACGTGTGTGACACATCCAGGAAGAGCTCTTTTTTCAGGATTATTGGAATAAAAGGTACCAAAAGGCTGGGAGTGGTTTCCTCACAGCTTATTCCAGTTTCCAGGTGCCCCTGCCCGGCACCGCCGGTACCACCATCCCCACATCCACCTCCGGCTGGGTTTGCAGGGACCTGGGCACCAAACTGCTGCTCCCACCCTGGCCATGCCCACAGGGCTGAGCGCTGCCTCTGCCCACAGCTTTGGGCACTAATTGGGACCTGTCCCCGCTGCCAACAGGGAGGAAAATAACAACTTTGAGCCTCCCAGCTCCCTGCCAAGAACAGCTGAAACTGGACAACACGGTCAAGAGGTGCTAGGGGAGAGGGTGGGAAGTGAGAGGCAGACAGACAGATGGACCAGCAGAAGGCACCGTTACATAAAACATGTTCCCCGAAGCGGCTGGGATAAAAGCAGGCGTTTTTTTAAAGCTCCCACTCCTGGGCAGAGGAGCCCTGGGGACAGCAGCAGCCAGGGACAGTGGGACCAGCACACCAACCAGCCTGTGTCCGCTGAGCTGCCCAGAGCAGGTCCCAGAGCAGCGTGCGCGGCCCCCGGCCCCTCCGAGTGTGGCTGGAGCTGGAGCATCTCACCTTGGTCTCCTTGATCTTGACAGCGATGACCTGCTTGCGCTGGCGGATGATCTCCATCAGCTCATCACACTCCTCCATCAGCTTGGCCTCGTGCATGGCCGTGTTCACCTGGCAGGGCAGCAGAAGGACACCCCGTCAGGAGGGACACGCTGGCCCCCGAGCCCGACAGCCCCGCGGCGCTCCTGGCTCACATCGGGAGAGATGCAACACACATCCCCCATGCCTGGTGGAGACCCTGGCACCTGGGACAGTCCCTGGAGGGGGACTGAAGATGACACAGAGTGGGCAGAGCTTCCCAAAAGCCACCATCAGGTCCCACCAGCTCTTGCAACCCCCCCCTGGACACAACCCAGTCTCCTCCAGGCCACGTCTGGAGGTGAGCACGGTGTCAGCCCCAGGAAGCAGAGGGAAACAGTACAGGTTTCTCCAAAAAAAAGCTGCACGTGTCCTGCTTAATTCAGGCTAATTAATCCCTGTCAGACCCACTTTTCAGGCTTCAAATACACCGCTGTGTTTGCTGCTTTGGAGCCCAAAGGCAGGCGAGCACAGGGGGCAGCCAAAGCACCGGCAGAGGCTTCGGTCCTGTCTCCACCAGGCACAGAGCACCCCTGTGGGGACGGAGAGACAAAGGGGGGACACACTTCACAGAAGGGGAACTGAGCCCGGACACGTCCATCAGACGGGAGCAGAGGACACGAGTAGGTTTTCTTCACCCGTGGAGCGGCGGCGAAGGCTGGAGGCAGCCCGGAGTGAGACACGTTTGACTCAGGATCTTTTTTTAACGCCGGGCAGCAGCTTATGCAACGGCCAAGTGGGAGACGCTGGCGGGCTGCGAAGATCCCGCAGGAGGGAAAAACAGCCCATAATCCTCCAACTGTGCCGAAAGGCAGCGGAGCGGGGACATCAGCCCCGCGGCAGTCCCCGCTGGTGGCAGCAGAGGTGACAGCACTGCCTGGCAGCCCTGGCCGAGGTGGGGGGGCGTCAGCACCGTCACCCTCTGGGCAGGGGAGCAGAGATGGCCATGGCACCCCTGCAGCCCCCCAGGAGCATGGAACCAGAGCTGGTCACCAGTGCCACCAGTGCCTGTGGCCCTGGTGCCACTGCTGCCAGTGGGAGGGAGCCCCCGGTGCCAGCAGGAGAAGGGGGGTCCCTCAGCAAGTACCACGCTCCCCCCAGCCTGGCACAGCGAGCACAAACCCTGGGCTCCTGGTTAAATTCATCCCAAATCTGAAAACCTTCCCAGGGCAAGAAATCCATGGCTCAGGCAGTGTTTCTGCTCTGGGAGACTGAAGGGAGGTGACGCCGCAGAGGCCCCCTCCCCACCTGCCTCCTCTCCAAAAAGCAGCATTCCAGAGGCCAGGCTCCCGCCCCATGGTGCCAGCAGAGTACAGCGGTGGGATTCCCGACCCACAGGGCAAAAGCCCTGTCTCAGGCACAGCCAGGCACCCGGCAAACCACTTTTTATTGGGAAGAACTAGTTCCCAGGCAAATACTGCACTTGGGGGATAAGACTGGCAGGCACTGCGATTGCAGGGGAGTGGGGCACGGGGGAGAGCTTTGAGCCATAGGAAGTGGGGAAAAAAATACTTCACCCTTCTCAGTGGCAGGGAGAAACGTGCTCAGGACTCTACAGCCCCGTGATAAAAAGCAAACGGTGACACTCAGGCCTGGAAAGAGCTCCTGCTGCAGCTCGTGGAGGGACGAGGAGCATCATCTCAGCCCAAGGCGTGAGTCATGCCCAGACAAACCTCCTCCTCCTCCGCTCCCGGGCAGCGGGGACCCAGCGCTGGGACAGAGCAGAGCCCCCGATCCCGCAGCCGGGGGGGTTACCCTCTGGAAAGGTGCTGGTTCAAGGAACTGCTGCTTAATTTAGTGACCGACAAAAATCAATAGCCCATTTAGAAGAAACTAATTGCGACGGCCTTTCTCTGTGTATCACTTCAGTAAACAAAGCTGCTAATTAATTTGCTATTAATTGGTATGTGCACTCTGAAACAACAGCGCGGCATTAACTGCCTTCCTCCCCTCCAACACATACAGCCGAGAGGCACCAACACTGTCCCCACACCGGGAGCACAGAGAGTGCCACAGGGCGAGTGCCCGAAGCAGCGAGGGCAGCAGAGGGCCTTTCTTCAGAGGGATTAAAGGTGGCCTCTCCTCCTCCTGTGCTTGCTGTAATCCCTCTACAAAGCCTTTCCCACCCACTGCTGGCTTCAGCCTGAGCAACACTGCTCTGGGGACAGTGGGAGAGATGGCCATCCCAGGTCTGGGGACAGCGGGAGAGAGCCATCCCCAGCCCTGGGGCAGGCGGGACACGGGAGGCAGCCTGGGTGGAGGAAGGGAAGCGGGAAGAAACCAGCCACCGCACAGCAGGCGCCCACCCTCTCCTTCCCAAGAGGAAAGGGTTAAAATAAACATAATTAGCACCTACAAGCACCCTGGCGCTGAGAGGGTCCTGCGAGGGCTCCCACGCCTGCCTGGGCAGACGCAGCTTGGACACGAGCCGTGGTGACGTGACCACGAGTCCCTCCTTGTGCCAGCGGCGAGGACACAGCGAGCCACGTCCTGCCGGGCTCTCCCAGAGTGCTCAGCTCTTGGAGATCTAAGTGTTCTTCAAATATTAGCAAGTTTGCTTTAACAGCAGCCCCAGAGAAGAAAGAGAAGCTGTCACAAGCCCAGGGTTTCACAGAAAATTGGAAGCACGGAGGCACCACGGCCATCACCAAGGGTTTGCTGGTCCTGGGCACGCAGCTGAGCAGCCAGGTCCTGCCTCCCCGGGCCAGCCCAGCAGCCTGGGTCTCTTCCCTGTGGCTCCCAGTCATGTCAACCTCTCCCTCAGACCCTGCAGACCCCTGGGAACCATCCCCACGTCACCCTCATCTGGGACTGAACTCATTTGGGACTGAACTCTCCGCATCACTTCAGCCTCCCCCCAGCCTCAGTGATGCTTCCCACCACACACACCTCTGCTCCCGGGCAGCCCCTGCAGAGAGGACAGGGGAAGGATCCCGGGAATCCCATCCCTTGAGCTGGGAGCTTCCCAGTGACCTTCCCCATCGCCCCGTGGCCCCCTCATTGCTCTCACCAACCTCCACTTGCTGGCAGATCTGTATCAGCTTGGCCATCTGGTTTTCCAGTTCACTGTTGCGTTTAACCAGGTTGGTGAGATTTGTCTCCAGGGTTTGCTGCGAGTGCAGGAGAGAAAAACAGAGAGATCAGCCAAGCTGGGGGGCTGGCCCCGGTCCCCCTCTGACAACCCGGGCTGTTTGCCCCCAACACGCTGCCCCAGGGAGAGACAACTGCCCTTCTGGAGATGGTTTGAGAAGTCGGGGTGGATGGTGTTCCTGCAGCAAAGCTGAGTTTCTCCTGCATCCCCTGGAAAACTTTCCAGGCAGCGGGAGAAACACCAGGAGCACCAAAGTTTCTCAAAACTCTTCTCAAACCACTCACTGCTGCTGAGCCCCTGAACAAGGCAGGAGAGATGAAACTTTCTGCTCTCCACGTTTCCCCCTGGGAAGACGCCGGCCCAGCTATTTCCACCAACAGCTTTGCTTTGCGCATGGTAAGGAAGCCAAAAAGAGCCTCTGGAACCATCGGAGAGGGATTTCTGTCCTTTGCAAACCGGCTCTGCTGGAGCGACACGGGCACAGGCAGAGCACGGTGGCAGCTCCAGAGCACGGGAACAGCCTGCCCCACGCAGGGACAAAGCTGCCCCCAGCTCCTGCCAGGCTGCCCACACCTCCCCCCCCCGCTTTCCACGAGGGTTACAGAGCTTTTCTGCTCCAACGGCAGCTGGGATTCCCACCCGCTCCATGGGACCTGCTGCCCTTTTCCATCCCTGCTCTCCCCCCAGTGCCCACAGGATTCTGGGAGAAGAGTGAGGATGAAGAGCCCGTCTGAGAAGATCTCGCTGTCTGTGGCCACACAGTGGACTCGCATGTTTTTGGGTATCAATAATTCAGGTGACACCACATTTCCATTGAAATACGCGGCTCCGCTAAGAGGAAATGTTTTATAACAAAGTGCTCTCTACCTGTTGCCGCGCATGTCGGGAAAATGATATCCTATTAATATTTTAAACTTCAGGGCTGGGAGAGGATCCCTGTGGTGTTTTATTCATCCTTGGCGAGAAACTGCCATCCGAGGCTTTCATCCCGACTCCAGCAGACCCATAAACACGGCCTTTCCCCGCGCGCACCGCTAATTGGGGGGCTAGTTAGCCAAGAGAACTCGAATGACAGTCACGAGGCACGGGCAAAAGCATTCATTCCTGGAAAACCACTGGCTCCCAAAATACTCCGAGCTCGTTTGCAGTGCTGCAAATCGCCAGCCAACGGCGGGCAACACAGAGCACGGAAAGAGGCTCGAGAAATGAAGTGAAACCCGGGTGCCTTCGTTAAGGGGAGAGCGCTTTGCACCTCGACACTGCATCGATAATGAAAAAGCAGCTGCTAACAGTTCCTGCCGCCCTCTCTCCTCATAGCTCAATATTATTAAACATAATTTGACTAAAGCATTGAACATTTAACTTGCTAATTATCTTCCTCGTCACCAACTCGGCTGCACTGAAGTCACAGCTTTGAAATTGCAGCCGCTGTGCTTTAATGTTGGGGGGGGGCAGGGAGGGAGGGGACGGGCTCGGGATACGCTCTTTGAAGCCCGGGAGCCGCGCTTCTTCAGCATCCCGACTTTTCCAGGGGAGAGCATCACTCCTCCCCCACCCATCCGCAGCCACACAGCCCGTCCCTGTTAAAGCGGGACCCGGCAGCGATGCTGGAGCAGACGGGGGTGCCTCAGGGGGGGCTAACGCCGGCTGGAGCAGCAGCCACCCCCCCGAGCTGACCCCGGCTCCGCAGCGAGACCCCTCCGGCTGCTGCAAACCCTCGTGCTGCACGTGAAAATGCGGATGGAACTGCTTCCCTCTGCTTGATTTGCTGAAACAAATAAAATAGACTGGAAGCTTGGGTTACGCCAGCTGGTTATTTTGTAGGTATACATAAATCACAGCAATTAGAGGGGTTGTTTTTTAATTGCACTATAACACGCTCATAATTTCCCCAAACATACCCCTTCTGGCCAGAAATACAGAGTATTTGATTTCTCTACAACTGGGAGGAGACATGAGAAAGAGAGATAAGAAGGAGCCACCACCATGTCCTTGAGCAAAAGTCACAGTGAGAGGAAGGGGCCGGGTCCCCGGGTGATGGAGACCCCCAGGACCGGGGAGGAGGGGTGCACGGCCACGGCCACGGGGGGAGAGCAGCCCAGCCCCCCAGCCTGAGCCACTGCAAAGTGTCCCCTGGGGACCAGGCCCTCTGTGGTGGCTCAGCACCCACACCCTGCTCTGCTGCAGGTCACCCCGTGCCAAACCAGTGTCTGGCACCCAAGGGAGGGAGCGGGATGAGGCAGGGGTGTGCAGGTGCTGATGCTCATCTTTTATTTAGTTACCTGCAACAACTGCTCCATTCTCTTTTTTCTTTTTTTCCCCCAATGCCAAACAGGCTGTTGAACTAAATACGGAATTCTCCATTCCTGTCTGAAGATGGCATCAAGGCTGGGGGGTTCAAGACAATTGTAGGAATCATAAACATCAGGCTTCCTCCCAGTGGAAAGGCAGATGCTGCCAGCGCCTTGCCCAGGGTGCCTGGAGTCTCCTCGATCCCTCCTGCGGGAGCTGGTCAGATTTTAAAACCAAAAATCAAAGTTCTTGATGGCATCCTGCACCTGCAATGCTGCTGGGGCCACGGGAAACCCACCGTGTCCCTGCTCCCAGCTGTACCCTCAGTTTCTGCCCCGGGTCCCCACTGGCTCCATGGGGACGAGGGACACCGGCACAGCTCATCCTGGGAATGCCATCTCCTCGGAGGCTGCGGATGGCCTGAGCTCACTGCAGGAGGATCCATCCCAACCTCGTCTGCCACCCTCTGAGGCGCATTTTGGGGATGGAGGGTGATGGGATGGATGTGCTGTGTCCTCCTCCCTCCATAACAACAGCTGCCTCCGAAACACCAACCTGTGCCGGAGGATGCTCCTGCTCCCATCTCCCCTCCCGACGGGCAGCCAGGGGACCAGAGCATGGGGACCACCCCATATTTATTTCCCATCCTCAACCCCGGCAGTGACCCCTCCCTCTGAACTGAGGTTTATGATCAATTCCCAACACCCAGAAAAAAAAAAAAAAGAAAAATAATTCCAGGGGAAAATGTGTGCAGGAAGTCGGCTGCCTGCCTGCGCTAAGAGAATCTCCCCAGACAATAGGACAAGTGACAGAAAGACACGACTGAGCGGCTCCCGCCTTGTGACACTAATGCATTTTAAGTCGCTTTGGAGCAAAACACACCGAGTAAAAGCCGAAATCAACTGCCAGCTTTCAGAGCCTGCCATCGCCCCAGCCGGCACAGCTGACCTAGAAAACCAAGCCCTTTGTAACGGCGAGGTCCTGACGGTGTTTCTAATTGTGCTGAAGAGAGCCCCGAGCAGGAGCCCTGGGCCAGGCCAAGCGGTGCTGGTACCTCTTCCCACCAGCCGCTCGCCTCCGAACCCCATGCCAGTGCTGAAGGAGGGATAGGGAACGGCCGCTGGGGAAAGTGCCCATCGGGCAACAGAGCGGCCCAATGCTTCTGGAACGGGGCACATCCCCGTCAGCCACCAGCTAAATGCAGCCTGTTGGGTGTGCAAGCCAAGGGGTGACCCTCCGCCTGCTCACACCGGTGCTGCCCGACCACGGGGCATCCCCTGGGCACAAGGCGCTGGAGCCTGCTCTGGCCGGGAGCCCCCCGGGACGCTCCTGCCCCCCTCAAGCCATAGATTTGCTAAGGAAGGCTGCCAGGGGCTTCTCTCCCCAAATAGAAACGCGTTTCCTCCAAGGGGAGGCAGCCAGACTCCTCCTGACCCATCTCCCAAGGAGACAGTGAGGGTTTTTTACCCTTCACGTAGTTGCTGTGGGTTTTACTGCCCAGGTGAGCTTCCTCAGCAGCTCCCCCAGGACCTGGCTCCACATCAAGGGGCGAGTCTCCACCAGAGCCCAGACTCCCTGCCCTGCTGGTGGGAAGGGGACCCCTCCTTGCCCAGCACGAGCAGCAGGGCAGGCGGCCACACGCCTGACGGAGCCCAAGAGCAGCAACACCAGATGCTCCACCAGCTCAGAGCCTGCAACCTTCCCACCCCAAGGTGGAGGTCGGGGTGGGAATGGTCCACAGCCCACAGGAAGGCTCTGAGCAGAGCAAAGTACTGCTCCCGGGCAGGGAGGAGAGTTTTCTGCCCATGGATGTGCTTACCTAAAAACCAACACATTTCCAACATGTTGTCCTTCCCTGGTAGAAGGGAAAAGATCCGTCACAACCAACCAAACTCTTCTGCTTGGCGTCCAGTGCCTGGCTTCAGGGAGCCCTCAGCCTACCGGGATGGGCATCTCCTCCTGGAGCCAAGCATCCCCCCCAGAGACAAGCATCTCCTGCTGGAGACGGGCATCTCCTCCTGGAGACAGGCATCACCAGTCCTAGGGCAGACCATCCCGAGGTCCATGTGCCCTGAGGACCCCCCTGCACCATGGGTGACACTCGCTGCCTGTGGTGGGAGCGATCCATGGTCACACTCCCCTCCTCCCAGAAACTCCTCCTTTGGCCCTGTTTCCCCAAGAAAATGACAAAGCATTTCTGCTTCTCCAAAAAG
Organism: Thinocorus orbignyianus; assembly: GCA_013400375.1. NCBI lineage: Eukaryota > Metazoa > Chordata > Aves > Ciconiiformes > Thinocoridae > Thinocorus > Thinocorus orbignyianus. Next base: position 283,984 of record VXBW01003155.1, on the reverse strand, counting down.
GCAACCTGAGGAAGGGGGTGGGGAGAGCAGGCGGATTCTCCCGTAAATCAAAGCTGTCCCACAGAGCTCCAAGGAGGGAAAACAACCACATGCCAGAGTTTGAAGCCGACATCTCTCCCAAGCTGCTGATCGGCTGCAGGCTGGCTCTGAAGCCGGGCTTTGGCAGGCTCTGCCGGCTGCCTGCCGAGTGGGGGACTCACATCCCCCTCTGCTCCCCGTCCCCGCGCTGCTTCACACAAACAGGGGCTTTGCTTCCGAAAACACCCCTTCGAGCAGAGACCCCGCTCAGCCCGAGACACGAACCCTTGGCAGGAGCGCGCTGCTCGGCGCCGGAGGAAGGGCTCACGGCCGAGGAACGGCCTCCTGCTGCTGGAGCTCGGCCACACCAGCAGCGCGCAAGGAACGAGCTGTTCCCTGGCAAGACACGCCGGTCTGCTTTCCTGGGTAAAACGAGAAAAAGGAGGAGAACAAGGCAGCTGATCCCGTTCCCTGCTGCGGGGTGACCTGCTCCCAGTCATCCCAAGCCGAGGTGCCAGGGCTCCGGCAGTGAGTCCCCAGAAATGCGGTGCAGGGAGAGGAAAGCCCACCGAGGGACCTCCTGCAGCTCCCGGGCTGTGCTGATCCTGGGAGCTGGAGGAGACAACCTGGAGCTGCCCACAGGAGACCTCAGCTCTCCCACTTCCACAGAATAAACTTCCAGCAGAGGCCGGTTCCCCTCATCCCAGTGACAAGTCAGGGCAGGGCACAAACAGCAGCTTTTTGAGTGGTGTCTCTTCTGCATCCTTCATCACAGACGGAGACATCCCAGTACGGCGTCCAGCTCTGGGGCCTCAGCACAGGAGAGGCACGGAGGGGGTGGAGCGGGGCCAGAGGAGGCCACGGAGATGCTGGAAGGGCTGGACCCCTCTGCTGGGAGAGGTGGAGAAGAGAAGGCTCTGGGGACACAGAGGGGGCTCTCAGCAACATGGTCTAGTTGAAGATGTCCCTGCCCATGGCAGGGGGGTTGGAAGTAGATGGCCTTGCAAGGTCGCTTCCCACCCAAGCCATTCTGTGATTTTGGGACACATCTCGTTATGACACCCACTTCCAGGCTCCGCAGGGACAGGGGCAGCTGCCAGCTCACCTCCAAGACCACAAGTCCCACGTCTGTCAGAGGGCACACCCTGGGGCAGGACACAAACCAGGGCAGCACAGACCCATCTCTGCTCCCACAGCAGCCCCTGGGCTCCGCTCTGGGAACACCCTGACCATGGAGAGGAGCCTGGAGGACAAGGTGTCCCCAAGGGACCCTCGTGCCCAGCAGGGTCCGAGAGCATGGGCTACATCCAAGGCTGGACCATGTTCCTTGACCTTCCAGCCTGAAACCCTCCAGCTACAGCAAGGAGCTACCGAGGGCTCGCTCAGCGAACACTCCTGCAAACACAGGGCAGAAAAGCACACGGATTATTTGGGTCCGTCACTGTTTACACCCTTTAATCTTTTCAAAGGAATTCTTCCACTACTGGATATTATCATGGTTTTCTGTATCATCGCAGCAGTGTTGAAAATTGTTTAAATATTTTATTAAATTCATCCTGACTGTGACAAGCCAGTTTTTATTCCTGAAGCCATCTAACCATTATCTGCCTGTTTGAGCTGTCCTATTTAAATACTCCGCGACTCCACTCCCCGGATCAGGCTGCGAGTTTCCCGGCTTAAAAGAATGTGATTTTCAGACATCTTATTAAATTTGCTACGTTTGATGTAAAAATTCCCAAGCTGCAGCGAGTCCCCAGCTTATTTGTTTCTCTTTGACTACTTTTATTTATTCCTTTAAAAAGACAGAGCGGAAGGAAAAGATTTCCACCGCTCCGAGGAGGGCCTTTTTCCAGGAATTTTCCTCTGGCAATTTCTGCCTTCTCCCAAGCCAGCACCAGGTCTAGAGGATGCTGTCTGAGGCGCCGCCGTAGGTACCACCAGCGCCTGTGGGTCCCAAGGGGTGGGAGGGAATGAGCCTCCCATCTCAGCCCCCCGTGGGGATGGATGGATGATGATGTGCCACGGGAACCGGGGTTGGCATCGGTCCCCACCATCACCCCCCAGCCACGTGCCACCCACGCCAGCCCCAGATACCCCCCAGCTCTGCAACCAGTTCTGCCGTTCCCACAGAAACTGAGCACCGCTGCATCCCTGCTTCACTGAGAGATCCCACCTCCTGGAAAAATACACCATCAGTAACTGTCCTGCTTTGTTCCCCTGCAGTTACGAAACCACAAAAATCGAGGTGGGGGCAAGAAAAGAAAGAATTTCTGAACACCCTCCCTGCGCCGGTGCGGGCACCACGCGCTGGAGACCAGAGCGGAGCAGCAGGTTTGGCCAAACCAAATGTTTGCCACAGACTGAAATGAAAATTGTATTTCAGTTCTGACCCACTCTGGCGGGGGGAAAAGCTGGGAATGAACTAACCGGAGCTGGGCACTCGTAGCATGAACCTCTGCAGCTGCACAAAGCGTTTGGGCAGCAGAAATTATTAATAAAAATTATGAATAAAAGAACAATCTCCCGATGTGAGACATCAAAAAGGAGTTGAGCAAACTGTGCTTCAGAAGCACCTCTCTCTCCACCGATGAGAAAGGACATCCGATGGATGGGCTTGGATGCCAGCATCCAGCACGTGACTGCAGGCTGGGAAAAGCAAACCCACCCAAAGCCACTCAAAATGAGGAAAATGTAAAGGTCATTTCAGAGTTCTTCCTCTTTCTTAAATGGCACAGGCAGGAAAACATCCCTGCAGTTTTGCTTAACTTGGAAAAGGGTGGGAACCTTCAAAATTGGGTGATTTACCCCATGCCCTCCCCATGCCATCTCTCCCTCACCCCTGGGCAATGCGGGAAGGGAAGGGAAGGGAAGGGAAGGGAAGGGAAGGGAAGGGAAGGGAAGGAGGTGGAGACCAACAGTGAACAGGAGTCATCATGGGTTCACTAATGACAGTGCAATTACATTAATGACTCTTGCTGCAGATAATGGTCTGGCTACAAAGAGCCCTTAAGCATATTCCTGGGGGTGCGTCAGAGCCTCACGCACAGACGGGGTTTCCAGGAAAAAGCGCCTGGCACACACTGATCTGGGCACACGGGGAGTGTCAGAATAGCAGGAGACTAAGTGCCAGGGATAATGCTCAGGATCAATTATTAAAGACAGAAGAGGACAAGCCAACTGAAAGAGCATCAACAAACACTTTTGCCATTAAGGTTTCCTAAGGAAAACAATAAAGATTAAAAACGTCCTTGAACATGAAACTCTAAAATTCATTTGGACTATGGAGAAGAACAACACAGGGAGGAGATGTGAGGAGGAGCTGTAGGAAGTCTACAGAGGGACAAACGCAGCCAGTGAAGTGGGGTCCCAATGGCTTCGGTGGGATGGAGCTGTGGCAGGACCCGCCAAGGCCTGGGCTGAGGCCAGACAGAAAATATAACCACGATGAGAGGCACAACCATCATGGAAGAGGTGGAATTTTTAGGAGAAGGTGTAGAATTCCTAACGGGAATTAGGAGCAATAGGAAAAACAACAAAAAGGACAGCAGCAGTATGGGTTGCTAGAGCAGCAATATTGTGATAAATTAAGAACTTTTTAAAACACCTGGAGAACTGAAGCTCCAAACCAGAGACCCAGTTCCACCTCTCAGGCTCCTCCCTCCCGTGAGATCTTCCTCCCCCCTGCCCTCCCGCCCTGGGCTCAGCCTGGAGTGCGTCACTGCCGGTGACCCTCTGGGGCTCCATCCAACAGCTCCAAGGCTCTGCTGGCCATTCCCTGAGCCGCTCTGCTTGGAGACACCCTGCCCTCCTCACCTCCTGGGGCTCTCCATGCATTCACAGCCAAGAACTCTCCGCTAGCCACAAGCTCACCGGCACTGACTCCCTCCAAGGGGGGAGCAGGGCAGGAGGTGAAGGAGCGTTCTCACAGACCGAGGGATGAGCAGCGCAGCAAAAGCTGCAGTGGGGGGGGTGTGAAGCTGGAGGAGGCTGCGGCAGCGCCTGTCGGCATTTCAGGCACGGTCTGGCAGCCAAAGGGAGCGTCTGGTGCATCCTGAGGAGCCCCGAAACCACCCGGGGCCACCTGCAACACCGGGCTCGGAGCAGGCCTCGGGTTCTGAGAGCTCTGACGGCTTTTCCAGACCAATGGCACCACCTGAAGAGCTTAAAGCACCCCCAGTCTGAGGCTGCGGAAAGGAAATTTGGAATTTGGCACACAATTCAGGCAAAGTCGTCTTCGCACTTAATAAACAATCAAGCTTCTGTTGCAGAAACAAAGAGTGAAATTTGATGAGTCCTCACTCGGCAGAAAGTTTAGGAAAGTGCGAGAGAGAAATTCACGGAAGATTCGTGCGTTCCCGAGGAACATCTGGTTTCCGTTCAACAATAAAAACCAGACAGATAACAGTTTGAGCAAAAATTCACTAATTACTTCATTTCCATCACACCTCCCAAACCAAATGAGCAAAACTCAAGCAAAAAGTAATAAAAACCTGCACGGAAGGAACCTGCTCTACCCACTTCTCCTCGCTGCCCAGGCTGCATATCAATATTTAGATTCAGCCGTTCCAAAATGGAATATAAAATGCACAAAATGAATTAGAAATAGAATTCATGCCTAAACACCGGGGAGATATGTTTTGAATTACAAATACAAAATTAGCTTGAAAGTGAAGCTAAAGCTCCTGCATTTCAAATTATTGCGGAAAACGCACTGAATTCTGCAGAGATCAGAAAGATCCAGCACCAGAGGTCGATGACAAATGATGGGGGAGAGAGCAGTTCAGGGGGGGCTCGACTTGTGTTACAACAATGACCCAGAGTTTAGCTTTACTAAGCCAAAACGCTGCAGAACATGATTTTAATCTAAAATACTAATCAGCAATAAAATGCATAAATTAAATCTGCAAAGGGCTCGTCCTCCAGGTGGCCTGTTCGTCCCGCCTTGTGCGAGCTCACTGGGTCTCTCATCCTCCTCGCACCGGTGGCTTTTGTTGTCTGAGTCAGCTCTTCACTCCTGCCCACCAGGGCAGCAGGAGAAGGCTTAGGAGGACAGTGGGATGAAGGCTTGGAGGAGGACGATGGGATGAAGGTTTGAGGGAGGACGGAGGGGTGAGGGTTTGGAGGAGGACAGTGGGATGAAGGTTTGAGGGAGGACGGAGGGGTGAGGGTTTGGAGGAGGACAGTGGGATGAAGGCTTGGAGGAGAACGACCAGATAAAGGTTTGGAGGAAGACAGCAGGGTTGAGGGTTTAGGAGGACAGCAGGATGAGGGTTTGGAGGAGGACAGCATGGGAAGGGCCATGAGCACTTGGTGCCCACAGCAAAGATGAGGAGAGGGGCAGGTTCACGCTGAGGGGAATCGCTCAATGAGAAACCCAGAGCAAAGCCCCATCCCATCTGAGGCGAGAGAAGGGCTGTCATACAGCTACGGTGGGGCAGGAGCTGCCCACCCTGGGGCTGCAACACCCACCCCAGGTCTGGGGCACACCCCACCACGGGGACCAGGGCTCAGCATCTCTGAGCGCGGCACCCAGGAAGCACCAGGACCCTGCCCAGGGGAGCACCCTCCCGGCACCCACTCATGACAGGTCTCAGCACAAAGACGTCACCAGAACCATCCAAATATTCGCTCCCCCAGCCCCGAGCTGCTCCTGCCCCTCCTCCTCACACCCTGCCTCCCCCTCCCAGGATCTCATGCTGGAGAGGGGGCACCGAGATGGCTGAGAGTGAACGATAATGAAATACAGAGCCGGCAGTTTGGTGCCTTCCCTCTCCCAGCGTGCCCTAAAAAAACCCAGCTCCCAGCTCTGAGGATCAAACAAGATGATCAAACGCTCCAGCAGCTGGTTTTTAATTCCCCGTTGCTCCAGCTCCCGCGCACGCTCGAGAGCCTGGTTTTTTTCCTTCCTCCCATCTCTGCAGCAGAAGTAAGAGGAGCTGCAGCCGCAGGAGAGCAGGCTGAGGCACAAGCAGCAGCGTGAGAATGTCAGAAATCAAATGCATCCCTTTACCTGCCCCTGCATCAAAAGATTTATCTCAGTTTAAAACCTTCTCTATGAGTTGGACGGGCTGGCCCTGGGCAGAGGATGGAGATGCTGGTGGGACCTGGCTCATAGGTCCTCATCATCCCGAGGTGGATGCCTGCTTGCAGGGGAGAGAAAAGCCAAGGTTTCCCCAGAGGCCCCCCTGGCACGTGGCTTCCCAAGAGGCAAAGCCCCAGGAGACGCGCACAGGGGAAGGAAAAGGATCGGGAAGTTCCTGGGGTCTCACAGCGAGCCCTGTAGGGACCTCAACCGTCTGTCCCCACTGCAGCTGGGCATCACCCCAGGGCACCTCCGTGCTGGGGGAGCCGCAGGGGGCAAGGCCAGAGACCCACCCGGGCATTCAGACCATCAGCTCAGTCCCAAGAGATGCAGAGGCACCTCGCTCCGCACTCAGCTCTGCCAAACCCCACCGCTCGCAAGGGGAGAGGGTGTCCAGAGCTGGGATGTGGTGACACTGGTGGAAGGCACGTTGGGAGCCAGTGGGACCCTGCACCCACTGCAAACACCCACATTTGCCTTGTCTGTGCCCCGAGGAAAGAAGCGGCACCGGAAGGATGCTCCCTGCTTCCCACGGCCATCAGACACCGCCAGCTCCCGAGCCAGCACCGGGAGAGAAGGAAAACCCTGTGCTGCTGTAGGATAATAGATGGAAAAGTTTCCTTAACATCAGGTTGCTCACACTGCAGCTACATCGCTCCTCAGATTTGAAATATGTGAGCTCCCGGCTCTGGCAGAAGGGGAGACAGAAGAGCAGAGAAGCTCCCGCAGATCCCAGAGCAAAGATCTACTTACTCTATTCGGGGGAGCAGGATTTTCCAAGGGTTCTCGTCCTTCCGAGGGACAGAGGGACAGACACGGGACCCTGACACCGGGGAAACGTCCCCAGGAAAGCTGCACCACTTGGTGGCATCATTCTCAAAAGCTTGGGAAGAGGGGACAGTTTGCCTAATGGGTATCGCAGCAATTAGAAGCGTCAAATTATCTTCCGCAGCACACAACAAATAACGCTAATGGCAGGGATAATGTCAAGCAGAATTACACTGGATTTTAAACAGTACTGATAGCACATGTTAAGCAGACATATAATTAGCACTGTGGCGCCTTGATAATATTAATAACATAGCTAATTATACTGATATAAATAGCAAGATTAATTGTCACAAAACATCAATATCAGGCTTTGAAAGGCATCCCCAAACCTTGCCACTGTCTGTCAGTGCTCGGGCAACGGGGCTGTGCCAGGCAGCAGCGACACACTCCTGGTTCAGCCCTCACCCAGGGATTGCCCCGTCCTCCCTCCCAAGGGTCCTTCCCCGAGCACCTCCGGGCACCAGGGGCACAGGGATGGCACTGGGTGAGCAGGGCAGGGACATGTCCATCCCAAAGGGAGATGGGGCTCCAGCCCAGCAGCTGTCCTGTCCCCTCCGTGTCCCTGGGCACTCGGTGGGGTGGCAGCCCCAGCCCTGCACCCACAGCACCCACAGCATCCTGGCTCCGATGGTGGAGGCAGCACCAGTGGCAGGAGGACAAATCCCAGCACTGGGTGATGCAAAGTCCCCCCAATGAAGAACGTGCTCGAACACCCCCAGGACAGCGGGGGCACTGCTGGAGCCCCCGTCCCTGCTCGGCCCCATCTGGATTATCTGAACAGCTTCTCTGCAGGAAATAACCCGGCTGCTTTCCCCTGTCGCAACCCGAAGAGAAGTGAAGGGAGCCGTTGAAGGCCACCGCAGGAGAAAGCTTTTGCCTTTGCGAGGTCCCTGCTCACGGGAGCAGACAGAGACCCCGAGGCAGCTGCAGAAACCCACACCTCAGCACTGTGCCAGGGCAGGACGGTGACAAACGGGAACGATGAAGCACAACGTGCCCTGTGGGAGATGAACCTCTCATCTGTGGCTGTCTCCTGCCGTCAGGCTGCCCCGTTGAGCAGCCGGGCTGGTGGGGAGCACGGCTGGGCTCCCAGGGAAGGCTGGGCTGGAGGCAGCATCACAGCCAAGGACTGAATAACCTCCTCCCAAATTCCTGCCTCGCGTGGGACCTGCCTGCGCAGAGCAAACCTTCCTGGCACCAGCACGTGAAAGCCTCGGGGGCACGCTCAAGGTGCCCCGTTCCACATTCCACAGGGAACTTGCCATGAGTTTTCTGGCTGCCTCACCCCAAGCCGCACCACGGGGAGCGGGGTTGCAGCCACCCCGGCTGAGGGGTCCCGGCCTGAGCCACACAGACTCAATTCTCTTCTAACACTTGGGAAAACTGCACTTTCAGAAGACTGAAAGTGTGGGTTTCAAGGTCTTGGTGTTTTCCAGCTCCCCAGGAGTGGGGACAAGGAGGAGAAAGACCTGGGCACCTGCCCCAAGCTGCCAACGGCGTGATCTCATCCCATGGACGGCTCGTCCCATAGAAATTAGAGGAGTTTTCTCTCTCCCTCCCTCACTGGCTGGGATCCTGAGAGCTCCCTGTCCCAGTGACTGACCCGGAGCCCTCTCATCCTCCCGGAGCCGCGGGGCTCGCAGGGTCCCAACTGGGCTGTCCCTGCGGGGAGTGCACGGCTCCTGCTGGGGACCGGGCTGGGGACAGTCCTGGGGTGGCTTCTATTGCCATCGGGATCCAGACTGGCTCTTTAGTGCTAGTAATGGTATTTATTTAGTCTTATTCTATTAAATCTGATTATGTTCAGCCCTTGGGTTTCTTCATTTTTTCCCAATTCCCTTTCCTGAGTGGGGAGGGGTCATGGGGTGAAAAATTGTCCAAAGGACAAGAAGGTGCCAGGGGTTCCCCAAACCAAACTGGGGCGCTCAGGGCTCATCCCCCGGCTCTGGGGGCCCTGGCAAAGCCGGGTGGGGGGCTGGGTCCCCGCTCCCCCCCCGCTGGCAGGGCACAGGGTGAGCGCTGCCAACGGGCAGAGGAGGCAAACCCTCCGGTTTCTCCTGGAAGCAGATACAACGCGCCAACCAGCTGCCGGGGACGGGGCTTATTTTGGCTGATTCGTTGCTTATGTTTAAGGCACGGTGAGACTGTTAAAAGCAGAGCTGGAGATGTTGAGATAGAGCCTCACAAACTCAGCCCCAGGGTAAAGGCACTGGGAGGAGGCTTTAACTCCTTCTGTAGATGCCAGCACTGGAGTCTCCCCCTCCCACTGCCTGCTCCTTCCCTTCGCTGCTGTTTAAGGAAATCAAATGCCACCAGAAAGTCACTAAACCCATCACTAGGCAATGGGGCAGACAGTGGTTTTGGAGTTCCCTCTGCATCCAGAGCCTCAGCGCTGCCTGGGGACCCCCTTGTCCCCTGCAACCCGTGGGATGCTCCTGATGGGGAGGGATGTGGCAGGTAGGAAGCCTGTGCATCCGCAAGTCCCCTCAGAGCAGCCAGCACCAGAAATCCCAGGAGAGCTTGCCGAGCGCCCTGGGATGGAGCCAGGATTCTCTCCCAGCCTGTCCCGGCGCGCTCCCAGCACCAGCCCCTGGTTCCTCGGCTTATCCGGCAGATCTCGGGCACCAGCCCCGCACATTGCACAAGCTTTGACGTCTTACGGCAACGGGCACCAGGGAAAACGTCTGAACAGGTTTTCCTTCCCGGAGAAAACAGCCCTGCCCGCTGCCCTCCCCAGCCCGCACTGCTCCAGGGACCGGGACACGGGGACGGCAGGTGGCCCCAAGTGCCCGAAGCCAGGGTGTCCAAGTGGCCTCCAGCCACCCCTCCAATGTCCCCCACAGCAGGACCCCACATCCTGGGGGGTCCCCATGCTGCTCCACTGACACCACAAAAGCCTCTCTGGAGGGCATCTGGAGGAAAAAGGCCAAAACCCAACCAAAGATAGACTTTTCCAAAAGTTGCAACACTGGGAGAAGCAGAGGGGAGGAACGGCTGGAGCTTTCAAGCCAAGCGCGAGGGTAACTGCTCATGCCAAAACCTGCTTCAGCTGCTTTAAACTTGGCTCAAACTTCACCCAGCGAAGTGTAAAGCTCCCGTCAGCCCTCACTCCCTCCCCGAGACAAAAAGAAATACGGCTGTTTCAGATAATGGGAAAAGGAAAAAATCTCTTTCCTCCTCCACCCTAGGAGAGAAAGCCCTAAAATCTCAGTTATTTCCCTAGAAAACAGTCAGGGCTGAAGTCTGGAGGGCAGGGGTAGCCAGGCTGGGAAAAACCCCAAGGTACCGAAGCAATGAGCTGGGGGTGATTTAGCTCAGTCGCTGGAAACACCAACTAACAGGGAAAGGAGCAGCGTCAGCCGCTCGCCTGAGCACACGCTGCTGCCGACGGGACACGCTGACAGGACAACCCCCCCGTCCCACGTATGGCCACAACAGCGGTGACACTGGGGGTGACACTGGGGGACGTGGAGCCGAGCGGACAGAGGAGCAGGGGAGCAAAGCCCACCGCTGTGCTGCAGCCAGGCCAGAGCCAGGGCTCCGCGCTGCAACGGGATGCACCGACACGGATGCTCAGCCTGGAGAAGAGGAGGCTCCAGGGAGACCTCTGAGCCCCTTCCAGTCCCTAAAGGGGCTCCAGGAAAGCTGGGGAGGGACTTTTTACAAGGGCATGTAGTGATAGGACAGTGGGTAATGGCTTCAAACTGAAAGAGGGGAGATTTAGGTCAAATATCAGGAAGAAATTCTTTGCTGCGAGGATGGTGAGACCCTGGCCCAGGCTGCCCAGAGAAGCTGTGGCTGCCCCAGCCCTGGAGGGGTTCAAGGCCAGGCTGGATGGGGCTTGGAGCAATCTGGGCTGCTGGGAGGTGTCCCTGCCCAGGGCAGGGGGTGGCTTTAAGATCTCTTCCAACTCAAACCATTCTAGAATCCCCATCCACAGCCGTGGCCAGACCCTCATGTCCAGCACCCCCCGCTCCGGTCACTACGCTGCTCCGGGCACAAGCCACGCTCCTGCAGCAGCAGCTCCCCAGCGCAGCAGTTTTATTATCCCACGAGTCAGAGGCATCGAGAACAATGTTTCTCCAAGGCAGGCTGGCTCCTACCGTTTAAATGAAAAACAGGCATCTGTGGGAACTAACACAAGGGGAAAGAAAGTGGCAGAGCACGGTTCCCGGGTCTTGCGGGACTGACACTGAGCTGTGCTTGAGGGGGTTTGAACCATCTCCTGCTGGGCTCCCAGTATGGTCTGTATCATTACTGCCAGAATAAAAGGGGAAAGGGAAAAGGGACCCTCACCATACCCCTGGTTCCTGATGGCATTGCTCCCCTGCTGCAAACTGCATCCCTAAGAAGGTCCATCACCTCCCAGCACCCACCCCTGGGGGTTCCCTGCAGCCTGGCCTCACCTGGCCCAAGTAATTCTCTTTAAAATGGCCTTCTGAGTGCCCCGGCACACGGCAGAGAGCTGCCAGCGGGGAAGTGTTTACTCACAGACCCACAAACCCCGGGTACCCCCTGGGCACCCCCTGCCCTGGCAGCCCCCGCCGGCAGCAGAGCGTCCCTGGCAGCCAAGCCCCAGCACTCAGGGGGTGAGTCAGAGCCCGGGCGAGTCACGGGACCAGTCGGAAAATCCCAAGAGTTTCAGAAAACAAATAAATCCCTCCTGGGTCACTCTCTGTTTGCCTCCTGGCTCTTTCTGCCAGCCTTTGGAGTGGATTTGAGGCAGCTTTTGAGCTTCCCCCCCCAAGTCTCAGGATAACACACAAACCAGCCCATCAAGCCCTATGTGAGATGAAAGCTGACGTCTCGTGTCCCCCCTGCTCCCCAGGGGTGGCCTTTCCAAACCCCCCAGTAACTGGTAAGCACTGGTACCAGTGGCACCATCGTCCCCACCTGCACTCTCAGCCGGAACCAGGAAGGCTGGAGCTTTCCCTGGTTTTGCTGTGAGGCATCACCAACACCGGGAGCAAGGGCAGAGCCCAGCCAAAGCTGCAGAGATGATGAAGGGACTGCAGCATCTCTCCACGAGGGAAGGCTGAGGGACCTGGGGCTGTTCAGCTGGAGAAGGGCAGGCTGAGAGGGGATCCCATGGATGCTCAGCAAGAGCTAAAGGGCTGGGGGCAAGAGGATGGGGCCAGACTCTTCCCAGTGGTGCCTGGGGACAGGACAAAGGGCAATGGGCACCAAATGGAACATGGGAAGTTCTGTCTCAACATGAAGAAGAACTTCGAACCGTGAGGGTGGCAGAGCCCTGGCAGAGCCTGCCCGGAGAAGTGGTGGGGTCTCCTCTCTGGAGACATTCAAACCCATCTGGACCAACTGCTCCGGGTGACCCTGCTCTGGCAGGGGCTGGAGGAGATGATCTCCAGAGGTCCCTTCCAAGCCCGGCCAGCCTGGGATTCCAGCAGCGACAGAGCAACGGCTTTGGGAAGGACCAAGGGGACTCTTCCCGCATCCAGCAAAACCTCAGCCTGGGCTCTGCCTGCACCCTCTGGCCCCAGCCTGGGCATTTTCCAGACAGATCCCAGCGTTCCGAGGAGCCGCTGGCCCGACAGAGGCTCCCCCTGCCCCCTCCCTGCCCCCTCCCGCAGCTTCTTTCCTGCACATTCACCGATGGGTCAAAAGACTCTTTCAAAACTCGGCAGTGTCACGGCACAAAAATAAAACCACCGCATCGATCTTCCTGGCAGAGCCCTCCACAAAGAGGGTTACTCAGAAAACCTTTATCTAGTTTTCTTTTCTTTCCTTTCTTCACCCCCCAGTCCCCTCATCTTTCTTTAAAAGCTAATCTTTGCTAACGGGAACTTTTTGTTCCCTCTGACACTGCTAATATATGTGTTGGCAAGCACGTCTGCGAGCACACATCTTCTGTAAGAGGCCTTGTCACGGGCTTTGAAACCAGCCCAATTAGCATTTTATTTCTATTTTTCGATTGCCGTGTTTTACAGCAGTTTAAGAAGCAGATATTGAGCACCAAATAGCTCTCACCAACAGACATTATCACAGGTGCAAGGGATCTTTTCGCTTAGTCAAGAAGAATTACCCAAGGTTAAACAAAGCTCAGCTGTGGGTAACTTGAAAGATAAACTCCCTGCTTGGGCATGACTGGGATGTAAATTATTTCAAAAGCCGTAACTTCTATTACTCTCCATTCTCCTCACTTTTCCCTGCTCTCCCTGAGCCTCAGCCCCACAGGGAATGGTGCCGGGACCTCTCTGCAGCATCCAAACCCATCTGCCATCAGAGCATCATTCCAAAAATAATCCACCAGATCTCTGATCAGCAATTACAGAGATTTCAGACAGAACAGCCCTTCCACACAGCCCCAGCAGTGGATGTGCCGCTGCCACCGTGACGCTGGGGAGGGACACCCACCCCTGCCCCATCCCTGGAGGGGTCCAAGGCCAGGCTGGATGGGGCTTGGAGCAACCTGCTCTGCTGGGAGGTGTCCCTGCCCAGGGCAGGGGATTGGAACTGGGTGATCTTTAAGGTCCCTTCCAACTCTGACCATTCTGTGATTCTATGATTCTGTGATTCTAACACCCTGTGCCATTGCCAGGGAACATCCCACTAGCTCCATAAGCCCAGGAGCCTTCCCCCCCCAACATCTTCCCTTCTTCTCCTTGACAATATGCAAATAAAATTGTTACAGCTTCCACAGCCACCCCCTGCTGTAACGCTGCCCCAGCCCCAGGGCCCCCATCCTCTCTCCCAGCACAGGCCTTCATCCCGTAACAACACACGAAGGGAAGAGCATCGTCTCCTTAATGAGGTGAACCTAGACAGGGAAAGGGCCCCTAAGTTACTTTTAACAGGCCCATCACAAACACAGATGAACCCAGGCTGAGGACATCCATCAATTGATTCATAAATGCCCAGTCATACACTGCAGCATCTCTCCCCCTGAGAAAAGTGTCCCATTCCCCCCAGCATGAGCTGCTCCGACACGCTCCTTGGCAAAGCCCTCGGTGAAAAAGAAAAGGGAGAACTGCTGGTGTCACAGACCCGGCCCAAAGCCGCACCGCCTGGGGGGATGCTTTGCCATCTTTCAAAGAACAGGGCATATTGATGTGAAAAACCCGCGTTGCCCCTCTGCTCCCCGGGCCAAGCCCCCGCCAAAGCAGCTCCACAGAGAGCACCGTCCTGCTCTGCCCAAACCCCGGGCTTGATGGAATGGGGGGAAAATCCAACCCAGCCCGGTCCATGCCCTCCCAGCTGGGGGAAGGGATGGTTCCCGCAGCAGCTCTCCATCCTCCTTTCCCAGGGCTCTGATCCAACACAAAAAGGGCTGTTTTTTGCCCACGCTGCTGTACTAAAACTGCAGGGCTTCCTTTGTGGGGACACCACCGCGCGACGCGGGAGCAGAGGAGCTGGTTTTGTTGATAATTTATGAGACAATTTATTCCAATGATGCGCCTGAGTGCAACACCTCGCTGGGGGCTGCAAGCTGAAGAAGCTCCAGGACTACATCAAACCCTGCGGCGAAGGATAAAACATGGAAATAAGGGCAGCAGAACAGCGGGGAGACATGAGGAAGGCAGCGCAGGCAGGTTTCAACACACTGAAATGGGACATTTCAACAGCTTACTGGAAAGACTGGCCCACACTGACTTCCAGGGGGAAGATCTGGGCTCCCGTGTGAGGAACCCACCGATCCCCAAGCACGTGTGCTCCAGCAAATCCCTGCTGGGACACACTGAGATGCTCTGGCTGAAATCCTGCTAAGGGAGCGGTGGGCACTGAGCACAGCAAACCCCACGCTCAGTCCTGACCCAGAGGCATCGTCCACCTCCTGCTCCATCACAGCCGTCCACCAAGCCCATGCTTGCTGCCACCCCAGAAGTCGTGACCCAAGGGAGAGCTCATCCAACACCTCCATGAGCAGAAATAACCACTTTTATTTCCGTCGAGGGATACCTTCTGCCAAAGAATGCTGCTCTCTCAAGTCCCAAAAAGCCAAGAGGGGGATCCTGGGCCCAAAACAGCCACACAGCAACGCAGGGACCGCACAGCGCTCCCCAACTCCAGCTGCGCCCGGAGCGGAGCCGGGACACGGCACCCCCCAGCGCTGCAGGAGTCTCCGCTGCTGCTGCCCGAACCGGGGGAACTGCTCTTTTTGGGGCCCCCCCCTCCCTGCACCAACACGATTATGTATTGCCTTAATTAAGCCTGAGTGGAATGTAAAATAACTCAACATCTGTCTGATGCGCAGCCCTCGGCTCGCATGGCCTCCGACCAGAATTGGAGACAAAATGAAAGAGAAACAAACAAAAAAAAAGAAAGAAAGAAAGGGGGAAAACTGATTAAACTCCAGAGTTCAGTGAGTGACGTGTTTAATTGCTAACGTGGGTCTGGGATTATTCTTTTTTAAGATTGTTTTACCAGCCCAGCTGGTGTCATCCTCTCATACCCAGAGAGCAGCAAACAGATTGCAGAAGAGTACTCATCCTCTCGCTGTGCTTTCTGTTTTTTTAAAAAAAAAAATAATAAAAAAAAAATCAGAAAAAACCTCACCCAATAAAAAAGATCAAAGAAAAAAACCTTCTGGTAATTTTTTTCCCCCAACTGGTCCCAAACATATCTCCTGCTGGGACTGACAAGAACACCGTCAAATTAAAAATCACAGATTTAAGAACCAAGAGGCAACAGATTAAACAGCAAGGCTCGGTTTTAAAGCAAGGGACGGTGCGGAAGGGTGTGAGCTGCACTCAGGGGCACTGCAGAGCGTGGGCACAGGGGGGTCCCTGCCGAGGATGGACCCCTCGGCCTCCGCGGGGACCTGCCCACCCTCCATCACTATCCTCCCCAGCCTAAACTTCAGTCTGAGCACTCTCCAGGTGCCCCCCGCGCAGCCCCAGGAGCTGTTTCTGGTCCTTCCAGAGCACTTCCAGAAAGCGCTTTCCCCTTCGTCAGGCGCCACGCTGCAGACCCCGTTACCCTTGAACCCCTGCTCTTGGAAATGTCTCCTTCTCCACAGCACCAGGAGAGCTTCGGGCAGGACGGAATTCCTTCCTTGGGAGGCCAAAGATGGGGGATATTTTTATTTTTTTTTTGATGTTCTACATTATAGGCTGGGTTTTTATGGATCCCTCCACCACAAACATCAGGCGACTGCCAGGATGCGGAGCTGCAGTGGGTGGATCCATCGGGCTCTTTCGCCTCGTGACCTTTATTTTCCAATCATCATCATCATCAAAATACAAAAATACAGCCAAGCAGCACACGCTGAGAGACAACCCATGCACATTTTGTCTTGGATACCGGATGTTTGGTTCCCAAAAGCCCTTCAGAGAAACAAGGAAGGAATCTGGATTTATTGCTTTGGCACATCCCGCTCGACACACGCCTTTTCGCACAGGATTTTCTGAGCTTATGCCATAAATCAGAGATGCCCCCAGGAGCAGGAAGAGGTTCAGCAGGCCCGCAAGGATCCGGCTGTGTATCACACTGACTTTGAAAACCAGAATGCCCAAATCCCAGCCCCTCACAATCAGAAGTGCCTCCAACATCACAGCACTGGATGCTTGGCTGGGGGCCACCCCGGAGCCTCCCCCCTGTCCTGCAGCGGTTGGGCATGGACCCCAGATTGGGGGATG
The DNA here is from genome assembly GCA_013400375.1 of Thinocorus orbignyianus. Taxonomy (NCBI): domain Eukaryota; kingdom Metazoa; phylum Chordata; class Aves; order Ciconiiformes; family Thinocoridae; genus Thinocorus; species Thinocorus orbignyianus. The sequence continues at coordinate 267,457 of VXBW01003155.1, read as the reverse complement.
CAGCCCAATGGCCTCCACAAGTGAAAATGGTTCATTTCATGAACCTCCAGCACCCCCAGGAGCCTCCAGCACCTCCTGCTCACACAAAGCAGCGGGATAAGCCTGTCGGTGACAGTGACAAACACCCCTCACAAGAACACCTTCTGGGCAGGCTCCCATCAAAGCAAAACTCACCCCCAAACCAAGCAGACAGAGGACAGGGATGCCTCACCCGTGCCTCCATAATCAGAAATCTCTCTCTCCTCACATCCAAGGCTTCTTTGCTCCAAGCAGCAAAGCCAAGGATGTCGACCAGCACCCCAAAACAGGCACAGGGGCTCCCCCGGCCACCCCAAGCACCTGAAGGCAGCCCTTGTCCTGCTGCGTACGGCCAGAGCCCCACCACGAGAGAAAGGCAGGACAGGGGCACTGACGCCTCCTTGGTTTAATTAGCGAGGAAGAATCCCCTCTCGGTGCCAGCCCAGCGCCCCCGCCCAGCCCACGGGGGAGCACCCACCCCGGATGCTGTAGGTGACAGGGGGGTGGCACAGGACCACCCGCTGAGGCTGCACAGCACCGCACGGTCACGGCGTCCCCCCAGGGCTGGGCTCTGCAGCGCCCAGGGACCACCCAAGCCAGGAGCTCCGGGTGCAAGAACTCGTTCCTCCGGAAGCCAGCCCGGGTGGATCTGGGGACACAGCTCTGCTTTCCTCAGCACAGACATACCTGTGTACAGATAAGGATCAAAACCAGGTGGGCTCGTCATCCAGCCATTCTCATCGTCTTTTAGGGCTGGAAAAGACCTTTCAGGCCAAGGGGATGGTCCCAGCTCCCACCACAAGCTGGATTCTGCCAGTTCCATGGGACATGCCCAGCTCCACAGTGGATAACGGGCACGTTCCAGCCATGGAGGGTCTCTCTGGAGCCAGCACAGTGAGGAGGAGAAAGCTCCAAAGACACTCCAGGGACCAGCTAGAAGGGTAAAAGCAGGTAACGTCCCCCCCAACTCTTCACCTCGAGGTCCCAGGGTCCCAGTACAGGAGGATTTCTAAGAGCCAACGTGCTGCTATTGTACATTAATTTCTGTAAAAGCATACATCAAACTACACCCATAGCAAATCCAAAGTAGGTATTTTAAAAATGCATGTCAGCCATCACGGTGAAATCACTTAATAACACCTGTAAGCCTATTTAAGGGTCTAATGTGATAATAATAGCAATATTCAGCATCTCGGAGCATGACTTGGAGCCTGCTAAGAAATCCACATGACGCTCACCCCGGCGCACGCAGCCACGGCTCCAAATTGCTCCGAGCACTGAGCGCTGCCGGGACGCCCTTCCCCAGGGAGGGACGCGCGGAGCATGGCTGAGCAGGACCCCGGGAGCCCCCTCCCCAGCGCCCAGCAGCATCCTCAGCCCAGCTCCTGAATATTCATCACGCCCCATCCTGCCATCTATCCTGAATATTAAACAGCAGCGGCTCAGGGCAGGAATACGAATCTCTCGGCAGAGCTGGGGGTGGCAGGCAGGGGCTGGCTCCCTGGCGAGAGCCCTGCTGGCCAGCCAGGCTGGTGGTCCCTCTGTGCCCGAGGAGGGGGACATCCAGCCCTGTGCCACCCCCGTGCCCCCAGGGGTCAGCCCTGCCATCCAGCCTCCCCACCAGAGGGAGAAAAGCAGGGCTAAGCTCTCCAAAACTGCTGGATAAACACTTCTGTTTTTTTAAAAAAAAGCAAAAATGGGACTTTCTCTTCCCCAGAGGAGCATGCAGACAAGCTGCTGCCATCCAGCACAAGCAGCCCAGAGCCCTCTCCCCTTCCCAGCAAGGTCCAGCCACCACAGGGGGACTCCAGGCAGGGCTGGAGTCAGCACACGGTGCTGAGAACAGAAAGAAAAATCCTGATAAAGGAGAAAACGCAGCAGCCATGAGCTCCCCAGAAATGTGGGTGCCAGAGTGGGAAGCGTGGAGACTCCCCCTTTCTCAGCCCATGACTGGGGAGGGTCACCCCAAGGGGAAGGTGTTCCCGAGCAGAGCCCTGGGCTCCTTCAGAACCTGCGGCAGAGGGAGGAGGAATCCAGCCCCAGCATCAGAGCCTGCTGAAGGGACATGAGGACACGCCGCAGAAAACATTCCAGGATACAAGTGTCGCAAGGGAAACACACCTGGAACTCCAGAAAGAACAATTCCCCAGTGCCCTGGGACAGCCCTGAGGCCGAGCGATGGCACGGGGCCACGGGGCACGGGCTGCCAGAAGACACTGCCCAGAGCTGGGGAGAAGCCATGGGAACAGGGCAGAGCACAGGACACACCGAGGGCAAGCTCCGAGGGACTGGGTTACCAAAGCCACAAAGCAGAGAGGTAAATTCAGAGTAAAAGCTCAGAAAAATAAGGAGAAAAAAAAGCCAAAAAAGGAAGTAGAGGTAGCAGGAGCCTGCTGGCAGGAGCCCTGCGGAACAGCTGAGAACAAGCAGTGTGAAACAGTGTCCTGCCCGTGGCAAGGAGCAGATCTGGAAGGAGCAAAAGCAGCTCAGAGCAATCCAAGGACAGGGAGCGAGAAGCAGGACGGGCACCCGAGCACCCAGCTCCCTGGGGATGGGGCAATGCCTGCAGCGGGAGGGGCAGCCCCTCCCACCCAGGGAATCCCCCGCACAAAGACCTTCCATGGCCTCTGGAGCTCCGCTAGCGCCTTTTTTTTTCTAATTTATTTTTTATTTTAACCCCCATATTCATGTATGAAGCTCAGCTGACTCCCTTAGAAGCATCACGAAACAGAAGCCTTGAAAAGCCCCGGGCTGGCAGCTGTGTCAGGAAACCAGAGCCCCCGCTCCGGGAAGGAAACCCTGCGCCAGGGTAAGGCTTTCCTGAAAGAGTTTGTGTTGCAGAGAAACTGCGGGGGTACGTGAAGAGCAAAATCAGAATAAAATGGAAACTTAGAAGCTGCAAAGGACAACATGATTTGAGGCACCCAGAGAGATGCTATAAAGAGAACTATAATGTAAAGGTATCTGTATTGTGAACAGCTCTGTTGACAGAGGGGAAAAAGACTAGTCCATCAGATGGCATGATGAGGGATGGCCAGAGAAAAGATCAGGCTGGATGGGAACATAAACTGGCTTAAAAAACTGTAGGGCCACTGCTCAAGGACTGGCACAGATTTGTTTACGCTGGGAAGCAGCATTAAGTATTAGATCTCAGAGATTATTCCCCTTTTCCAGAAATAGCACGAAAACGCCGATGCTCAGCCTGTCACCTCCCGCAGGAGCCTCTCTGGTGGACACCAGAGCAGAAGCCCCAGAGGGACTTTGCAGATGTTGAAGCATTTAAGACCTCATTCCCTGCAGTGCTTGAGCACATAATTCCAGGTGCAGAGCAACCGCCCCCACACGGATCCGTGTGAAACAGGATTAAGTGTAAAACCCACCACACATCCAGCATCTCCACTCAGCCTGAGCCGAGGCTGCCCAGACCTTTGTCTGATGGGAAGCCCTGGACCACGCTGCCTCCATCCCCGGCACAAGGGCACCCCAGCAACCCGCTTCTCCTCTCTGGTGGCTCCTGGTGACCCAGTACCGTCACCGTCTCCACTCTCGAGAGGTGGCCACGGCCAGGCCAGAGGCAGCAGTGAGGTCCCAGCACAGACCTGGGCCACCACAAGCAGCCCAGCTCCTGAGCAGGACGCACGCTGCTGTCCTAACAGCACCCTGCTCGTCCCCACCTCTGCCTCCTCCCACAGCCCAGGGACAGACCCCTCGCCGAGGAGGTGACAACCAGAGGCTGTTCTCTGCTCATCACTCATTCTCCTGGCGGCTCTTAAGCTCCAAGGTCTCAGATAGGAGCAGGAAAACACTCACAAAGGGCCACACGCCCCAGGTTCTCGCTGCAGGGAGAAGGCTCCTTCCCTTGCCACCCACCCCTGCTCCTCCACGAGCCCCTTTGAGCAGGAGCCCAGCCACCTCCATCGCCGGCGTTCCCCTCCTGAGGGGGCACGGGCAGCACCTCCGCACCGATTATTCCCACCCCAGTAATCACCCTCTAAGAGTCAATCATCATAAGGTATGAAGTTAAGCAAGATTTTAATACCTAACGATCCGGAGCTGCTGCAGTTGTACCATTTGACACGCTCATAAATTTTTCATTTCTAATTTATCGGTGCGACAACTTCTGCCAAAAAAAATTCCTCGCCCCTCTTCAGTAACTCGGACGCGTTTCCGTTCCTGGTGAGCCCTGATGAAAGGGCTAATTAAAATGAAAGCAAACCACTGCTGCAAAAGCTATTTGTAAAGAGAGCAAGGGATGGATGGGGACATCAGCGGTGTCCCCACGAGCGGTACCATGGTCTGAGCATCCTCTGTCCTCATCCCTCAGCACGGGCCACACGGGCTCATGACCAGTGTGCTGCTGACATCGATAGCGAAAGGTTTGGGGGCTTTTATTTCATTCCTCCTCCTTCTGCTTTTGAAAGCACATCCCATGTGATGCTGCTGCATCACGGAAGGCCCAGAGGAGCCGCCAAGCTGGGAGAAGCTGGAGGCTGCAGCACTGCAGAGGATCAGCTGCATCCCTCAAAAACACCCCTGAAAGCCAAGAAGATGCTGCCCCTCTCCTGTCAAAAGCCGGCTCCTTCCCAAGGGAGACATCTCCCCAAGCAAGGAGCTGAAGGGCCAGGGCTGCTGCCTGCACACCGGGACCTTCCCTCGCTCCTCTGGGCACAGCTACTCGCCTTCTGCCACATCCCGTATCTGCGGGACCTGCACCCAGAGCCACCCATCAATGGCCTGTGTCCTCTTGGCTTCATCTCCCCAGACCCTCCAAGCCCACCAGCACCTTCCCCAGCAGTGTCCCACAACCCCACGTTCTCCTCAGCTTCCACACCCCACCCTCCCTGCGCTCACACAACCATGAGTCTGGGTTTATCACCCCAACAAGGGGGAAATTCAATCACATCCTTAGCCATCACCTTCCTCACCTCCCACCCCTGGAGGCTGGTGGGACAGATGAACAGACTGACCAGCAGCCACTTCCTGAAATAAAGGCATTTTTGAGAGGGGGACACTTTATGAAGTTAATGAATTATTTATGAATTATATATTATATGTTCTATAATATACAACATCTATTTTATGTATTCATTATATTTATACGTACAAAAAATTAAGAATCAATAGAAGGCGACACCTTTTGCATTCACCGCTCCCCAGCTCGCTCCTTCCACAGGCTCCAGCCCTGGCCCGCTGTCTCGCGGGACACAAAGGCTGGAGATTAATCCTTTCGCCTCATCCCAAGCACCACGTCGCCGAGTGATTTCTGCACAGCTTTGCACTTCCATTTCCCAGCTCAAGCTGCTCTAGAGATAGCAGCATTGGAATCAGCTCGGATGCAAACGCGGCTTCGGAAAACGCAGGAGATTAACCCAGCCGAGGGAGCCGCTCAGGTCTGCTATCTTGTAATAGCACAATTTTAAAAAAATAAATTCAAACTCTGCCCAAAAAGCAGATTTCAGGAAAAAATAATAAATAAATCAGGGATCCCAGCACTCAGCGCTGATTTCTGGTCTCTGACACCTACAGAGGACCAGCAGTTAAACAGCTTCCAACACTGGCATCCCCTGTGCCAACGGAGAGCTCAAACTGGGAGCTCCATCAGACACGGGGACACGTTGGGACCCCTCTCCCATGGCAGGGAAAGTAGCCAGGAAAATGCTCTGCTTCCCCTGACTCACACTCCAGCAGTAAATGCCAGGGCTGAAGCTGTGCCCGCTCCCAGGAAACCTGAGCTAAAGGGCAAAGGCAGCGTGGGCCGGGGAGGGGATGCTGGCCCCAGATGTGCTCCCCAGATGTGCTCCCGAGCCTCCTCCTGCCCTGTGAGGCTGGGACAGACCGAGGTGCAGACCCTGGCACCCCGCACTGCCGATGCTGCCCGCTGGCGTGCCCAACAGACCCAGCAAACACCCAAAGAGGCAGGGCCACAATGCCCAGCTCTGTGCTCAGCCCCATCTATCGCCAGCCTTACCTCCAGCTCACAGAGCTCTCCTGCGCCCCAGCAGCCCCCACCTCCATGGGGATGGGTCTCCAGGGCCCAGGGACTGTCCCCTCCTGGGACCACGGCTGCGAGTGCCCCTGCCCCAGGAGCTCCCACCATTACCCAGTAATGGTCCCTCAACTGGTTGTGATTTTGTCACCGAGCCACAGCAGTGGGTGGCACCCGAAGGGCACACTGAGCTGCTCGAGCATCCCCCCCATCACCTGACAGGGGAACTGGCAGAGGGTGGAGGCCTTTATCTGCACCAGGGACAAGGCACGATGCTCCTCATCCTCAGCATCCTCCCAGCGCTGGCTGCTCCGCAGGGGCCCTGGCTGCCGCTGCAGCACAATGGGAATGAGAACCCCTGGTTTGGACCACGGGTCCAAAGAGACATCCCTTCTCCAGTCCCTGTGTTGCAAACTCAACCCAAGAGAGCAACAAAGCCACAATGGGACCCCCCTCACCAGCACTGCTGGGGACCACCCGCCACCCCAGCAGGGTCCCCAGCACAGCAGGAGGTCCCAGCTCCCACCACCACCAGCCTGCTGTGAAGCAACCCCCGGCTGGGCTGGCAGCTCCTGCCCTAGGGGGGTCTCCAAGGAGCAGATCTGCAGTGGGGTGGGGGTAAAGCAGCCCAGAGCCCCCCACAGCCAGGGTTTTCCATGTTTCTGCTGGGAACAGCCCCCCGGGTGCTGTGTAGGAGTCACAGCAGTCACCATTGTAACCCTCCTTCCCAGCCAGCTCTTCTTTGTGGGGGGGAAACACATAAACACACATGTAAGATTCCGTTTGGCCCCATGGCAGTACAGTAAATTATAATTAAGCAGCAATCTCAGTGACTCACACAGCGCAAGCGAGAACACGCTCACAGATCCCGAGGCGCAGAAGTCCTGTATCGCAGCGCGGAGGAAGTTTTTCCCCCTCCTCGTTCCTTCTCCCCCAGCACCCTCCGGAGACCCCCGGGCACCGCTCCCCTCTGCGGCTGGTGGCACGGGGAGGTGGCTTTGGGCTGAGGAACCCAGCGGAGGCAGCACCTCTCTGAAGCGTAACAGCCTCTCCACCTGGCTCATCGCTCTTCCTTAGCAAGGAGCAGACATAAACGTGTTACTTCTTTTTTCTTTTTTTCCCCATTTTTTCTTTTTTTTCTTTTATTTCCAGCCTGTCAATCAACAGGAGCCTCAGCAGCAGCAAAGGAGAAGCCTCCTCTGAGCCGGCCCTCAGCTGGTTCCTGCAAAGGGAGCAGAGCCGATGGAGAAGCAAAGGACGGGAGCAAGTAATTAAGGAAAATCCTTTCGCAGCCAGAGCCCCAAACCCGGCCTTTCCTGCCCCATCCCTCCCTCCTGGGGAGTCATGGCAAGTGTAACCCCGGCCCTGGCCACCGGCTCGGGGCAGGCACCACTCCCCCGAGAGGAGCGCAATTACGAGTTTCGAGCAATCTGAATTTATAATTGGCCAAGATTTCACTCGGCAGATACCACCCGGCTGTCCTGGGCGCTCGCTTTATCTAGGTCAAGCCATTAGCTTTTCTCTTAATCTACATACATTTTTAATTTGATCTGCAATGTGGATTTTCAGCCAGCACACCAAGCTGACGAACTTCTTTGCCGTTGATGGTGTTCACAATGTCCACCCTTCCTGAACACGCAGGGAGGGAAAACAAGCACCCCAAACCCCCATGAGTTTGACTACTCATGAGAACCCCACACCGAGCAGCACACACCCCAAAGACACACTCAGATGGCACCTGGACCTCCAAGAGCTCATAGAATCCTAGAATTGTCTGGGTTGGAAGGGACCTTTAAGATCACCTGGTCCAACCACCAACCTAATTCTGATAAAAAACTATCCCTAAACCATCTCTCTAAGCACTATGTCAACCCGGCTTTTAAATACCTTCAGGGATGGTGCCTCAACCACTGCCCTGGGTGGAGGGTTCCTGGGCAGTCATCAACCTTAAAGATGAGCTGTGAGAGGACAAGGATAGGAAGAAGATGCCTTCAGATGTGCAATGTCAACTTAGGTCCACCCTCTGAAGGCATGACCTGGTTCTTCTCCCAGCCAAATGAGTGCCAACTCAAAGCTGAGCAGGTGCTGGAGATAATTTCAGGTGTAATTGCATCAACAAACGAATCCTCACAAAGCAACTTGTAGAGACTCTGCCCAGGAAGCCCCACTCACGCTCTCTCCCAAGCCCTGGTCAAGCAGCCCAGGTGAGGTGGATTTGTGCCCGTGGACTCTCAGCAGGGCAAGAGCTAAGGTCTGTGCCCGGGCAGGGAGAAGGGATGGAGCACTTCCCTCTCCACCCATTGCAGCTGTAAGTGGATAAAAGGCAGCAGCACCAGGTAAGTTCTTCTTCTGGTTGAAGGGAAGTGTCTGCTGGCGCAGGATCCCCCCATGAAGGTCCCAGCTGGGGCTGGGCACCCTGGGTCACCGCTCAGAGGGCTCCCAGCCTGGCCACCTTCACCCCTCAGATTCTCCACAGACCAGGAAAACAGCTCACGCTTGCCAGCTCCTTCAGAATAGAGACCAGTGGAGATGAAGATGCACAGAACAAAAAACCCTACTACTCCTTCAAGGGATTAAAGGTGGTGTCTAAAGCAGCCCGAGGTGTGCGATGTGATACGGTACAGAGAGCCTGGCAGAGCCCCCAGGGAAAGCCCCACGCTGGAGATCTGCGCTGGGAGGGGAAGGGGAGCCCAGGGGATGGGCTGGGCTCAGGCGGGACGGAGCGGTGCTCAGGCACACAGCTCTTCTGGAGAGGGGACAAAAAGATGCCCCCTCCAAAGACTTTCATGGAAAGCACAGCCCTTGCAACAAAATGAACTCGCTCAGTTCAAAAGCCAGTTTTTCATCAAAAAAAACCCAACTTGAAAGGCGCTTCCAGCCTGCTCTAGTACAGGATCAAAGCTGGAGATTAAGAGCAAGTGCTCACTGCTCCAGGCCTGAGCTCCCGCTGCTCCCCGGGAGGGGGCTGGTGGCCACCCAGCTCTGGGGGGGGCTCGGAGGGGCAGAGCCCTGTGAGGGGACACGGGGGGCTCCGGGGCTGCGAGGGGGAGCAGCCACCCCCATCAGCGTCCCACAGCGCTCCCAGCCCAGCCCCTTCTTAACGATTTCAAGTATTTCAGACACTTGCAAGGCTGTGAAGCGCTGCCAGAGCGCGGGCTGCGGCCGGGACCATGGGCTGACACCAAACACTAATGCAAATATTGACGCTGCCGGTAACGCTGGGCATCGATCCCCTGCAATTCCTGCAGGGACGGAGAGCATTCGGAAAAAAACATCCAAAACAAACAAAAAAAAGCTCCCAAAAAACCCTCGAGGTAGGGATTACCGACACCCAGCCAAGGTGCCCCCTCGGGGGGTGCCCCCACGGGTGGGGAGACACAGCCCCTCAGCCCGCTCCCCCCGTCCAGCTCCAGCTCCTGCTGCTGGACCAGTGCTGGGCAGGACGACAAGCATAGAAAGAATGTTCTGAGCAGAGCAGAGCTCCTCTCCTCCTCCAAAATCACTTAAATCCGTAATTTAAAACAAAGCAAAAGCTGTTCTGGGAACCTGCAAACCTTGGCCGGCTGCAGCAGCGACCCGGGTTGCCAAGGGGTTTGTCTGCAGCCCGGCCAGCGGACACGGCCGGAGGGGGGGAAATATTAAAGGGGGTTTGATTTCTATCCCGGGGTGATTGCGTGCAAACATACATGGTCATTTTTTTCTAAGGCTTCCAATTTGCTAATTGAGACATTTCCTCATGGAAAAAGAATGTCCTGGCGCACGGAGGGGGCTGCTGGCACCGCTCCGCGCACCGGGAGAAGCTTAGGTGAGGGGTGATGCGCAGGCGGGACCGGCACAGCACCATCTGCGGCAAAGCCTGGCCACCACCAGCCCCCGGGGACCCCCACCTTGTGGCAGCACCCCCGAAAAGGTACCGGGGAGAGGGAAACACACCCAGGGCATCACACAGCCCGTCCCTCCTGCTGCTGCACTAATACCACTGGGCAAGTCACACCGGGTTTGGGAGAGTTTTGGGGAAGGGCAGGTGGGAAACCAGCCCAGGAAACTGGATTGGCTATCTACAAAGATTTCTGNTTGGGGGGAAAAATAGAATCTGGCCTGCACAGGAAAAGAAAAAAATAAAGCTATTCTGTATTTTTGCTAGAATGACAGAAGTACTCCTTCTGCCCTCAAAAAACAAGAGCAGACAAATCGATTTTGTTCAAAATATCAACAAGACAAAGAACCAAGAAAAGCACTTTTGGGGCAGAACAAGCCCAGAACGTCAGGCAAGAAAGGACCAGCAGAGGAGCAGCTGGAAACCCATGAGAAGGGCTCTAATGGAACTCGAGGGCTGCCACAGCTACAGCCTCACCGCTGTGACCTCTAACGGGACCAGCCGTGTTAGCTACTTTTTTTTTTTATATTAAAAAAAAAGGAATTAAAACCATTTTGCAGACTCACGTGGAATGCCCGGGGGAGAGAGGGCTTTCTAAATTCATACAGGTCAAACACCATCCAGGCGGGTTCCCACAGCGCCCCGTGCAGCCACCACCGCATGGAGATTGAGCTCCAGGAGCCCCGGGGGGATGCCCGAGCAGCGGGGCAGTAACAGCTCCGATCTATGTGCTACAAGCGAAGGGGGTGGGGGGTGACTGCCTGCTTCTGCCACTTCAGTTTGGGGGGGATCAGGAAGGAGGAGAACACAGGCAGAGAAGATGCTTCCCCACCATGGGGGCTCCAGCTGCTGGAACCACTCAGCAGGCACAGCCCGAGCACCACAGCCTCGTGGAGGATGCTCAGGAGTCCCCCAGGCCACTCTGCCACCCTGGCTCTGTCACAGGACAGGACAGACCCAGGGGAAGCCACACTGCTGGGGCACCAGCCACAGGCACCTCGGTGCCTGACGGTGTTTCGCCGACCAGCCACCTGGGGAGAAGGTCCAACGTCTGGGCTTGGGACACACACCCCCAGCAGGAGAAAACTAAGACTTTGCTCTGACTGTGTGAGTGAGACCCAGCTCAGGCTCCTGGCACCGGGGTGCTGGAGGAGCCCACAGACCTCTCAGGAGCTCTTTGGTTTAAACAGGAGGTGCCACCTCAGGGGGGACATGTGGAACCAGCTCCTACTCCAACAACCATCCCCATCCAAACGCTGGCCCCCATGCCACCTGCTTACCTTCAGCTTCTCAAAGCGGTCACTGAGGGATGCCACTTGGTGGTCCCGGTGGCGGCCCACCAGCTTACATAAGGCACAGATGAGCTGGTCATCAGCAACACAGTACATGTTCACCTTCTCGTTCTCGTGCTCCAGGCACGTGAGTCCTCGGAAGTGGGCATCGGGCACCGGCTCCACCAGCCGGTGGCTGGTGAAGGGCTTCTTGTTGGGGTGTGTGGCCCGCAGGCAGCGGTCGCAGTAGGACACCTCGCAGGTGATGCAGGTCTTCACGGCGTCCCGCGGCGGGTCCTGCTCGCAGAACTGGCAGGCGATCCGCTCGCCGGCCACCGACATGGTGGGGCTGTTGCGGTAGGTCCTCTCTCGACGGCTCTCGCTGGGGGAGTTGGGGCCGCTCAGGGAGGCCTTCTGGAAGCGGTCGATGATGTTCTGCAGGGTCACATTCCTCTTGAGGCCCTCCAGGCCCCGGTGGTTGAGGGAGATGACATAGCGGCACGTGGGGCACTGGAAGGCGGTGATGGGCTCGATGGACTCGCTGGAGGAGCAGCTGGAGACCAGGACGCGGTGGGCGCAGCTGAAGCAGAGGCTGTGGGCGCAGGGCAGCAGGAGAGGGGCTTCGAATAACTCCAGGCAGATTGGGCAGGTCAATTCTGACTCCAGTGTTTCCATCTTTAGTTAAAACGATCCCGATTCAGCATCAAAAGCCAGGGAAGGTGGTCTGGTACCTGGGAGGGAGGAGAGCAGAGAGATGAGGCAGTGGCTCTCCCGGGGCAGCTCCTCTCCAGCAGAAATGGGTGCCTGGAGGAGTCAGACACATCACCTCTGCAGCACCCCAACACTCTGCACCCCGACACCATCACCACAGCCTGTTGATGTGGCTGGAACATCTCATGGAACTGCCCACCTGAGCCAAAACATCCCCCTGAGCCGAGCCACCGGCTCAGACCAGCACCCAGAGACGCCGTGGGGCAGGGGAGAAGGGAGGAGGGACACCAACTCCCCTCCTGCCAGCTGGGGCAGAGGGCTCAGACAGCGAAGCTGAGGACAAAACCAGGGGAAACCACATGATTTTGTGGTTCTTTCAGCAAGCGCTGCCAAGACAGGAGCGGGGCCAGGCTGGTCTCCCAGACCCACAGCAAAGACAAACCTCTCAACGTGCCCTCTAGCAGCCACAGTCCCCTCTGCCTTCGGTGAAGGGGAAAAGGTGATTCATGTCCTGGAAACTCTGAGCAAAGTGTTGGGAGCTCTCACAGACCATCCCTGCTCCGTGTTCCTCCCAGACACTGTCTTTCGGGAGTGGGGAGGGAAGAGCAGCGAAATTACAGTCTGCAAACATCCCCCTCGCTGCCCTCCCCTGCACTCCGGCAGCAGCCAGCGATGCCCAAAACAGCTCCAGCTGGAGCCAAACGAGCCCAGATTTTCGGATCTGCTCCCTGGCATGCGGCTGGGAACAGGCTCCCTGGCAGCCACCAGAGCCACCGCTGCAGTGTTCCCAACACTGGTTCCGCAGAGCACCGGGTGGCCCCAGGAGGGATGGCCAGTGTCCCAGCACACTCCCAAACCCATCCCGCCGAGCAGCCCACACCCACCCGGCTCCAGCCGGGCTGCGGGAGCAGCAGCAGGCGCTGGGGGAACCGACAGCCAAAGCCCAGCGGGCACAGGCTGCCATCCCACCCCCAGCCCTCCTGCTGGCTCCTGGCAGATCTCCGAAGGGAAAGGGGACAGGAACAGCCTGGCAGGCACCGGGAAACCACCTGCTTGCCACCGCAGCCATGCACGGTGACTAATTAGCCAGGAGGGGGATGGGACCCGGGGGCTGCCTGGCATCCCCACTGCCCCCAGCTCGGCTCAGCCTCAGAGATAAACCATGGATCAGCTGAGGATCCCTGCTGCTCTCTGCGGAGAGGCGCTGGCAGAGCTGCTCCCAGTGAGCCCGTTCACCGGCTGGGAACGTCCCCCAGGGAAGGGAGTTCTGTCCCCGGGGCAGGGTCTGGGATGCAGGAGGTGCTGGCACGAGCTGAGACCCCCAGGGATGAGGGACAGCATGAGGCAGGCAGGAACTCCCATCGAGGAGCAGGAAGGGGCAGCCTGGGGACTCCTTTCCAAATCCATGCTGGGACGGGCTCTGGTGGGGGACACCAGGAAGGCAAAGGCTTGGGACACTGCTGTCCCGGTGGTGGAAGAGGCAGAGCCAGGCGTTACCACCCACAAGTCACGTCCTGGAGCAGGCTCAAGCCCCAAGCCATCACCTTCTCTTTTTGAAGCTTCTCCTTCTCCCCAGGAACGGGGCTTTGCTTCCTCATTACATCAAGCCAGGGGAGACGAACCCCAGCATCAATGACCCGGGGAAATCACTCTCTGTCACCCCAGAGCCAACACCCCAGCTCCTTCCCTCGTCCCACTGCCTGTCACCACCTCTGCGTCACCCCGACGGCAGCTCCTGGATCCCAGAGTCAAGCCCTGGTCCCAGCAATCCCCAGCCAGCACAGGGCATCTCCCACTCCACCCCCTCCCCTCCAGCGCCGTGCTGGGCGTTAGGGCACCCCGATCCCTGAGGAGCTGCAGCTCTGCGTGATGGACACAGGACTGAGCACAGGGGACAGTGCCCTAGGGACCTGCCCCTCGCACCCCATCTTCCCAGCCACCCAAAACAGGACCTCCCGTCTCCCCTGCGCCAGCTCAAAGCACTTAAAAACATCAGCAACTGCATATTTATATTCATGCTGCAGCATCCTTACCAAGGGCTGTCCAAATGCAGCCTAGCACACACATATATACACACACATTTTAAATTTTTTATTATTTCCCCTCCTCCACCCCCCCACCCCCAAGAGAGACAGTGGAAAATCAGTGTTCAAAAGAGCTGAGGAGCGCAAAGGCTCCCACCAGCTTCCTCCCTCAGCCCCCGGCGCTCTTCTCAGGCCTTGGAGCCCGTCTCGGCCCTGGGAACGCGGCAGGAGGGAGCTGCTGGCCACTCACCCGGCAACACAAGCCAGATCCCACCTGCGGGACCAGGGGGTCCCCCCGCATGGCTGTAACGGCCCCAGCACCACCGGCCACGGCACAGCTTCCACACCTTACAAACCACCTTCCAGCCAGGGCTGGTCGCTGCTCTGCCGGGACACCCCTGGCAGGGCGGTCACCTCACCGTGAGAGCCCCACGCTGCCGGCTGCACCCCAGCACCAGCAGAGCCCCCCAGTCACCCCCGACCCCCTCCGGCCAGCAAAAGGCTGAGAGAGACTGAAGGACCAGAACAGGATTGGTTTCAGAGCCGGACCAACGTTGGGAAAACGACCTAAAAATAAGGATTGATATCAGACTCTCCCCACCAGCACCCACAGAGCAGTGCGAGCATCACCCACTGCCGGCACAGGCTCCCACTGGGAAATGCCACACGTGATGAGGTCCATGCGTGACTGCAGGGTCCCTGTGCCACTGTGGGGGTCCACGTGCCACCAAGAGCCCCCGCCTGCCCCTGGCTTCAGCCCCGCCGCCATCCGGGGAAAAGATGCCAAAAGTTTGAACATCCTTTTGCTCTGTTCCCGAGGACCGTTCTCATGTCAATCTTGTTTTCCTCGCCGGGACAACATCCTTCAGAGGCGAGATGATAACGAGATAACGAGACAACTGCGCGGAGCCCCGGCCGGGGCGGGAGCAGGGCGGCTGCTGGCTCCGACGCACCTGGACCCAGCAGCTGGCGCTGCCGCCCGAGCCTTTCATGCCTCTCACTTTGATGTTCGCTTTGATGTCTGGGATTGACGTGGCACGAGGAATGGCTGATTAGATCAAAATCTGCTTTGTTTAGAGTCATTAGCTGCCTAAATATAGAAGTTATAATGTATTAGCACAGTTTACAAACAAGCCCGTGCCACTGGTGCCCAAGGGTCAGATGCCGGCCTCAGCCATGCTCCCATCGGCCCCTGGGCAGGGCTGGGGCTGCCAGGAGCTGGAGTTTAACAAAGCAGTGACACGAAAACAAACATTTTTGTCGTGGAAAAGCTGGGGTGGAGTTTCTCCCATCATGCAGTACGGGGACAAAGGCAGGGTCCCTCCAGCTCTGGGCACCAAGGCGATGAGGGGCAGCTTTAGGTGGGTACCACATGCCCGGGAGCATCCACAGTGCCACAGGTCAGGAGATGTGGGCAGAGCACCCATCCTCATCGCTGAGACCTCCCCAGGGCTGGGGGTGCCACAGGTCCCCCCGTGCCGCTCCAGGCCTCCCAGCTGACGGGCAGGGCAGAACCCACAGAGGGATGCGCAGGATCACGGCTCCTGCATCCCAGCCAGAAATCCCACACCCCCAGCAAATGGCACCAGGGGCCCTTTGATGCACAGGTTCCCTTGTCACCGCTCACACATTATTATTATTTTTACAAGATCAAAGCCAAGCAGGCTGCATTGCTACCTCCACTCAAAGGTTCCTCATCAGTGATGCTGAGGTTTGCCACCAAGAAAAGTTGGGAGGAGAAAGAGAGAAAAAGCAGATGTTGCTCACATCACCCATCCACACCCGGGAGGGGACATCCCAACATACATCACCTAAAGTCATAGGTCAGCCAGCCCAAAATTCCCCTTGGCCCTTCTGACCACCTTCTGGCAGCCCCAAAATCCCTCCCTGCTCCTTCTGCCGTGCTTTCCCCTTGGCTCCAGGTGCGAGCAAGCTCTTGCTCACACATCCCGCCGTGCCAGCCCCGTGCCGTGAGGCGGGGATACCAGGAACCAACACGCCGCACTGTATCTGCATTTAAAAACCAAGGGCTGCAATTTCTGCCCGTGTCTCGGGCTCAGCCACGACGGCCCTGGTCCCCCAGCCCCTGCCCCTGCGCCGCTGTTACGGGTGCGAGCTGTTTCGGAGGCGGCTCTCAGTGTTCTCCAGGCATCAGCCTGTAATTACTGTATAATTGCGGAGAGTTTTACGAGGCCAGAGAGCCCCGTCCCACCCTGCCTGTGGCGTCACTGCCACTCGGTGGTGACCAGTCAATGCCCCACGTGCCCAGCACCGCCAGCCTTTGCCGAGCCCGACAGCAGCACCCACCTTCCTAAATGGTTACAGAGAATGTTAAACCCAAAAAGTACGTTTGCAGGTCCCGTCTTCTTCTCCAGCACCCCCTCCCAGCCCCTGCTCTTCCCAATGTTTGCTACATGCACCC
>VXBW01003155.1:236069-247420 GCA_013400375.1 Thinocorus orbignyianus | reverse complement strand
CCAGTGCCCCCCCAGACGCACTGCCCCAGCACCCCCCATCCCTCCCCACCTGCCAGCGCCCAGCCCGACATCTCCCATTGTTTTGAAGGGCTAACGATAGCCTTACAGCTGTGCAGGAATCAATTGATTGTGCCATTTGTTCTGGCGATGCCATGAAACCTTCCATCTGCAGCTGCCTCCCATCCGCCCAGTGGGAAATGCGGAGCCGCGCTCCCGCGGGCCGGGAAGCATGATGTGGGGAGGGATTTTTTTGGCCTCCTGTTAAACCCTCAGCTGCAGATGGCACATTTCTCTGGCCCAAAGGGACCGCAGCGCAGGGTGAAGCACCAAGGTGGTGGTTTAAGGTGGTCACAGCTGCAGAAGAACACAAGCCATCACAGAGCTGTGCTCCCCACCCATCACTGCCAGGTGCCAGCCTTGCAGCGTGTCCTCCAGACTTCACAGAGACCCTCAAGGCACCCCCAAACCCACAGCACTCCCGACAGCCCTCCGCAGATGGAGCCAAATGCTTTGCCCGTAGCACAGGACCTCAGCACCGCTCCCATGGCAGGGAGCAGACCCCGCTCCCAGGGGCTCGTCTCAGGGTACCCCCACGGGGCCAGGATGCTCTGGCCAAAGCCCAGGTGGTCTCCAGTGGGGAGAGACCTCCCACACACGCCAGAGCCGTGTGCCTTTGGAAGAAGCCCCAGCAGCACCGGCACACATCACCCCCTGGCACAATTCCCACAGGCACGGCACAGAGACCCTCCCCTGCCACCCCCTTGGGGTCTGGGGGTGACAGAACACGAGAAGACATGGAGTCTCTCTCCGACTGGCAGCTCCCTGGGGCTCAGCACAGCTGCTTCCGATTCCCCGGGAATGCCGCAGCTCCCGGGATCCCTGCACTCCCATTAGCCAAAGCAGGGACTGCAGCAGCCGGCTGACCCTCCTCTCCCCGCACCGTGCTGCGTCCGTCTGTCCGTCCACCCCTCCTCCCCAGCCAGGCAGCTCTGCCCAGACCCGGGAGCCCCTGCCCCTCCGCAGCCGGGGGTCGCAGCGATGCCGGAGTCAGGGACATCTGCAGCAGGAGCAGCCTCCCCTCCCCACGGCTCCCGAGGCCGGCACATATGGGATAGAGCCACTTCCAGCCCGGCCATCGAGAAGCAGCAGCTGGGGACCTGGCACGGCACCAGCCTGGCGCAGCTGGCATTCCCATGGCCCTGCCACNCAGCAGCTGCTTCAGCCAGCCCTGGGCTCCTGAGCCAGCCACGGCCTCCATCCCCCCGAGGATGCTGCACAGGGACAACAGCCCAGCACTGCAGCACCACGTCAGGCACCCCCAGCCCCCCACCATCAGCCGCAGGGCCAGCCGAGCCCCCCACCTCACCTTCTACTTGCACCAGCCGCCAAAGCTCAGCCCCTTCACTCAGCCAGAGGCGAGGAGAGGGGGCAAATCCCCCACCAGCCTTGAAGCCGCAGGATGGATGAGGAGAATCGTGTCCCAAGGGTCTCTCTGGAGGTTGGGGAAGCAGCAGCCCCTCCTGTGTTCACAGCCCCAGTGCCATACTGGGGGCTGAGCGCCCTTCAGGGGCCATGCCCTGGGTACCACACCAGTTATCCCCGCTCCAGTGCTTCCCCCAAGTCTCAGTGCCCGACCCCACTGCTGACACTTTAAAACCAGCAGGGTTTAACGAGGTGCTGAGAAATGAAGGGAGGCAGCGAAGGCGAGGTTGGGCTCACGGCAATGCCCACGGCAGGACAGAGCCAGGAGAAGAGACAGACCTAAGCCAAGGAGGTGTCGGTGCTGCTGCAAGGGGAGCGCGGCACAGCGAGGGGACAGCCTGTCACCGGTGCTCTCCAGGGACTCTCGCGCTGTGCAAGAGCTGAGGCTGCTCCTGAAGGGACATTTATGGGGGAGAGAATGAAGACAGAGCCTCAGCCGAAGAAGAGCTCCCTCCTGCACAGGACGGCACAAAGGCACAGAGCCAGCCTGGCACATGGCATCCCCCAGGAAAGGGAGGGAGGGGACAGGGACAGGCAAGCAAGGCTCAGCTCCAAAGGGGCCAGGACCAAGGCTCCCATCAACATCTCTGCCCACTGAGGGCTCCGGCGTGTCCCCGGAGCATCTCCAAAGCAGCGCCCCGGTGCTGTGCCAGCCCCACGAGCAGTGAGCAGCAGCCCACGCAGCTGTGGTCCCGTGTGGCTGCCGAGCGCTGCCCGCAGGAGAAGGGCCCTTCCAGCCTCCACACAGAGCTCCCAGCCCCAGCCCCAAGCCACAGAGCCCGCCCGGGCTGCCCCAGCAAACCCCAAAACCACCCAAGGGCCACGCTCCGACGGATGCCACGGGGTCGGGAAATTCAAAGGCCATTGTGCTGCTCTGTGCGAGTTTAAATATATCTGCAGAGGCTCCTGGGGGCTGCATTCCTGGTGAGGCGGGTAAGATAAACAAGGCTTCCTGCAGGAACTGGAGACAATGGGGGAATAATTAGCGTTAGTCCCCAACACAGAAACAATGCAGGTAGCAGATATTTTGGACTTTCACACCCTCCCCCCCTGCCCAGCCAGGAAGCGGCACCCAGCCCAGAGTGACCTGGCCCACGGCTGGGAGACACACGGCATTCAACGGGGAGAAGCAACAGGCACCGGGGCCAGGGGACCAGCCCGGGGTGCTGCCACCTCAGACCTGCCCTTGGAAAAGGTGGCCGTGTTTTGGAGACACGTTTTCCCCACTGTAAGTGGCTCCAGGCACCAGCCAGACTCATGCCAGGGAGAGCGGGCACTCCCATGCCAGGGGTCCCAGAGCAGATGGTCTGGGGACAGAGTTTGTGCCTGTGCTGCTGCCAACAATGCCAGAGCAGACCAGTGCCCCACATCCCTCCCAGTGTGGCACAGCCAGCGATGCCAGGCTGGAGCAGCTGCTGGCAAAGCCGGGATGAAGCTGCCCCATCACCACAGGGAGGGTGTCCATAGCCCAGCCCTCCCTACGCAGCCCGGCCAGAGGACATCGGAGATCCGCTGCTCCAACAGTTCCCACCTCTTCATTCCAGACAGTGACAAACCAAGGCTTGTTTCCAAACCATGGCAGGTTTTTTTTAAAGCATTTTCCTACACAGGCCCCTTGGGAGTGCTCTGTACCGGAGCCAGATCTCCCGGTCCTCCTCCGGCAGTGACAGAGGGACCTCAGTGCTCCCTGGATGTTTTGTCAGTATTAAACAGGTCATTTGAAGTCTTTCAAGACAAAACGAAAAATGCTCCTGTGCTGGAGGTGACTCACATCCATTAGCATCCCTTTGGAGAGGGCTCTCCAGCCCTCAGTCACTGCTGCACATGAGCACTTTTACCCCTCATCTCAAACAAACAAATGAAGCAGCAGTTCACCGGCTCAGCTCTCCCCCAGCTGCATGAGCCTGTTTTGCAGCCGAGTTTGCACCGCTCCAGGGCCACGCTCACAGCACGGTGCCCAGGGATCACCCCTGCCCAAAGCAGGGGTCTCCAGCAGCGGGTATGGCACAAAGCCCAGAGCACGGGCACAGCACAACCAGCTCAGACAAACCCCTTGGTGCTGCCCAGACACCCTGGGCATTTATGGACACAGCAATATCCCCGGGCAAAGGAGCTTGTGCCCCACTACACGAGGCGCCAGCACAGAGGGGACACGTATGACAGAGCCACCGCCTGCCCCAGTGTGCCACCCCCTGCTCTGGATGCCACCAAACACCCAAAGCGCTGGTCCCTCACACTCCGTGTGGCACACCTTGGGATGCTCCACCGGCAACATATCACAGCATCCTCCGGGAGCACCCTGGGCTCCCCGCCACCAAGGAGTCTTCTGCCCAACGCCAGGCCAGGAGCAGGACATCAGTGAGGCTTCACCGCGGCAGGACACCATCCACACACCCCACGGCTCACGCCAGGATGGAGACTCGACACGGAGCAGGTCCTGAGCGCACACAGTGGGTCAGAAACCAGCAGCTACGAAACACCGAGTGTTTTTTTAATGATCTGAAAGAACAGGGAACGCTCCGTATAATAAATGCCAGAGCCTGAAGAGGCTCGCTGGGGAGGGGGCTTCACAGGCAGGGGAGCCTTGGTCCCCGAGAGCAGCCGACTGCCCCGATTCTCCGGGAAGCTCACGGTGTCTCCGCAGAGGGATGGCAAAGCCCTCGGCTGGGGAAGAATAACAAATCCCAAGGATGCTGGAGGGAGCACAGCACCTGGCAGGTCACACAGGGACCGCACCGGTGGCCAGAGGGATAAGGGAGTATTGGCAGGAGGGAGAACATGAAAAAATAATAATATATGTACACATAAAAATCAGTTTGGCCTGGCACGGCCAGACCACACTCCGTCTCAGCCAAGGGCTGGAGTGTCAAGCAGCTTTCCAGGCACTGGGGAGGAGCCCCCTCTCCTGCCCACTGTCCTCCCCACACTGGGGACACTGGGCCAGGGCTGGAGCTGGATCCTCACACCCCCCAGCCCTGGCACGGCAGAGGGCATCTCCACCCTGCACCCTGAGGGGGCACCAGCCCTGGGGCACCTTGCTGTGACACAGGTCACCCTGCCACTAATGACCCCCCCAGAGTCACCTCCCGACACGCAGGGTCACAGCGCTGCCTGGCAGATGTTCATGAGATGAAGCGCTACCAAAGGACTTCAGGAATCCAATAAAAGGGACGAAAAAAAGCTGAAATATTTCATGCCAGAAAATTGCAAACATGTCACAGATGGAGACAGGGGGTCAGGAAGGTGACAGCAGCCAGCACCCGAAAAAGCATCCTCTGGTGACAGCCAGAAGCTGGGCTCCCTCCTTCCCAAGCACAGCAGAGTCAGAGACCAGTCCAATATTCTCCCCAGAAACTAAATACACAGATTCTGGCAGCCCCAACCCCGAGTCCATGCAGGTGCTTGGGAAGCAGAAGCCACAGCACCCCTGTGCTTCCTTGTGGTGGCACCAGTGCCCACCAGTAAGCCCATTCCTGGCAGAGGCTGGTCCTCATTGATGAGGGAACAGTCAATTTCCCGGAAGGAAAGCAGGGCTGAGGGGTGAAGCATGGAAAAGCAGGGGCTCAGGAGAACCTCAGGCATGCTCGTGGGGCCAGCAGAGATCCCAGAGGACATCTCCCATCCACCAGCCATGGAAGGGAAGGAATGCACCAAGCACAAAGGTGACTGTGGTCATTGTGGCCAGGGTGGCTCATCATAGAAGATGCCCCAGGTCGTGCAGCCAGGCACCCACCCCTCAGCTGAAGGCAAAGCCCAGCCCCATCTTCCTCTCGACGGGCACCCAACCATTCCAGTGCCAGGAAGCAAGAGACGGAGACACCCAGAGCCAGAGAAAACCTCCAAGAAAAAAAAAAAAAAAGGCGAACAAACCACCAATAAAAATCAGAGCACATTTCTGGGAGGGGAAAAGAGCAAGGCAGGCAGCAGAGGCCACAGCCAGGTCCCAGCACACCACAAACACTCTGTGATGCAAAGCACAAGCCAGAAGAAAACAGAAGTTTGCTAAAGAAACGCAGTTGAATTTGGCTCATTCTCCAGCCTCCACTGCAGCTCGGGATCCTGCAGGCAGGGTTTGGAGAGGCCCAGCATAAGCCCAGTACACGCTCACCCCATGCTCCAAGCCCAGTACATCCTCGCCCTATGCTCCAGGCCCCATTCAGCTCTGGGGGAGCCACCTGCAGCACGAGAAGCCACCGTGGGTGCTAAAGCAAAGCCACCGCGGAGAAGCCCTTGGCAGCAGGAGCCGCCGTCTGTGTCCGACGTGACAGCTGACGTGTGCGCAGGGACGTGCAGCATCCAGAGCTCCTCAGTGCCAGCTTTGGGAACACGTTGGATGCTTTAACATCAACAAAATGCCTTTACATGGCCTCAGCCAATCGATTCCTGCAACAATTCAGAGTTCCTGGATTTCTCCTGCAGCTGGTGTATCCACCACCCAACACAGACAGGAGGAGCCGGGAAAAGGCAGCCCAGCTCTTCTGCCCTCACAGCCTCTCTGGTCAGATGCTGGCAGAGGCTGCCCAATCTCAGTTAAAAAAAGGAAAAAGCTTCCTCTTGCAGGAGATTTCACCTGAATGCAAGAAGTACGAGGTGCAGACACCTCACCAGAAGGCACAGCACCAGGGCAGCCAACACCCAGTGAATACCAGCTCAAAGGCAGCTCTGACCAGGATAAATCCCCTTGTGCAGGGCTTCTGAAGCCCAGACCCACATCTGACCCCTCGCACAAGCAGCAGGTCCAGCTCCAGGGTTTTGGAGCCCTTACTGGAGAGATGTGAAGCTCCTGTGCCTGTCAGTCCCCCTCCCCAGGGACCGCAGACCCCACTATCCATGCTCACCCCGCTCCCTCTCTCCCAGAGTATCTGCTTGCAGCCACAGCTGGAGAGGAGCTGCTGAGCACAGTCCCACACCCGCTGGAGCCCTGGAGACCCCAGATGGGCAAAGCAAATCCCCAGGGACACACAGCACCACTGTGAGCAGAGCAGCTACCAGAGCCACCACCAGAGTGTCACAGCGGGACTCTCCAGCACCCGAAAGCGGGGGCACCTGAGCCAGCATCTGGCAAAAAACCCACCCTGCTCCTTAACGAAGCATTAAGCCAGGTCTCTCTTCAGCACCAAGGAGCGCCCCCCCAAATTCCTCCCTCCCGGGACCCCCAGCCTTACCCCAGCAGGTCAAACGCCAGCACTGCCGCTCCTGCCCAGCTTCGGGTACTCCAGCATCATCAGACGGCCTTAACCCGCCTAATTTTAATCAGCCCAGTTACACAACCAGATTTAGTGAGGCTCTTCTGAGGACTGTCCATGGAATACATTTAACTCACTCCACGCCTCCTTAAAAACACAAAAGGTAATTTATTCCGCACCGTCTCCGAGTGGCTGCCGAAGGATGCTCTGCGTTTCAGAGGGGCGTGTGTGCACCCATCCCCTCAGCCAGCTCACACTCATCACGCCGAGCTCCAATCCCGCTGCAGAAAGGCCTCTCCCTGCTGTCTGAAGTTAATTTTTTCCCCGTCGGTCAACCAACTCAAAATTGGTTTTGCGTATTAAAATGAAATTTAATTTCTAGGCCATTACCCCGCTGTGGTCTAGCTCCTGCGTCTGCAGAGCAAGGAGTAAACAAACAGACCCAGCAATTCATTTCCCTCTTAGACATGAATTTCATGTATAAACAACAGCAATAACGCTCTGTGGAGACAGAGAGCCCCTTTCCTTTTGGGATCCCAGGCCAGGTCATGGAGAGCAGGCGAAGCCCCTGGACTCCTGACGTGCCCCGAGCGCAGGGTGGGCACACACCGACCCGTCAGCGCTCCCAGAGCATCCCCTGGTTCTCACTGCCAGCTCCCTGTTATTTCCACTGGGTTTCCCTGTCCCCTCTCACGTAGAGTCCAGACACAGCGATATATAAAACACACAGTTCCGAGGCCCGAGCGCCTGCAGCATCCAGCTCTGTGACAGCTTAATAAAACACCACCAAGCCCCAAAACCCAAGCTGTCCCCAAGTCCCCAAGCAACAAAAATCCCTCACAATAAACCCCCTTTCTATTTAGTCTCTGCTCTCAAGTTTTGAGAAGAAATCCAGCATCATTTCCAATCTGCACAGGCGAGAGTGAGCGTCCCCATTGACCCACGGGGCGCTCTGGCTGAAGAGCGTCATCGAACAGATCCCATCCGCCCTCTTCCTTCCCCAGGGCGGAAATCCCACGGGAAATGCCCAAGAGGAAACAAACGGGCTGCTGCAGCAGAGGCACTGAGCCCCCGCGCTCGGAGCCAGCCCAGCTCCAGATAATAAACACGCTTTTCATCAGGAAACACCCTCCGGATCCCGGCAGTCGTTTCCACCTCCATCCCAGAGCCTGCCCTGGTCCAGCCCAGCCTAGATCGTGCTGGGAGCCACCAGACAGCCCTGGAGCTCACAGGGCACAGCGATGGCATGTGCAACGGTGCCATGTCCCCTCCCCAGTCCTGGGCTCTCTCGGGGGACACTCGGACATTGCCGGGGGGGGACAGGGACAGACAAGATGGGCGACAGCTTGAGCCTGGCAGCCAGGAGGACCCCAGGGAAGGGGTGGCAGTGCCCAGATTTGTTTGCTGGGGAAGAAGCTGACCCCAAGCAGTGACATGGGGACACCGGAGCTGCACAGGGGCAGTCAGACACCACTGAGCAGAGAGAGACGGCAGAAGGAGGTCCACACTCTGGGGCAGACAGGGCTGACCCCCACCCTGAGACCCCACAGGGTGGCTGTGTCCCGGCACATGGCAATGGGCACAGCAGGGCCAGAGTGCCACAGGCAAAGAGCACCAACCCAGGGAGCAGCTGGGCACACCAAGTCATCTGTCACCAAGCCCTGTCCCCATACCAAGGGGGTTCTGGGGGGCAGCACCCCACTCCCCTCTCCGCTCTGCTGGTGGCATTGCCAGGGAACAGACAGAGTCCAGATCCAGCCGTCCCAGCTGAGCAGGGGTGAGGACATTCCCATCCCAGCCACGGCCTCCCTGGGCACAGGACTCTTGGACCCGGGGCTGCCCAGGTGCAGGGACCGAGCGGAGGCAGTGACGGAGCCGGGCACTGCCAGGAGCACAATGAGTGGTTTCCTGAGAAAGGGCAGCATGTCCAGCGGCACAAAGGGAGCTTTTCTGCCGCCAGCCCCGCTCCCCAGCCCACTCGGGGTGGGAGGGCAGGCGCCAAAGCCGCCCAGCGCTGCACATGGCGCTGACGCTGGCAGCCAGCTCTGTCCCTGTGTCACCCCCAGGGGTGACACGCCGCAGGCTCGGGGCTCAGCACCATCCCTTCTCCGCACCCGGGCACTGGGTGAGACGAGAGGCCGCTGGCAGCAGGAGCCACCACCGTGCTCTGCAGCAGCCACGCTTAAGAGAACAGGCAGGAGGCAGAGGATGGAGGGGCGACATGTCCCCTCCCCAGCGCCGCCCGGGATGCCAGAGCCACCGCCGCGGCCACGCACGGCACAAGGCAGCTTTCAGCAGCACACAGACGGGCCATTCTCCCTGCCCGTGACCTCCCTGCCCCGGCATTTCAGGGACCCCGGGCTCCGCAGCAGCGAGCGACAGCTGAGGGAAGCCAGTCATCGCCTCCCCGCCGTGTCCCCTCGTTACCCAGGGAGGCAACGGAGCCGCTTATTTGCCAAAGATGCCCCTAACACCAGGCACTCAATCTGCAACACACCGATTTTCCAGGGGAAGAACGTTATAAACAAGCCATGGAAGCAGCACAGGTTTGAGCCCTGGCAGTGAGACTGTACCCTGACCCCTCCCCAAGGCTGTTCATCTCCCCCCTGCTCCCCTGAGCGTCCTCTGCAACCACAGCACCCCCAGACACCCTGCCAGCTCCCCCCGAAAAGGTGAGCACCAGCCTAAGCGAGGCTCCAGGCGAGCAGAGGTGGGTACGTTATTGGAAGCAGTAACTCCCTCCAGAGGTACAAAACAATCCCGCTGCTCGTTAGCTTGGTTCAGAGAACAAGCTGTGCCGCCTGCAGAGAAAGCCCTGCTTCCAGCGGCTCCGATGGGACAGCTGAGAGCCACCTTCTGTCCAGTGACTAGCCAAGACATGGAGACCCCCAGAAGCTGAGCTGAGAGACAACAGGCTCAACCCCCCCACACTGCAGAGAGTCCAGTGGCCACAGAACCCCTCCCTGGAGCCAGCGCCCAGGGATTCCAGATGGAAATCTCAAGTGCAGGTTTGGAAACGCACCCCATCCCCTAGAGCAGATGATGGAGACAAGACAATCCTGATATTTTGGAAACAAGTCATTTATCAATCTCACATGGCCTCAAGGCTGATCCCACCCTGCTTACAAACATGTGTATGTGTGTATATGTATGTGTACACACACACACACGCAGCCCCACGCAAACGCTCAGCGCATCACCCCACGCTGTGCCTGTGCCAACGAGGCCACTGGAGCGCGGCTGCCCGCGAGCGCTGCTCACACAGGGGTTCAGCACCCACTGCAGATCCATTTCTTTTTCTAAAGCAGCATTTACCAAGCCGGGGGTGCAGCTCCCGGGACCCCAGCCACACGCACCCCTTCCCCCCGCACAGCAAACGGCTCTGCAGGGCACAGACCCGGCTCTAACCACTGGCAGGGCCACCAGCACACCCCGGGCTCTGGAGCAACACCATCTCCTGCCTGCATCCCACAGCTGCTTCTGCCACTGGCCTTCACTCTCCCTCCTCCCATTCCCACGCCTCTCGCTGCTCTTCCCAGGAGCATCCCCAAGGAATATCCTCCCAGGTGTGAGAGCATTCCGACACCACTGAAGGGAGACAAGCACATCCAGCTCCACGTTTCCTGGCTCATTTTATTACCCCTTCCTTAGGGGCAAGAGCCAAGCGAGGAGTTTTGGATGTGCTCCCAGCAGGCGAAAAGCAGCAGCAACACCCCCAGCACAGAGCCCACCCCACCGCCGAACCCGGAGTGCTCTGCCCGCTGCGGGCAGCTCCAGCATGGCACAGTCCGGAGGCAGGGAAGGGTGGGCATCACATATCTTATTACAGGGGCTGAGGAGCAGCTCAAGCCCCCCTGTATCCCTGTGCACACCAGGTGACGGGCTGGTGACGCTGCCCGGCGGTGACCCAACCCCTGCGCCGGTGCCACCCGGGAGCCAGCGAGGTCCCAGCGCTGCGGCTGCCAGCTCGGGTCTGGCTGCAGCAGCTCCTCAGGCAGAGCCGGTCTCCTTGAAGCCGCCTTCCAACAACAAAGGCTCAGCCGCGGTTTCAGGGCTCGCTCGAGAGCGAGGAGGCCTGGGCGAGAGCCAGGCAGGGCAGGCAGAGCCGGAGCCATGAACACCCGGCGTGTCAGGACTTGAGGAAATGATGGAGCAACCGGAGCCACTCGCCCTTCTCCAGAAACTCCCGGGCCCGCTCCGCACAGCGGCCCTGCGCTGCAGCCGGCCTCGGCCATGCACGTCAGCGCAACAAAATATGCGGCTGGGGTGTTTTCGGAGGCAAGACACACAAATAAAGCGTGAGGAGGAGGAAATCCAGCTCTGGCGTGTCACCCCGGCGCATTTCCCAACCGCTCCACAGACTCCCAGCGTGAGCAAAACACGCTCCGCTTCCAGACCAGCGGCGACACGGGTGGGCAGAGGGGCAACAACCCACCAGGACCACCCCCCAAAACGCTGCCCCGCGGTGCCAGGGAGGGTTGGGGTGCACAGAGACCCTCCCGTGCCCCTTCCCCCCCGGTCTGTGCAGAGACCCTGATCGACCCCCAACGCACCGATCCCTGGGGAGCCCGTTACGTTTAACTCCCATTTAACGAAACTTTACCGGGACCGGCGCCGGGAGCAGCCGGCGGCAGCGGCTCCGCAGCGGGCTCCCCGCGGGCCCCGCACCAGAACCGCGGGGAA
>VXBW01003155.1:208158-235577 GCA_013400375.1 Thinocorus orbignyianus | reverse complement strand
AGGGTGCCGTCCCCCGCCCTTCCACTTGGGGGGGCTGCGAGGTGTTGCCTCCTCCCCGGGGTGTCACCATCTCCCGGGGAGGGACACCAGGTCTGTGTGTTCCCAGGCGATGGGGGGCCAGGATCCATGTCCTTACGGAGGTGTCCCCCACCCCGATCACCCCAGGGCTGGCACCTCGGCCCCAGCCCCTCCATGTGCTGGTTCTTCCACTGCCGACAGGGCAGGGAAATGGGTTAGGTGGGGGGGTGGGGTTGTATTTTCGGGTTCAGCAGGGTTGGGGGGGTCCCGCTGTTCTCTGCTCAGCTGAAATGCTGCCCGGTGAGGTTATGTTGTTAGGCATGAAGAGCACATATACATATATATGTATCCACGGCAATAACATCAAAGGGAAGCGAGGGAGGGGGAGCCCAGGAGGGTAATTTATTCCTCGGCAACGCGGATACGTGCTGTACAGGTTATTTATATTTGAAGACTGCCCAGGGTGTTAAATGAGCCGTCTCTTTAAAATAAACATGAGGGAACATCTCCCCAGGCCCCCGGTGCTGCCCCCGGGGATCCGGGGAGCGGTTCCTGCGGCCGGAGCAGGGTTTCGGGGCGCGGGGACTCGCAGCCGCTGTGGTTTCTGCCTGTGAGGCTGCGATACCGCCACTGCACACACACACACACAGGCAGACACACACCCGTGCTGTGCTTTACAGTCAGACACCGAGCACATGGTGGCTGTCACGCTGTGACCTCCCAGCAGAACCTGGGCACAGCACCCAGCCCAGCAGCGGAGGTCACTGCTGCGGCCCCCGCCTGCCTTGTCCTCACCGCGCCGAGCAATTCCGAGCCCTTTTCCGAGGAGGGCCTGACAGCAGGATAGTTAATATGCGCCACTTACCCTGAGTTAAATCCTATCTCTGCTTTTCTGGCAGTGAAAAGGCAGCCGGCACGGCTGGGGCCAAGTCACGTACCCCGTGGCTGTCCTGGGACCCGTCCTCGCCGCTCGCAGCTGTGCAGACGGAGCGAGGAGAAGGACCAGCAGCAGATCAGAGCCTGGCAGGCCCGATCCTCCCCCGGGCAGGACGTTACAGCCACATCCCTGCACGCGGTACCACTCGCCGGCTGGGATGGGGCTGCTAGGGACACCCTGTGCCGGTGGCTGGGGTGACAGGGCGAGGGGACAGCCCAGATGTGCCACCCCAAGACACGACACATCAGGCTGCGGGAGAAACCGGGCTACCAACGGCCAGCAGACGGCTGGAGATGGCAGCAAAGCCCCATCACCGAGGGCCTGGTGGGTGACAGCCAGGCTGCAGGGGGCTCGGCACGGTGACCACAGGAGGGTGGCACCTCAGCTCACAGCCCCCCCAACACAGGGACACCTGGGCCTCCCCCCAGCTCATCAGCCAGGAATAAAGCCCAGGCAGAGGGCATCACGCAGCGGTGGCTGGCTACCTACCATGGCCATGTCACACCAGCTCCAGTGACAGCCTCATCACGAGGGCAGGGGCACAGGGGGCTGGTGTGGCTGCTGGGGTGACACGGGGGGCTCAGCCCCAGCACCTTCCTCTGCCCCCCAGGCAATGGCTGCTGCTGGTGCTCCCACCGGTCAGGGGGCAGCGATGGGCATCCAGCTGTAGGACAGACTCGACACTGGCACCCGAGTGGGCTGGGACCTGCCAGACACCGGCTCAGGGACAGAAGCTTTTTTTTTTTAAGCCCCCCCCAGCAGTTTTCCGGAGCTGGGCAGCAGGCAACAGCCCCGCTCGCAGCTTGCTGAGCACAGCTGGGCCTCCACACTGAGAGCGAGAGGTGTCAGAGGTGACCTTGGGCAAATATTTACAGCTGCAGTGNTTTGGGTGCAAGGGGGTGCTTGAAGGTGTGCTTTACTGAACTCTGTGTGTGTGTGTGTGTGTGTGTGTGTGTGATCAAAACACAGGAGGGATCAGGTTCAAATGGCGCTTTAATTGAGCAAGCAGGGCAGCGGGAGGGGAGAGCTCTTCATGCTAATGGGCGAACCACTCCAGATGAGTCACATTCATCAGGGTGGGGAGATCATCTCCATCTGCCCACGAAGTCATTCTGGAGCGGCAAGTGCTCCCCAGCCCTCCCGGGGGAGCTGTGTGTTTGGAATGGGCGCTGGGATTTTTGTGGCAGTGGCCGGGAGCCGGGGCTGGGGCGTCCGGCTGTCCCTGCCCGGGGGGGCCCGGGCGGGAATGGAGCCGCTCGGGTTGTACGGCATGCCTGGGATGGCTGCTGAATAAATAACAGGCGGCACAAAGCAGGATTCCTCCTCCAAAATTTGCTCTTACAGTGGAAAGCACAGGGGAGGAAAAAGCCCTTTTAAGTTGCGGATCCCTCTTCCCGCCTCTCCTGAAGTGCGGGCAGGCGGCTGCAGAGCCGAGCAGGGATGGATGAATTCCCCCAGAAGAATCTCTTTTCGTTTTCTTTTTATATTTTGATGACTTCATTCTTCTAGCTCTCATTAGCACCTCCTTTATCTCCAGTTCTTCCCCAAAGGCATTCAGTTCTTCCTCCTGCTGCTGCGCAGGGAGCAGCGATGGATGCTTTGCACCACCTCATGTTGAGGCCTGGAATTTCAGAGCCTGAGCTGAACCCCAGCTCTCGCCCGTGAGGAGGAAACCCGAGGCCTCACCTGTCTCCAGACAAGCTCTTCTGGCTTAGCATCCACATGCCCAACGCATGTGTCCCGCACCTCATTAAGGCTCAGTTGTCCAGCAACCCCTGGCGAAGCCCCAGCTGAGCCCCCTGCAGGGTGCCAGGACCCATTTCAAAGAGGAAAAACCATTCCATCAAGGGCATGGCACATCCCTGCTCTGCTCACAAACCCCTCCTGAGACTCACCCGAGCCCAGATCTTTAAGGAGAGTCAAAGGAGAGGATTTCACACCGTCTTCTTTGTGAGCAACCCCAACCCTTTGCCTCCCCTGGGACCCCCAGAAGGGAAGCTCTCCCCTGGGCAGGGGGTCGGCGTCTGATGGCGAGGACTATCCAGCCACACAAGCCCTCTTTGGAACATGGCCATGTCTCAGCTGCCTGTTTGCATTCCCCTCGTGCCAGAGCCATCCCACTTAGTTGCAGGTGAAGCGGTTTTGCTCAAGGCGAACACAAGCATCAGCAAATCCAGCCCTTCTCTCTCTCCCCCTGAGGAAGAGGAGGCCTCTGGGAGGAAGGTGAGCCACCGGGGGGAGATCCCAACACTTTCCCACAGCCGAAGAGCAGGAGCAGCCCCCGGGTTTGCCTCAGAACTGTCGGGGGGTGCTGAGATAAGAGACCCATCACCTGGGAGCTCCCACTGGGGAGGCCAGACATGAAACTGGGAGCTGGAGGGAAGCAGGAAACTCCCCCCAAGGTCTGCCCCTGCTCAGGTCCATCCCCCTGAGCATCGCAGCCACCCCCCATCATCCTCTCCCCACCCCACACAGGTCCCTCTGCACAGCCTGGATGATGCCAAGGAGCGGCTGGGGGAATGGGGCTCTGCAGGGACCCCTCTCACTTCTTGGTGAAATGGAAAAATGCCTGATGGTACAGGTGGGGAACACTGATGTGACAGAGCACGGACAGTTTGGTGGAGCATGAAGAATTGGGGATTTGCAGAGCTGGAAGAGCCACCCCCGTGCTCCTACTCCCTGAGTCCCCACGGTGGCACAGAGCTGTGAGCACGCAATCCTGTCCTGCCAAGCACTTTTGGGGGAAAAGAAGGACCCGGCATACCTCTAGTCAGGTGGAGGGATCATTGCTGTCCCTGCTTTTCCCTGGTTGCTTTGGGCCACAGGTCCCAGGTTTCAGGTATTTGTGCTGGAAAAGCCCTCGTTATGCTTGCGGAGCACACGGAGAAGCGATCAGCTCCAGGGGAAGCACGCATGAAGACATCTGCAGTTTTGCATTCAGCACAGCGTTTCAATGGAGCTGAAGAAAAACCTGGCTGGAGCCTTATTTTGTTGAGCAAACGTGGAATTGTTGCATGAAAACGCTGACCAAAAGGGCACAGCGTCCTGGGGAAAAACTGCTGAGGGGCACCTGGGCACACGTGTGCACGAGGGGAATCCACAGCAGGCGGGAACTTTGCTTCCCGGTATGTACACACTGAGCCCACGAACATGCCTGTAAGGACAATGGTAGCAGCCCCCGTGTGACACTGGCACCGAGGAGACAGGAGGGGGCCGAGCTGGGGTGGAACAGCCCCCTCACCATCACACAGCCCCCTGGAAGGGCTCACAGCTGGGGCCTCAACTCCTTGGCTCGCTCCATCAGCATCCAAAAGCACCTGCTGTCTGCAAGGTGTGAGAGTGACTCCAGCGGGGGTGGCAGTGAGGGCTGGTGACTGATCACACAGGAGATGGGAGCTCTCGGGCCACCAGCCCCTCTGCCACTGCCCAAATGGCTGGATCCAAATGGATCAAGACGCCCAAATGGGTCCTCACTGAATCTTGAGCCAGGTGCTCCAGCCTGCTGGAGCAGGGTTAGGGCCACCCCAGTCACGGCCAGGCCACCTGATTAACCCTGTCCCCATCCACACCAGTCCTGAGTAAACCTCCTGGGCTCCTGAAGCTCGTTGTGTTCTCTTGCAGGGTGCTCCAGGGTAACCTCTCTGCCTTGCAAAAGAGAAACTGGCTCTCAGCAGCCCAACCCTCCTCCCCTCCAGCCCCTGGCACCACGGACCTGCCCTGACCCCACCACACTGCAGGAACCGTTCCCACACCTCCCAGTTCCCCGGGCACAGGCACTGGGAGCAGACCTTCACAGTTGACCGGCAGCACTCACTTTCTTTCAGCCTCACGTACCAGGAGGTAACGCGCTGCCAGCTTCCTCACCTTGGCGTTAGGCTGATTCAGGGATTAAACAAAGCAAACATGCATTTGGTAAGACCGAGGTCAGGCTCATGACCAGAACGAAAGCAATAGACCCATTCCAGAGTGCTCCAAACTTCCTCATCAGCAGCACCCAAGGACCTTGAAGGCCTGCCCTTCCAAAGAGCAAAGAAGTTCTTCCCCAAGTTGTGTATTTCCCTCCCCCCTGATTTGCAACACTGGTTTAAATCCTGCTGGAGGACCCACCTGGAGCACCCTCCAAGTGCTTTCTCTTCCTCATTCACACCCCATCAGCTGGAAGGGGAGCGGAGGAAGTGAACACTGAGCTTCAGGGAATTTAAGGAGAAAATAAATCACAGCAGATCTTCTCTTGGAGTTCAAAGCAACACCTTTGGGGGGGGAGCAAACCAGTGTGAGGCAGGGACTGGGAGAGCTGGGGCTGGGGTTTGCCAGGCCCGTTTCAGCTGCCAGTGTCCCTGTGTGGTGCTCACAGGGCTGTCCCCAGCCTGCTGCCACAGCAGAAAACGAGCCATATCCCTGACCAGTACCGAGGCAGAGGAGAGAGCAAAAGGCACGTTGGGGTCACTCACTAAATGAGGATGTGACATGAGAGGCTGCTGCAAAAGGCAGAGGGGGCTCGGGGGCCACCGCGGGGGGTTGCCACCAGCTGGCTTCTCAGGGGCTTTTCCCACCGTGGCAGCAAGCTGGAGGAGACCTGGGCAGGAGCTCAGCAGAAAATAACAAAATGCAAATCGGAGCTGGAAAAGCTCATCTCCAACAGGCGAAGGGAGAGGCAGCGATGCCCAAACGCAGGAGCACGGCGGCAGGAGCTGCGGCTGGTGACGGGGGAGATGACGGATGCGGCTGGGATCGCGCTCACCCCAGTGAGGGTGAGGGGGGTGATGGCCCCCCCATTTGTGTCTGTGGGGTGACTGTGGGTGCTTCAGAGGAGGAGCAGAGGGCATGGAGGATGCCTGTGGTGCTGGAATTCCTTCTGGGCTCCTAGGACATCGCATCCTCCTCTGGATCACCTGCCATAAGAAATGCATGTCCCACAGACACTTCAGTGCACGCTTTGCAGAAACCTCAGAGGACACGTGGGTGCCGGGGCTGGGACTGATGTGCTGAACCCACGCTCTCACACCCTGCCCGGCTGGCAGAGCCGCTGGCACCTGGGCACCGGGACATGGCACCGGGACCCTGCTCTGCAGCCGATGTTCTGGTGGTGGATCCTGCCACTGCTCGGCCTCCAACGGGCCAGCAGAGCAGAGGAGCGCCCGGCCAGGAGCTGAAACTGCAGAGAGGCTGAAAAGCAGCCACGAGGCTCCAAAATCTCAGTCGCTCACCGAAGCAGAGGTTATGGGCAACTTCAGTCCAGCCCACGGAAACCTGCACGGGGAGTCGGCGCTGGATGGGAAAAGAGTCTTTCATCTAATACAGGTCTAACAGGAGAGCAGAGCTGCAAGTTTCACCCAGAAATTCAGATGAGAAATACGACGCACACTGCTCATTATGAGGGTGATTAGCTATTCAAACAATTTACTGAGGGATGCGGTGGAATCTCCACCATCAGAGATTTGAAAGGCGGCCAGACGACTCTCTTTTCCCAGCTAAATGGGATGCAGAGCAGGTCTGTGGATGGAGCACCCAGGCCATCCCGGCCACCCTCACTCCCTGGGAAGGGCTGATGGTTCAGCTGACACGCCAAAACAAAAATATTTTTAACTTGGATGGAGATAAAGGGTAAAAACTTCACATCTAAGAGCTCTGGAGTGTTGCTATTGCAGTGGTTTATCTCCCTGTTCTCCCGAGAGGCTCCTGCTAGACTAAACCACGCGCCGCTTCCAAGCATCTCCGTCTGCAGCCAGCACCACGTTCCTGCAGAGCAGGGGGCTGGCTCACGGAGTTTTTGTAGTTTTTTAAAGCTCCAGTTCCTGGAGCAGTGGGAGTATTTTCACACCCCACCATCCACCTACAAAGTCAGGCACGTTCCCAGCCTTCCCAGCAGCTCACAAACGGACTCAAAGAGGACGTGGATATAAGTTTTCAAAGAGAATAGTGGTCCTAGTCCGGGTAGCGGGGCAGCAGGGTGGGGGTCACAGCGCTGCGGGGGCTCCCTGCTGGCAGCAGCTCCTTGGGGTGCTGGAGCCAGGCTGGCACCGGCCACCTCCAGCTCCACCAGGCACGGTCCAGCACAACCGGGCTCTGGGATGGAGACACGGCTGGAGGACGTGGGTGACACTGCCCACAGAGCCCAGAGTGCTGGGGGAGGAGGATGAAGGTGTGGATCAGATGAAGCAGGGACGTTTCCAGGGGCGCACTCTTGTGCCAGTCGTGCCCCAGGGCTCGTGGAGGTGCTTTGCTGAGCACGAGAGCGCTGCTCGAAAGGCTGGTCCCGCTCTCTGCAGCTCAGGGTGGTAATTGCCCTTTGCAGGGAGACGGGAAATGTGCTCCCGAACAGGCACATCCATTTTAATGGATTCTGCTCCGCTGCCGAGAATAAACAATCACGAATCATGGTCTACAAGGACCTTTGGAAAACCCTTTTGGTTCTGATATTTTTTTCACTTTGTCAATGGAA
The DNA here is from genome assembly GCA_013400375.1 of Thinocorus orbignyianus. Lineage (NCBI taxonomy): Eukaryota > Metazoa > Chordata > Aves > Ciconiiformes > Thinocoridae > Thinocorus > Thinocorus orbignyianus. The sequence continues at coordinate 228,180 of VXBW01003155.1, read as the reverse complement.
CAGCACTTCTAAATACCCATCAGCCAGCCAAGATTTGCCATTTGGGGAGCACACAGCTTAACAGGGGGAAGGAAGAAAAAATAAATCTTTATTTTCAATTTATTTTCTTATTGGGAAGAATGCTCCCTGGCTGCAGTGCATAACAGCTTCCCGTGGAAGTGCCTGGGTCCAGCCTGTGCAGACGGTGGGGTGCCTTGGGTGGGCTGGTTCTACTGTACACCCACCTGCAAAGATTCACAGGCTTGAAAAGGAATGTTTTTGCTATCTCGGGGGGAAGGAGAGCTGCTGACAGCGCGGGATGCTCTTTCCCTGGGCAGGATCCTGCTGCCAGAAGGGCTCGGCACGGGCAGAGATCAGTACCTTGCTGCCTGGGCCACGCCAGAAGGGTCAGCACGATGTTTGCAGGTCTGCAGCCATCACTGACACAAGTGACCCCATAGCACATCACTGCAAAGTGGGGCCCAAACACGCCCCCCTTGATGAGTCAGCCCCAAAGACTTGGGGTGTCCAAATCCTGCGTGATACCCAGCGGGTCTGGGAGTTTAAAGCTCTGCTAGAAGCGGAGCCTGGGTTATATTTTCTTCTCTTTTCTCCCCGTGATGTCAAGCAGCGTCTCCTCTGGGTGACCCCGATCTGCTGTCACCCTCCGGGACACGGTGCTGAATGCTGCTCTGTGGGAGCCGGGGACCCAAACCTTCTGGAGGCCCAGAGGGGTGCAAACCCCCCAGCGCCGTGGGGCAGCAAGGGAGTGGGGCTCGGCTCCCCCACAGGCTCGCTCCCCTGGCTGCACACAGCTTCTGAGCCCTTCCAAATTTAGCTAGATTCATGGCAGTTTTTCAGAATCATTCATCAAACAACTTCTGCAGATAATTATGAGTTTGTTGCTCATTTATTAGCAGTAGGCTGCAATTACCGGGTCCCCAGCTGACTTGCTGCGTGGAGCACGTGGTGCTGAGCAGGGCAGATGAGCACAAGGCTCAGTCAGGATTGTGAGGTGTGTTTTCCCGGGACAGTCTGCAACGCACCCTTACACTCTGCGGTGGTGCCGGCAGTGTGCTACCGGAGAGGCAGAGGCAGGGAAGGTGAATTTGGGCACAAACGTGCATCAGCCTTTGCAGGTGATTTTGCTGGTGTTTGCAGGTGCGAGGACTTTGTCCTGTGCTTTCCAGGTGTGTGACGTGACGGGGTCCCTCTGCACCAACGTGATGATGTTCCTGTCTCCAGCTGGTGCCTTTTCCAGGAGGTTTTGCTTCTCAGTGGCTGGATCCAGCATGGAAATGGCAGCGCAAAAGCACTCAGCAAGAGCTTTCCTCCCATGGAGTCACTGCTGGCCCTGCGGCCACCCTGCCTTCAGCCGCGTCCCTGTCCCCAGCCATGATCACCACGGGGAGCATATTTTCCTGAGTGGAGGCACAGCAGGAGCAGGATCTCCCACTCACATGGGGAAAATCATGGCCACAAGAACTATCAGGGCTTTTAGGAGATGGCACGTGTGTCCAAAAAAGCTCAGCGTCCCCTTCCACCCAGTGGCCCTGGCAGGAGCCTTCCTGTCCTTCCTGCCCCTGCGCCGGCTCACAGAGGATTCCGGAGGCAGAAAGCCCAAGGCAGGACACGGGGTGTCAGAGCTGCAGGGACCCTCCTCCCAACCATGGGGGTGGGCAATGCCATCGGCTCTGCCAGGGAGGACGCTGGTGGTCCCTGGCAGTTCCCTGGCACGGTCGGGGCTGTGCTGGGCTGCACTGCCCGCCTGCCCCAGCACTGCAGCAGCAGAAGGGACTTTCTCACACCCTGCATCTGCAGAACCGCAGGGGGCTGCGGGCTGGCTTTGAAGCACCGGCTTCTCTTTCTTCTCTGCACCCACCGGGGGAGCAGGACATCCCACGTATCCCAGACCAAAGGCCGTTTGAGGGGGACCAAAGGGGAAGGGGGGAGCCGACGGTGGGTGGAAAGCCTGGCTCTGTGTTGGGCTGAGCTCCAGCACCTCCCAGACCCAGAAACTGGCCTCGCCCTGCAGCCCACATGGAGTTTCGCTCCCTGGAGACCATCCCTGCGGCTGACCACAGCCCCCCCAGCACCCCTGATCCCCAGCAGGCTCTGGCCCTGCTGTGGTGAGCCCCGGGCAGCACCCTCCCCCTCAACACCTTCCTCTGGTTGTGTGTGGGGAGATGTGGGGTTCAGAGAGCCCCCGAGCAGCCCCACACCATGACCACCCGTGGCTCTGCTGTGCCTCCAGCCCGGTGGGGTGTTGGATGTGGCTCTCGAAGGGCACAGTCCCCTCCGTGAGCGACACAAGGGAATTATGAGCCAACTGCCTGTCCCAGCGCAGGAGCTGACTCCAGTGTGGATGTCTCCGTGGGGCTCATCACCCCGCTCTGCAGCAGCCACCTCCCCCGCGGGCAGAGGATGCTCTGCAGGCACTTCTCCAGGAGGCAGCACACGTGGCCACCACCTCAGCCGTGGTCTCTGCTGTGTCACAGCTTCCCCCCGTGCCCAGCGAGGAGATGCGGCCCATTTCGCATGGCTTCCCTGGAGCAGTTAAAATGCTTTGGCCAAAATCCTCAGCACCTTAAAACTGTGGAAGACAGCTTTGAAATCCCCTGAGGAGACCCCACAATCCCGAGGAGATCTGCCTTGGAGGGGAAATGCTGCCCTGGACGTGTTTCACGGGGTTGGGGCATTTTGGCCTCAGCTTTTCATGCAAATTTCTGGGTTTAGACATGAACCAGCAGCGCAGGGTGGACGGCACCCGCACACATGCATCACAGCAGTTCCCAAAATGAGCAACCACAAGTTTTCCCTCCCCGTTGGCAGAGCCCGGACAGAGCTCCCGGAGCTGGGCTCCCGAGGGAGCAGACACTAGAGGGCAACTCCATCCCACAGGCCATTAAGGGATAGACCCGGGGCGCTGATGAACTTGGCCCTGTGCTTGCTTTTGGGCTGCCCCGGGATCTCGGGCTGTACCCAGCTCCACTGGGACCCACGGGGACAAGGTGAGACTGAGGGGTCTGTCCCCAGCCCATGCCCCGAGACGCAAAAGGCTCTAGACCCGTGTTCTGCAAGTTCTGCAGAAAGGTTTGCAGTCGCCTCTTGATCAAAACACACCTCCAAAAGGGGCATAAAATAAGCCCAGTCATGATTTGAAGAGTTCAGAGCTCATCGTGCAGCCCCCCAGCCTGGCTGTGCCTGACAAACCATTGGAAGGGGAAGACACGAGCAGGGACAGGGCTGATGCCTTCACGTGAGCTCACGCACACCGGGGTGGCAGAGACCCTGCCAGCTCGGACATCGCCCGCTGACAGCAGGGCCACGGCCACCGCCGGCCTCCCTCGGCTCCTTTACATGGTGCAGACCTCAGCCCGGCCGAACCCACCGCTCACCACAAACCATCACAGAAGCCAGAGTTAACACCAGTAAAAAGAGAAAGCGTTTACCCGTCTGAGCGAGCAGCTGGGGAGAGCAGAGGGTGGAAGAGCCGGGGGGGACGCCGGGTCCCCCCGCCGGGGCTGCGCAGGATCCTGGCCGTGTCCCACCGTTCCGGTAGCTTTCAGCCCTCCAGAGCCCAAACACGGGGATGGGGCTGACAGCTCCGTCCAAGAGAGGAACCTGTCAAGAACTGAAGCAGGAGGATTGCCAGCTCAACGGGTCGCCTCAGGGAATCTTCCATGAGTGGCTTTAAAAGACACGTGTCATTTATTCTTTCCCTGTCTATTTTTCTCTCTTCTCTTTTGGAAAGAGCTGAAACCTTCCTGGGCTGAAATTCCTGCAAAGACCCGCTTCCCGCTCCTCAGCTTTAAAGCTTATCTGTCTGTACAAATTCCTCCCTGTATTACACATAGAGCCTAACCTCATTTTTTTCAGTGTCGTATTTATGGTTTCTTAATGACTAGGGGAAGAGTCATTGCAGAGAAGAAGAAAAAACAGATGCGGATCAGGGAGAGCTGGTGTCCTGGGGGGGTGCACGACGGGTGGATTCATTAGACACGAATGCCCGGGGTGAAACACTCTCAGAAACGCTTTGTACCGTGAGCTCGGGGGAGTCCGCCCCCTCCCAACAGGGACACATCCATAACGAAACTGCTGTCACCATTCTGGCTCTGCAAACTGCAGGATTTTCAGTTTGAAAAGTTAATTTGAGGAGGTTTTTGTCCACATCTCCAGTGCACAGTCCGTGTGCCCAGAACAGCCCAGCCAGGGCTAATCCCGGGCCATCGGGGGCCTGCCTGCGCAGAAATGCCAAGTGCTCGTCACGCTCTCTGCCCAGGATGGGTTTTAAGAGGAAAAAAGATGCAACACTGGGAGTAAAACCTCCCTAAATCCCCACCATGCGCAAAGAGCTGGCCATCCTCACAGCCCCCCTGCTCCCCGGGGCGAGAGGGACCGCGCTGGTTCCCTCAGGCCTGTGCTCTCCGGCCAGTTTTGGGTCTGGGGTCTGCTGGACTGGTGGTCCATGGCCAGGGATGGGCTGTGGAGCAAGATGTTCTGAAATAACCCGTTTGAGGCTCCTGACTCTCGTGAAACTCCCCCTCCCTTGCTGTGCAATAGGCTCCTGGGTGACCCCGGAGGGGTGGACACGGAGCTGCTGCTGTTAAACGCTTTGCGGTTCCTTTTGTCTGTAGGAAATTGCCACCCGACCCCAGTCAAACAAAACCCTGGGGCTTGAGAACTGACCTGACCCCTGCTCGCACAGCTGCTGCTTCCACGTGTTTCCTCCCATCGTGTCGTGTGTGTGTGCCTCAGGTTAACTGGCCTTTCTGGAACCAAATGAATATTCAGTTTTATTTCTTGCCCTCACACAAACTCTCTTAGTTTTGCATTATGGGAGAGATTAAATAATAATCCTTCTTAGTTTTCTTGGCACCAAGCATCACTTCCTAAAGTTGTTCTGTCGGCACGAGAGAAACCCAACGCGCTCCTCACCTCAGCGTTCCAGCAGATGCCGGGGCTCAGGAACAGATGAGACATGAAGAAACCAGCACAGGAGGGTCCCACCTGAAGGTTTTGGTCCCTCTGGCTGCAGATGCAGAACACAGAATGTATTCCCTGTGTTTTTCATCACAGGCAAAATCCTATACAGAGCGAGCTGAGGGACTCTGCCCGCTGCTGTCTCACTGCTCTGCTGTCCTGCTGCTCTTCCCACGCTGGGAAGTGGAGACGTTCCCCCTGTGCCGTGTCGCAGCATCGAAGGGGATCTCAAGGAGCCTGGAGCAGAAGAGGGAGCAGGATTCAGGCACACACATCCCCCACACATGGGCTTTAGCCACAGGACTGGCCCCTGCCATGGGCTAACGCCCACGGGGGCTGGACATGCTGACCCTGCCCCAAGAGGGTGGGGCGCCCATGGGAGCAACGGTGATGCCGTGGGGGGCTGGTCACAGCAGGGCACGGGCAGCAGAGACCTCTCCCTGGGGGCAGGAGGTCTGGATGCTCCTTGGTAACTTTTAGCAAATCATGTCTCTTCCCAACACTTCGATTCCCCTGCTGTAAAACACGGACAGTAATGTTTGTGCACCTTGTAAAACCCCTCATCCACGGAGATGGAACGTGAGGCAGCAGCATCTCCCCAGCCCTCCTTAATGGCTGCAGATATTTCTCCTTTACATCCCATGTTAGCTCCTGCTCTCTTTGCTCGGATTCCCAAACGAGACCTCACAAACATGCATTCCAGCCCTTGCTCGCTTCTCTCTTACAAATGCGGGTCCCAGAGCATTGCCAGGGGGGACAATTTTTCCCCCCAAACATCTTTCCATTAGCTATGAAGGGTTTGTGCACAGATGCCTCCAGCTGCAGCCTCCACACACATGGCTGTTGTGTTCCCAGCTCAGATCTTGCAGAAATCCACAAGGAATTGGCAGGATCTGCTGGGAGCGAGCAGGCAGCCCAGTGACAGACTCCAAACTCTCCTGATCCTCCTGGAGCTGCGGCGCTCACAGGGTCCCAGCTGGGCTGTCCCTGTGGGGAGTGCACGGCTCCTGCTGGGGACCGGGCTGGGAACAGTCCTGGGGTGGCTTGTGTTGCCATCGGGATCCAGACTGGCTCTTTAGTGCTAGTAATGGTATTTATTTAGTCTTATTCTATTAAATCTATTTACATTTCAACCCTCGTGTTTCCTTTTTTGTCCCAATTCCCCTTCCCAGGTGGGGAGGGTTCATCAGGTGAGAGAATAATTGCCTAAATGACAATAAATTGCTGTGAGTTCCTTGGACCATCCCAGCTGCCCATGCTGTTTGCAGGGCCCCTCCTGCCGGAGCAGGAGCGGGTGGATGGATGGGTGGATGGTTGGATGGATGGATGGATGGGTGGAGAGCCTCCATCGTTAAACTTCCCACCGCTGCAGCCAGGAACCAAACCCCAAGACATGTAGGGCTTGTGCTCCCCAGGTCCAGCCCCACGTGTGTGACAGAGATGGAGATCTCCCTGCAGCCCCACTTCTCCTGGGTGGTGAAACCATACCCTTCAACATCACTGCCTCCTGCTGTGGGCTCCAGTCCTCACCGGAGCTGTGCTGTGGGTTTGCCTGTGGTCAGGGCAGGTCCTGGGCTCCATTTCCCAGATAAGGGAAAAGCTCAGCACCATTCCCGGTGTCCTGGGCTGTAGCCCAGCGATTCCCAGCTCCCCCCACCTCCACGCTCTGCAGCAGCACAGGAACCCCCCCGGGAGCAGCGCTGCCATCCCCAATAGCATTAGCACCAGGTGAGTGACAGATCCGAGACACAGCCTGTCAGCTCCAGGTGCTGGGAATCTAAATGTATGGAGATCACAATCGCTGACAGCCGCACTTCAGAAGAGGCTTTCAATGCTCAATGAGAGATTGGCTAACGGGGCTGTAAACCCGTGGTGTCTCCCACAGACTGCCCGCCGCTCCCGCCGTGACTGGTGTCCCAGGAGATACCCGGCAGCTGCCACCTCCCTGACGGGGACCAGGGACCACTCCACGGATGTGGTGGAGGAAGAGGTCCAGAGCGGTCCCAGCACACGGAGCTGCTGAGGCTCATGCCACATTTTCTCTCCCCCTCACACCCCATGTTTAGGCACACGCTGAGGACACCGATGCAGGTGGCAAAAGGACTCAGGATGTGGAAGCCACACGGTGTCCGGTGCTAAACCAACTGTCCATGGGAACTCTCGGCGCTGCCAGCTGGAGGGAAGGGCACAGGAGGAGCAGGGACAGGATCAAGCCAAGGGAGGGGAGCCAGACTGGTGCAGCACTGAGCTAAAGCCCCCTTGGTGCCAGAGGAAAGATCCTGCTGATCCCACAGCCGAGGATGTGAAACATGTTCTTAATAAAGTTCCTGTAGGGCTGAGAGGGGCCAGGGGGAAGGACAGAGCCATCAGAACAGGAAAAGCCAAAACCACCCAGCCCTCAACCTTTTCACTTCAGATTAACATCATGGTGCCCTCGAGGGGTGGGACCTGAGCTCTGCTGGATGCCACGGTGTTGGCTTGGCCGTGTACAGCTCTGCTGAGGTGGTGGCCCCCAGCAGTCCTGCAGGGACCAGGGTGAGGGTCACTCTGTGCCTGTGGTGCTCCAGAGCTTGCCAATGGTGCACAGCTCTGCGGGACACCGCACCCAAATCAAACCTGCTTCCTTCAGCCCTTTCCCTCCCACCCGGGCAACAGGACCTCGTGGAGCTGAAGAGAACGTAGGGGAGAGCTGGGTGACGGTCCCTCAGGCACAGGAGCCCACCAGCCAGGCTAGGGTTTTTCCCTCCTTGCCAATACCCACAGGCTTCTGCTGCCTCTGCCCGCTCCTGGCTCCAGGACATGGGTTGCCAGACCCGGTGCTGTCACCTTCTTGCCTGGTCACTGGGTGGGGCAGGGAACCAGAGCCCCCAGAGCCTGCTCCCTGCTCACCGGCACTGGGACCACTGGGGAACAGCGAGCAGAAAAGCTCTGGGTCAGAAATCAGGGCTGCAGCGCTGTGTGGCAGCTCCTTGCAGAGCATCTGCGGTGGCAGGGAGGGAGGGTGCTGCAGGAGAAGGCTCTGCAGAGCCCCTGCTCCAGGGCAGAGCCCCCCCAGCTGCAATGCCCCTGGGGAGAGAGGGGCCATTGCCCAGTCCTTGCCCCAAGCTGTGATTCTCTGTGGTGGGGATCAGGCTACTGGGCTACTCAGGCTCCCGAGCCCTCCTTCCCGGTGCTGGAAGGAAACCTGGGCCAGGGCTGTCACATGATGCCCTGGGGCTGCGGGTGGCGAAGGAGATGGGTAGTTTTTCACAAATTCCTTGTGCTTCCCGAATGAGGGTTGGTCCAGGCTCCCACTCCCCTCCCCTGGCTCAGGCTGCCCATCTTTAGCGCCCCGTGTACTCGCTCGTTAGTGCCCAGGGAGCAATTACGGTTCCCACACTCCTAGGTGGGGATATGAGGCTTTAATGAGAACCCTGAGTACCAAAGCGGGCACTGGTTCTGCTAACAAGCGTCTGCCAGGCGAGCTCTGCCAGTCCTGGCATGTTCCACGCGTGGCCTGAGCATCACAGCCCTCCACACTCCCTGGGCCATGTTACCTGCTCCAGGGCACGAGGAAAACACTCGGGCAGGCTTGTTTGGGCTCACGCCGACGTGAGGGAAAGCACAGGACAGGCCCCGGAGCAGTGGCTGCAGCGGGCACAGCCTCACACCGCGCTGGGAGCAGCACACACAGCAATGCCAGCTGCTGACTCTGGGCACGGAGTCCTCCGGCCACCACCAGTGCCCTCCATCCTCCCGCACGTGGACCACCCTGCGGAGACCCATGGGCCACCAACTGTGGAGTCCCTTTGCCAGGCAGCAGAGCACAAATGCCTCCATTCCAGCAGGGAGGGCAAGGTCCCCATGTTGCCCCTCTCCTGGCTGCCGTGGGGTTTGTCATCCCCTCCCCAGTGCTGGGACACCACCCCCAGTGCAGCCTGGTGGGACACAACCCTGTTTGACCATCACGGTCTGCAACACGCTGGGGGCAAGAGAGATTCCTGAAACAAATGCCTCCAGCTCTTGGAGAGCCACAGACCTGTCTGCCCCACGGAGAGACCTGGGGGGTGGGTGATGGCAGGCAGGTCCTGGCACAGCTGCATGCCCAGCGTGGCTGCATCTGGATTCAGCTCGTGCTGAAGCCGTTTCATCCCTGTGCACATCTAATTGCAGGCTGTTTGTATCTGTGGACAGATCTCTGGAGTGAGCTGGGTTTTTAATGAATGTGAAATCCCGGCTCCCGCTGCAGTGCTTTGCCAGGGACCATGTTATTTCATGTATCTGGGTCAAGTCTTTGCCGTCTTTTGTAGCACATTTCAGGGAGCTCCAAGTGCTGCCCTTCCCTGCCTTCCAGCCATGCTTCAGGTCCTGCCATCTCCCTCCAGGATGAGCCATGGGGCTAAAACTGCCTGTGGAGCACTCCCTTCTCAAAGAGGGGCTGCTCTTCATTCTCGCAACGGGAATTCTGCCCAGGACACCTGAATTCAACCTCAAATTGAGGGCGAAAGTGAGCCAGCAGAGACCAAACGTGCCCATGAGCACCTAGCATGGTGGGCTCTGACGTGGCTGGGCTGCTCTTGCTCAACAGCACCAGGCTTTGAGGAGCCAGCAGACCTCAGTCCACCCCCAGTCTCTTCTACAGACTTCAGCTTCTTGCTCACGGCAAGGAGGGGACCCACAGCTTTCCCAGTCGCTCTTGCCCATTTGGGACATCGTGATGGTCCTTTGCTGGAGGCCCCGGCGTGGGCTCCTGGGGAACCCTCCCAGCACCGTTCCTCTGCGGGAGTGATGGGATGTTGGGAGCGTGATCACCCTCCTCATCAACATGCTGCTCCTCTCGCCCGCTCACGCGGCTTGTTACGGGGGAGCTAAAAATAGAGCGGCGAGCTGGCTCTCGTTTTGCACACAGAAATTAAAAGAAAATGTTGGGGTTTACTTTCACTGAAAAGCATCTCCAAATGTTCTTGTGCCTGTGTCCAACCCCATCAATAACTGCTGGTCTTCAGAAGAAGGGTGAGGCCACTGGGAGAGATGTGTGGGGCCGGTGGGTCAGAGGCTTGGCCTGGCCGTGCTGGGGTCCGTACCCATGAGCATCCCTCCAGCACTGAGAGATCTGGGTGTTTCTGCAGGGTATTTCTTAGCAAAATCCCTGCAAAGCAAAGTGAAAATGATGCTGGGACCTCACACGTGGCAGAGATGGAAGAAGGCAGAGGCAGGTGCTCTGGTACCAGGCCTAGGGGAGATCAGGAGTGGCAGAGGCAGTTGGGATTCAAAGTCAGGCTATGGACACGTGGCTTGGGAATGGCAATGATCACGCTGCGTGCTTTCTTCTGTTTTCTTAAAACCCCCTTAACCCATGCCTGCTAAATCCACAGTGAGCGGCTTTCTTGGGACTAACCAGGTAGACCTGCCCTGCCTCGCCAGCTTGCCAGTGAGCCTCCTGCACAAGGTGTGAAAATATTCCTAAGAGCAGGTTTTCCCACCTCAGAAAGCCATCACAGCTTGTCATCTGAGGCAACCGCAGGCGCTCAGCTCCTCAGCCATTCGGCACTCACGTTGCCCACTTGGTCACACCTTCTTCATGTGAGAAAACCCCCAAGGAGATCTGCGTGAAATCCTGCTGATTTGCCTCCAGCCGCTGCCCGAGTTTTAGGTGGGATCGAGACAGAGACATGGGATGAGCTGGGACTCAGCGATGGGACTAGCACAAGGGCCTTCATCACAGTAAATGCCCATCAGCAGAAGTGAAAGACATTCTCTGAATAATTAAGAAATTTCTGGAAATCAGGCTCGCTGCTGACAGCCTGCAAACAGAATTGCTGCCTGAATTCACTAAATGAATCACCGCCCCAGACGAGCTTGCTCAGCTCAAATCCTCTTATTGAACCAGAGTCAAAGCCAGTTCAGAGCAGCTTCCCTCTTGCAAACACCAGTGTGGAGATGCCACAGATGCCCCTGCTCAGAGGTTAACTGTCCCCGACACCTCACACACACACCTCAGCTGCTCATCACCTCAGCATGGCCAGAGCCCCTCTGCAATCCCTGGGGAGACGAGGGGCTCTGAGAGGCTTGGGGATGGACCTTTGAAGGCCTCTGTAGTGAGGAGAAGGTGAGCCTTTGTTTTGGTGCTTGGCTGGACTTCCATCAGTCTCTTCGGGATGATTTGGGTCCAGGAGCACTCACAGCCAAGGGAACCCACTGAAATCCTGGCAGAGCCCGGGAAGGTGTCATGACCCAGATTGTCACCTGAAATGCCCACTGCAATGCAGAACAGGCCCCAGAAGGTCAGGGAAGGACAACTTCTGCTTTCAGCCGTGCTGACCTTTGCCACATGGTGCCCCTCACTTCTGTGCTTCTGGTTTTCCTCCTCCCAGTCTGTACCAGTACCCGACGTGGCTGCCCAAGTCCTGGCTCACACCAGCCCTGCTGCTCCTTGGCTCCTCTTCTGACTTCTGAATTTCAGTCTGCAGCAAACGCTGCTGTTCCCGTCCTGAATCTTCACCTTGCTCTGGCAATGAACCTTCTTTCTGCCCTTCCGCCGTCCCCGCTGCTCCCATCCCGTGTACTCAAGTCAGCTCTTATTTAGCAGACGTCCCTGGGAGTGGATTGAGCAGGCCTGGGCTGGGATGAGCAGCCGAGTCCTCCAGCGTCAGCGAGCTCTCCGGGATGCTGCGTGACACGGGTTATTGACATGACAGAGCCGGTCAATGCAGCTGCCACACAAGCACGCAGACTTGTAAGTTGAAAAGCCTCAGGGGAATTGGGAAAAGAGAAAGAAATAAAAGAGCATGCATACGAAATAATTCTCTGATGTTCACATCTCCCTCTAGCCCCAGAGCCTCCACGCAGCTCTGTTCTGCACCATGAACTAATAGCTTGATATTTCTCATCCTGAAGCTGAAGCAGTTTGGCGTCAAAGCATCATCAAAAATGTGTCTGCAATAATAATGTCTGTCCAGCTCATCGTCTCCTCCTCCCTCGCTCGGTTACAAAACCTTTCCTCCTCCAGCCGCCTGCTCCGCTCTGCCGGACGCGCAGGTCAGGCGTGGGGCCTCGCAGGCTGTCCCTGCCCACGAGGACACCGCTGTCACACACAGCAGACCCCTGTCACCTCCCAGCCCTGATCTGGGGCAGTCTCAGGGAACCCGCCTCAGTAGGACCCTAAAGCACCGACCAAAGCAGGTGCTGCTGATGGTTGATCATCCACAGCAGCTGTGGGTGGTGGGTTTGGGACAGGTAGAACCAGGTACCAAACCCTCTGCCACGCATGTGGTCTCCACAATTCCCTGCCTTCCCTGTGACGCCAGGGGACAAAGCACTCCCTGTTCCTTGGGTGCGACAGAAGGGACCAGCCCTGCAGCCTCCTGGCCCATCCTGCTCCCCAAGTGCCTGCTCCCCCGAGGAGTGGATGTTCCTGGGTGACCTGAGTCAGAGAAGGCAACAGAGAGCCTTCCAAAGGCTCCACCAGCTGGTTCCCAGCCCAGATCCCCCTGATTTCCCATAAGTAAAAGCAAGAATCCCGTCTTGACCTCAGGGATCGTACCCTGTGAAAGCAACAGCCTCACTGGGCACAGTTGTCTGGACCGAGCCAAGCCTCCTCTGAGTCACCTCAGAGATCACCCTCAGGTCATCTGGGATCTCATCCCAGCGCTGGGAAAACAATCCTTGTGGGATGCGGCCACCGAGCCAACATCTCCAGACAGGGTGAACAAAACACCTGCTTTGGCAATCTCGGCTGCTGAACTGCAGTCACGCCTCGGCAGGGCCAGGCCACCTCTCTGTCTGGAGGCTGCTGCCCCTTCCCCCCCACCACCTGGAGCCCCTGTAGGCACGGGGACTTCGGTCGGCGCAGGGTGGGAGCTCCCAAGCGCTAAAAGGCACCCGCTCGGTGTGCAGCAAGGGCTGCCACCACCGTCCCTGGGCCAGTGGAGAGGAGCAAACTCCTGGGAGCCCAGACCCCACCAGCCCATGGCCATGGAGGGGTGGGAAGGTGGAGGCACAGAACCATAGAATGGTCTGGGTTGGAAGGGACCTCTGCAGGCACCGACCAGGTCTCCCAGCCCTGCACCACTTACAGACCCTCTAAATCCAAACACAGATCCCACGATGCTGGTGGGAGCTGCTAACGAGAGGAGTCGTTCCCAGCAGGTGGTTGCTGGGTGCCATCCCCGCATGCCGGTGACTTGTGCTGAAGTCAGGGACACCTTCGGCGGCGGCTGAGCCTCCTGGGGGCTCAGGGCTCAATGGCCCATGGATAAGGGGCTGCTTTCCAGCCCTCCTGGCATGGCACGGGAGATGCGGGACAAGGAGATGGAGCCTGAGGGAGGAAAAAGCCCTCGATGTTTCCCTGAGAAAGAGCGACCCTGGGGTGGGACACTGAATTTCAACAGGACGCCTGCCCTGGCCGTGCTCTGACAGCCCTGAGGAGCCCTTGGTGGGGTCTCATCCAGCCACTCCAGCAATTAGCCCCCCAGCACAGGGTGTCTTGCAACTCATGGAGTGACTCGAGGGAAGGGGCAGCCGAGAGAAAAGCAGAAAGAGAAGTTCCCGGTTTTAAATTTTTCCCCCCAAACTTTACCTGGGCACATGGCCAGAAAGTAACAAAAATCTGTTAGTTTAGAAACAGCTTAGAAACATACAAATAAGGGCAGTTTGGTGTTGCAAGAGCTACAAATAAAGTGAGTTGCAAGTTCTCAAGTCCATTAACATCTGAAGGGGATAAAGGGAGTTTTATAATGTCTAATTGAATTAAATACAGTACACTCCAATTTGGGGATATAAAATTTGCAATCATGAGGTATAATTAAATACATTTCTGGCGCTGTTGTTGTTGTTTTTCTCTACAAGCGCAAAACCAAAATGAAGTGGATGTTTAATTGATGTAATGCAGGAATTCGTGCCCGTTGCGGGACGGGCTGGGTGTGTGAGGCTGCGGAGGGTCCTGGAGCAGCGTGGCTGGGAGGTGTCAATACAGCCCGCAGCCCTGACCGGGAGGGATGGAGTCGGGATGGAGCTGGGACGCTGTCAGGGGGGAGAGGGGTTAAGGCCTGTGGCTGCCTCCAGCTTCTCCAGAAACTCAGGCCAGAGCAAGGCCAGGTCACCTCCCTCTGCTGCTGATTGGAAAAGACCTAATATTTAATTGCACTGGGGGAAAAGTCCTCATCAACAGGTTGCAAATGTGTTGAGCTCTGGGAAGCATGCGGAGGTTGGCGGGGGGGGAGTGTCATTGATCAGGAAAATGAACATTGCAAAGCTTCTTATCGTGGGGGTCCAAACATTTTTTGGGGAAAAAGGTTAAGTCTTCTGGGATGGAGGTAAAACACTGTAGAATTCCCCGTTAGAAGCGGCAGAGCCAAGTGAGACGTAAAGGAGCGGGATGCAGCGGTGGGCTCCGGGGTCTGTCTGCCACGGGGGCTGACACGGTGGGGGTCTGCACCTGGTTCAGCCCCTCTCTCCCTCACGCTGAGGCTCAGCAGCACAGAGATCCTCTGCCCTGGGCAGCCTGACTGGCACCAGCAGTACCCAGCCCTGCCAAGGGCACCCCAGGCTGCCACCCAGGCAGCAGGAGAGCTGCTTGGCTCTGCAGCTCCAAATAAAAGGTCTTAAAGACCTTTGTGGGCGAAGGCGGCATTGCCATGGGTGAGAGGTGCTCTTTTCATGCTTTGGCCTCTTCGTGGACGTGGCAGAACCTTTCTCCCCGTGTCAGGGTGCTCCTCTCTCCTGGGCACCCTCTCCTGGAGCAGGACCGGTTCTGCCCCACATCTGGCTCCTGGTTCCTGGGGATTCTTGCAGTCCCTGAGTGTGGGCACGTGCTCCCCCAGCCGAGAGGACCTCTCAGGGGGTCAAAGGATAATGAGGGAGATGAGCCTGATTGCGTGGGCACAAGTGATGGCAAAACCACCGACGGATGCAGGAGGGAAGCGATGAGGTGGGCAGCAGAGCAGCAAGGCACAGCCGTGCCCCGTCACACCAGTGCTCCCACTGCAGACCAGAGCCAGCCCTTCGGACAAGGCTCCCCGGCCCCAGCAGCAGTTTTTAACCCCCTTCCAGCCCCCAGCCCTGCCCAGGAGGCACATCCCAGTCCCCAACGAGGGCAGGAGCCATGGGACTCCCTGGCAGAGCCTGCACCAGGCTGCCCTCCGGCCCCCACCATCCTGCAAACCTGACCTGTTTCTATCCACATTTAAACTCCAGCAGCCTGAAACATTCCCAGAAATAGCCCTTTTTCCCCTCCTGCTCGCTGATGGAGCATTTGGATAGCACCACACCAGGGAGGGAGACCTGCAGCATCCCCTCACAGTGTCCCCACGCTGTGATGAGCTCCGACTCAGGGTGAGCTCCGCAAGCCAGGGAAGATCTAATCTGCTTAGTCTGTACCTTCACGCAGCGGCGACTTTTGAATCAGTTGTGAACATGAAATCAAACCCTCACAAGAGGTCGGGTGAGCACAAGGACAGTTGTGGACCCAGCAAACGACCCCTGCTCTGTTTGAGAGGGCTCTGGTGCTGCTAACTTTAAATGTACGTTTTGCAGGTAAAACATGCCATACTGCCCATCCCAGTGCCACCACGCCACCCAGCAGTGTCACACCCTCTCAAGCACATCCCTGGTCGCTGCTCTGAGATCTTGTTGCCCACGGGTGCAGGCCATTTGCCATTTGCCTCCTGCCTCTTGCTGATGTGAACGAGCAACAAACCAGAGTGCAGAAAAAAAGGTTAGAAAAAAAGCCATGTTGATTTATTTATGAACCCAGATCCTGCAAAAGCCGGAGATGCTGCAAAAGCCTGCCCTTCCTCCCGGCTCTGCGCCTGTGACTCGGTGACAGCACCTCAAGTTTGGTTTTAAACCTCCAAGGGGTAAATATAATCCTATCATCTACAGAGCAGCTCCAGCTATTTGAGGAACCGTAAGGATGTCATTTATTTCCTTCTCAAAGCCTGTTGTTCTCTAGAAATGACGTGTGACATGGGATCAGTAGGAAAAGGGATCCCAGAGGCCAAGGACTCGGGGAATGGCGGGTTCAGAAATATTAAACGCATTTTTCAGAAAGGAGGATTACGGTTCAGATCTGTGTCGTGCCGGGGAACAAAATATTTAAAAGAATCCAGTAAATGCAGTTGACACTGGCACTGCCTGCTGCTCAGCGGCAAGAGCCGCAGAGGAATCGCAGCCTAATCCAAAAGCCCGTTTGACAACCACCCCTCCAAACCCTCAGCAGAGGCCACACGCGGGGACAGGGGATGAGGGACAGAGCGACCACAGTGGGGTCTGCAGGAAGCCCACAGGAGCTGCAGACAAGCTGGACCCACTGCCACAGCAGGGCTGGTGGCCCAGGGGCCATGAGAGTCCAGGCACGGCTCCGCCCGTCCCGTCGAGGGCAGACGCTGCCCGGAGGGACCGGGCTGGGATGGGCTGGTGCCACACGTGTGTTTCCTCTGGTGAAGGTGCAGCTGAACCTGGAACCTACAGCAAGTGCTTTGGGTGCTTTAAATGAATCCCTTTCAAACAGGGACTGGAGAGGGGACAGCAACACAGACACGGGGGTGCCTGCAGCCAGGCCCCCCTCCCCGCCCCCCGGAATGGCTTCAGATGTGACAAACACACCGGAGAGGCCAAATCACCCTTAACTGCTCATAAATGCACATGGCAGCCTCCCTTCTCCCGTGCTTTTGCACATGGTGGGACCCAGGGAGGCGGGTGCTCCCCCCTCCAGCCCCCTGCTCCATGCCCAGGGCAGGTTCCCATCACTCCTGCCCTCCCAGGGTGGGCTGGGATGGATGGGGATCCGTGGATCCCTGCTGGTGCAGAGCACACCACCGTGAGCTCCTCAGCTCCCACCCAGCAGGGCTGGTCTCACCCAACCGTTGTTCGCGGCAAAGCAGGGTTTGGGCTCCCTGCATGGCCCCTGCAGAGCGTGGCTCTGTAGCCCTGGGCTTCCAGCCAGCTGTGGGGGCCAGGCAGAGGTGGGGCAAAAGGGATGGGGACCCTTCAGGCAACCGTGCTGCCCGGGACCCACCTGCCCCATGCCGAGGACAACCTGCAGCCTGTCAACGTGAACATCGCTGGTGCCACAAACATCATCCTCAGAGCTCACCTCGCCCAGAGAGCAGCAGAAGCAGGAAAATCTGGGCTTTAACCGCCCTGAATCAGCTGCTTTTACCTTATGATGGGAGCGTTCCCCCAAAGGTACCTTAATCTTCGCTGGTTACTAAATGCTGTGTCTCTGAACCATGTTCTGGCAGGAATGAGAGCAGTTCCCTGCCCCAAGCTCTGCCAGGGGAACCAAGACCTTTCCTGAATCCCGTTCGATTATATCTGGGCAGATTAATGAGAGGTAACTCTTCCTTCCCTTTGGAGAAAGGAGACCTTTGCACTGGCTGTTCAGAGTGGACAAGAGGTTCTGAGCCCAGAAGCCCAGCACTACAATACCTAAAGCAAAACATACCTGGAAGCTTCAGAGCCTGGGTTTTTCCATCACAAATTGTGCAGGACTTCAAAGTCTTAGCCGACTCTCTCATGCTCTGGCTCGGAGGAGCTGTCAGCAGTAATTGTATCCAGCCTTTCTGCCCCGCTTCACTCCACAGCCTGCGTTCTCAGCAGGGCTCTGCAGCAGCAGCTCCAGCACCGTGTGCCCATGATTGCTGGGAGCCACGGCCGGGGGGTCTGCTGGTGTCACCCCCCCTCTGCACAGGGACCTCAGCAAAGCATCACACAGCTGCTGCGGGGACCACAGCCACCATCCTACAGGCAACAACAGGGGAAGAAGGAGATAAAATCACAATGAGAAGGGGAGGATAAAGTTGGGACATTTCTATGGATGGAGGGACCTTTATGGCAGAGTGCCCCCGGCTGTGGGGTGCAGCAGGAGGGGTGTCCTGGCTGGACCCTGGCCGGGCAGATGGGGAGTGGAGCAGGCAAGGAATGGCTGAGGCAGTCCCACTGGGTCAGCTCTCCTTGGTCTTTCCTCCCGTACTGGGCTCTGGGCAGAGCTGCAGACTTCGAGGGGTCCCGGGGGGGTTCTAGGAAGGAGAAGCAGGTGGCAAAGCTGGTGACATTCCCTGGAATTACAGCCCATGCCAAGGGACACCCCAGCAGAGAGAAGGGACTGAGCAATTCAGATCCCGGGGAGCGTTTTGATGGGAGAAACAGGAAAGCTCTGCTGGCACTGGGGCAGTGCTGGGAAGGGGCTGGGTTAAACTGGAGACCATGGGAAGGCAGTGAGAGGGCACTCGGTCCAGCCCGATGGGATTTAGGGGTGGATGCAGCCGGAGCTCTGTGTGCCTGCGGAAAGCCCGGAGCCAGACAAGCCATCACAATAAATAAGCAAGGCAAATCGTGCTGCCTGCGGGGGAAAATCCCAGACTGCAGTAATGATAGGGCTGATGTGGAAAAGTTAACTGGGATTAGAGAAACTGCAAATTTCAAGTGGAAGATGACAGCAGGAGACTCCAGCTGCCCTGTGTCGATCCGAGTGCTGCCTTCTCAGGGCAGGCAGGCAGAGACGGACGCAGAGATAACACTCCTAGACACAAATGATGATCCCTGAGCAAAATTACCTAAAATCCCCAAGAAAAGCTGCTGTTCCGGCCCCAGTGTGGGGTGCCTGGCTCCTGCTGAGTGGGTGAGTGAACGGCTCTGACACGGGGACCGAGGCGGAGCAGGGGAGAGCGCTGCAGAGGGACAGTGCGGGCCAAAGAACGGCTGACAGAGGGGTCCCTCTGTGCCCCTCCATGGCCCTCGTGCCCCGGGAGCCACCAGCTGCCACCAACAGTGCTCTTATCAGAGAATTAAGCAGAGCAGCAGTCTCATCCCCACATCCTAATGGCTATTCCCAATGCCAAAATAAAATAAATAAATAAATAAGCTGTTTCATGCTGTAATTACAAGTCATAAAAAGAGCTGTGCTGACAGATATATAACACCCCGGTAACTGCCTCTGGCAGCCAGGCCCCACTGACACTAATCACGGTAACGATCCCAACAGTAATTAGAGATGAGGCCAGCCTGGCCCCGCACCGTCCCCACTGCCACCCTGCTTACAGGAGGAGGCAAGTGGCACCAGGGCAGGGGACATAGGGACCCCCAACGGCCCCTTCTCTGGCACCTCTCACAGCCCTGGAGCTTCTGAACAAGCCCGGGATGATGGAGACACCTCAGCCTGAGGGGCTCTGCATGGACCCCGCTGGGGGGGTCTCTGAACCATTGCCTCTCTAGTGTTTTAATTCTGCTTTGCTCTCAGCTCTGTTTCTGTTCTCAGCACATCAATGGCAGGTTTTGGACTGAATGGCAGACCCTTGTGGGGTGTCTTTAGGGAGATGAGATGGATGCCTGAAGCCTGGCAGATAGAGTCCTGCAAGGGCTCTCCTGGTCTCCTTGCTCAAGAGACTCAGAAATCCAGATCTGATGAGCTGAGGACAGCTCAGGGGCTGTGTCTGGACTGAGAGGTCCCGTGCTCCCAGCCTGCTCCCCCTGCACCCGCTTCCTTTGCCCCCAAATACCATCAGATGCTTGACCAGTCCCAAAGCAGCAGGAGCTGCTTGCACTTGGGGGCTGGTGCTGGCAGGGGGTGTTTTGTCTGACCAAAGCAGGTGAGGACCCCCTTGGTCAGTGCGATGTATTTGGATTCGCTCAGTGCCCTGGAGCTTTTTGGTGGGTTTGATGAAGAACATCAAGCTGCAGGTGGGATCTTTGAGGAAACATGTCCTCAAGGGGGTCCTGGGGAATATATTCTGGGACAAGACCTAAATTTTTCCTCACTCGTTGTCACCAGGAACCAGCCCATCTCGCATACGGCAGAGCCGTGTCCCCACAGGTCTCCCCCTGTGCCCACACAGGACCCTGTGGTGCCAGCCCCAGGTTATCTCTTGCCCTCCCATCACTCCTCTTCCTCATGGTCCCCAGTGTCAGACCTTGGGGATGAGCAGGTCCCCAAGGACCAGGTCTGCCTGTTCCAGCCCCGCAGCCTGCTGTCAGCCTTCCCCGCACTTGTGTCTCACTGCTCGCTCCATCTCGCATTTGCATATCATGCATATTCATTAGAAACGTGGCTAATTAAATATTCATGTACACAGTCATTGAACT
>VXBW01003155.1:194662-207765 GCA_013400375.1 Thinocorus orbignyianus | reverse complement strand
GGCTGCTGGATGCCGGGGCTCCCCCACGTCCCCAGGCCCTCCGCACCCCCAGGCTCGGCTCCTGTCCAGGGGTGTCCGGAGGGGCCGAGGGGGCTCACACGGAGCCCACCCCCCATTCCCCCGCTGCAATCTCCGAAGCTGTTCCTCGCAGCGCCCCCGGCAGCTCCCGCACCCCCGTCCCCCGCATTAACGCTGTGTCGGGAGCGTCAGCCTCAAACCGCGTCCCCCCGACAGCCCCCCCGGGAAACCGCGTTCCCCCCGGGAAACCGCCCTCGGGCGGCGCCGGCTCTGACAGAATCAGGGCAGAGACGGGACGGNGGCGGCACGGCACAGCCCAGCCCTGCTGAGCCCGCACCCCCCGCACCGGCGTGTCCCTGGCCGCAGGGACACAGGTGACAGCCCGTGGGGCTCTCTGGCTGCTTGATTAGCAGCAGCCGACAACGTGGGTCGCGTTGCTTGACCCTGTTTCTGGTGCCCTGGCCGTGCCGGGTGTCCCAGACGGCAAACGTTTGGTTAAAACCATTCAAAGCGTTTGCCAACTCTCTCTGGTAACTCCTTCGGTTTGTTTTGGGCAGAAATCGCCGTGGGGGGGGGTATTGCATCTGGCCCAGAGCATCCCCCCGGATAAGCAGGAGCTGCCTTGAAAGCACAGAGCAACCCAGAGCATTTTCTCTCCTAAAAAATCCTTCCCAGCAGCGTCCTCCCCCTCCCCCAGCCTTTTTGTACTGTCAGTGATATCCCTGTCTGTTACTCTTCACTTTTCAAGTGGGTTTTGAAACCCATCCTCTTTGAAAACCCCTTGTTTAAAGTAGGAAGAAGATACCTGGCTGGGTTGCAGTTTGTCAGCTCGGCAGCACGGCTGCGGATTGAAGGCGGAGGGGAGTTTGGCTGAGAGGGAGCCGGGTGTCTGACGCGCTTCGTGGGGAGCTCGGGCAGGACTCGCATCCCCCGGGAGCGGGGACGGGTCCCCTTGCCCCTGCCCCTGCCTTCTCCTGCCCGGGCTGTCGGACTGCAGCTCCCGCTCCACATTCGCCCGTGGGGTCCGTGTTAGAAGGGTGGGGGGCTGCTGATGTCTTTAAGACAATAAAGTTCTTTCCTCCCTGTCACTGGCTTAATATCACCCAGGGAGCTGGTAGGTTTTATACCAGCGTCTGCACAGGAGGCTTTCCTGTTGATTTGGGAAACATGCTCCCAGAGGAGGTGGAGGGCTCCGATCTTGTGCTGCAGTTCATGCTTCCCCCCCTCGGAAAACCCAGATGGGGGTTTCCACCTGCGGGTGGAAAAGCTGGGGGGACACACGTGTCCTGTGGCAGCCGAGTAGCAGCATGGGCCTGGGCAGCCCTGGCTGCAACAGCTTCTCCTGGCACCCCCCGGGGGAAAACCATCCTTAACAGCCTTTTCTGCATCCATTTCGCCAGCGTGATTGCTGAGCCTTCTGCGGGTGCTCTGCCCAGCTCCCTCGGAGACACGGGCACAAATGAATCAGCTCTGGGAGGAGGTTGAGGGGCAGGAGGGCCAGGGCTGGGTTCCCTTCCTGCTGCTTGTAGGAACGTGAACATCTGGCTGCAGCTGCAGTATCTCCCTGCAGTATCTGATCCGCTCCACGCTCCCTCCTCGCCGTGCCCAGATGCTGCCAGGGGCAGCTCCAGCACCTCCCCGGGCGAGCACCCTGTGCTGTTTGCCATTTCCACCGCACTCGGCTCTCGCAGGCTCTGCCAGTGTTGACCCAGGGTTGTTGGTTGCGAGGCAGCTCCCTGGGATCCCTCTGTAAATACCAGCGAGGCTTTACCAGTAGATTGCACAAATAGCAGGGACGAGGCTGCTCCAGCACCGGGACGGGGCAGGGCACAGCCTGGAGCTGGGGCAGGAGGAGCACACCCCGGGCAGCTCCACCTGGGGGAAACTCTCATCCCTGATGTGACAAGGAACGGCGTTTGTGCCACAGCCGCGGTGACATTAGCATCCCAATGGAGCCCTCCAACCCCGACAGTATTCTAGAAAGACATTTGCAAGTGGCATTTGCATGGATTTACCGTCACACACAAGTGTCCCGTCTCTCTGCAAACAGTGGGCTTCCACCACAGCCCCCCCGCCCCGGTGAGGAGGGCTAACCAGCTGGCACAGGGGGGAGTGCAGGACCCCTGCCAGCCAGCCCCCCAAGTGCCCTGGTCCCCCACCTTCTGCCGGACAAGGCTGGCCCCTGTGAGGTTTTATCAGAGCCAAAGCAAGCTCAGTTTACAGAATGATAATGCTGCTCTTGTGGCTGTTTAGGCACTTTCAGGCTTAGTGTGGCTTATAAATAAATATTTATTATTAATTTTATTCCCTCCCTAGTGCCAGGGTGCACAGGATAAATCACTGCTGCTCTGTGATAAAGGGTCCAGGAGCCAATCTTTAGCCTTGCCTGAGATTTATGCCCCTTTAAAAACAAAGATCCTGACAAAGAGACAGATTTCCTGGCACAGCGCAACTCTGTTTAATTAGAGAAATGATTCATGTTTTCAATCACAGTTTAATACCGGGCCCTTTACAGTCAGCAGTAAAGCAGGAGACGGCAGGTCTGCCAGGCCCTGGAAAACAAGCCCATCGTGGTTTCCTCGGGTGGATGCTCCGCAGGGACAGGGTGGCCGTGCCGAGGGGCTCAGCTGGGCCCCAGCACCCACAGCTCTTCCCCACAGCTTCCCGCAACCCTTTCCCAGTGGATTTGGTGCACAGGAGAGAGGGACACCCCCGAGCCCAAGGGACAGTGCCAGCTCCAGTGGGGACATCTCCCTTTCCCCAAATCAGCCACCCCCCTTCAGTCCTGGGCTGTTCCAGACAGGATCTCTGCTCTCCTCGCCCTGTGCTCTGGCTCCCACCAGCATCCCCACAGCAAGAGGCCAGGGGCTGTGCCATGGGCCACTGCTGGCCCCCCGCCACAGGGCTCCGCGGGCTGTGGGAGCTGGGGGTGCTGGCACTAACACCCCAGGGATGGGGAGGGAAGGGCAGGGCAGACTGGTCTGAGCACCCCAGGATGAGCTGAAAAAGTTCCACCAAGCTCCCACGGCCACCGGGGTCTCTGCAGGGGAGCCGGGGGTCTCATGGGGGCCAGCACTGGAAACCAAAGCTTTGACCCTAATTCTGCTATGAAGCAGGGGAAAAAGTCCTTGCAAGGGGGGGCAAACTCATGATGAGGCAACGTCACACTGAGCTGCTGCCTGGGAAACAGGAGCCACGCTGCAAGGCTGGCGAGGGAGTTCAGAGGGTTGCCAGCCCCACACAGGGCTCCCAGCCGCATTTACGAGCTGCGACTGTCTAGACAGTTTCCACAAGCCGGTGGCTGCCTGGCTCGCTGCGCTCCCCACCGTCACATCCCAGGCATCAATTCGGAAATAAAACAGACGCGGCAAAGGCCCATAAAATTAATTAGCTCTCACTTTAAATTAAGCATCTCAAATGGGTGTTTCATGGAGATTTAATTAAAAGCCTGAAAGTTATCCTGTAAGCAATGGCTGGAGCAGAGCTGGCAAGGACAGGGTGTAGCACAGGCTGGAAGCTGTCACCGCGTCCCTGGGTGTGCCGGCTGTGTGTGGATGAGCTGGTGTCCTTCTCTGGTGTCACTGTCCCCCCTCTTCCTAAACCCATCCTTGTGGGGACACCTGAACCCACAGCGGGGACACGGCGATGCAGGAGGGACACCTGGGGTGGGTGACTCTGCTAACAGGGAGGGACGTCTCCAAGGCGGAGGGCATTTGGGGTCTGTCCCCGGGCTGGTTTGGGGTCCTGATGACCCTCCCTGTGGGGACATGGAACCCAGAGGAGCAGGGCAGGAATCCCAGGCTGGGGCAGGAGATGCCCAAAGTGTGCACAAACATCACTGAGGCTGAGAGGGCTCAGCTCAATGTGAGATCCAACATTAGGTCCATTGGGCATCACCTGAGGTTCCCACAGGTGGGACACTGATCCTGAGAGTGCTTTGGTTACTGGTTGCACTGGAAATTAATGGGCAAAACATTCTGCTGAACAAACGTTGGCCAAGGGCAGCCCTCAGCCCAGTGAGACACATGCTGTCACACCACGTCCCTTTCCTTGTGCTCTGCCCTCCAGCTCAGCCTTGGCAGGGTTCCACGCGGCCACCGCAGTGTCCCAGGCTGTAGCAGGGGATGTTCATTGTCCCAGCACACTGTTCAGGCTCGATGCTAATGAAGAGGAAGAACTGGAGAAGGGAAAGAAGGTTATTTCCATCCCTGAAGAGCTCTGAGGTTGCTTAGCAGTGTATCCAAGCAACACCCCTTTCTGATTATAGAGTTGACTTCTGCCCTTCTCCACCACTCCTGCCTCCCCATCCTCAGTGCCAGGGCGATTGCCCATGGGAGCAGACAGGGACGGGGCTGTCCTTCCCTGGCCATGCCGAGCATCATGTCCCTCATCTCCCACAGCCCTGCCCATGGAAAGCAGCTCCTTGGGGACAGGACCTCTCCACAGGCTGCCTGCTGGGTGCAGGCATCACCCCTGGCCGGGCTCTTCATGTGTCTCCAGCCGGGCTGGCAAACGGCAGCGTGGGCACTAGGGAGCGTGTTACACCCAATCCCACACGGAAAGGGCTGATCACTGGCTCTAGGGATGTGCTGCCAACACCAAAACCACCCCTCCAAGGACCCCCAGCTCCACTGGCTTCCAAAGGGCTCTGGGCTGCCTGGGGTTTGGCTGCTGGGATGAAGCCCACATTAGGTGAAGAGATTTGGGCTGGGGGCGGGGGGGGGTGTCCCTTTGAAGTCTGCCTGGGGACTCCAGCTGAGGCACAAGCGACCGCAGGGCTTTCCTGTATTACACAAACTCCGTGCTTAAGATACCACTTCTAACATTTCTCCCAGGAGAGTGCTGATGCCAGAGTCTTGCTGTTCCTTGACAAACTGCTTGCTGGAGAGGGGAGAGGAGCTCGAATTTGAATAATGAGGTTTTGACAGGAGAGCATCCTCTGCCTCGCTCTCCTGCCTTGTGCTGGAGACTGTTCTGCCCGCTGGAGCTGGCAGATGAGAGAGCAAGACCCTGCGTGGGACCCCCAGCCCAACGGGTCTCGGTGCCGGTGCCCCCCCAGCTCCCCCGTCCCCTCCCCTCGCCCCACGGGAGTAGCTCTTACTCATAAAGGCCACACGTGAGGCAGGCCTGAAGGGCGTTCTCCAGTGCGCATGTCTCATCATTATGTAATGGCTAATTTACCTTAATTATATTAAACTTATAACAAACTTTTATTTTATCTCACTCATACACCACTTACGCTGCACATTTTGCCCCAGCTCCCTGAGGAGCAGTTTCCTCCTGGAAGAAGGGTGGTCCCTTCCCAGCCCGGCCTCTTGCTGCCTGGCTTATTTAGCACTGGAGGATTTAACCCCCGCACTGCTACCAGTGTGCAGTGTGCCCCTGGGACTGCATCAGCTTTTTGGGGGGATTTGTGGCTCCTGCGCAGCTGCAGCCAGGTCGGACCACGCAGGTTCTCCCACCCCCTCCTCCCCTCAGCCACTGCTGAGTCTGGACCACACGTGAGCTGCTAAGGATGACATTCTCCCCAGCTTGCTCTAATCCCTTCAGACTTGCATTCCGTCCAGGAGAGCCCATTAATTTGTGTCTGAGGCTTAGAGACATCTCCAGAGGAATGCCACCAAAGCATCTACCTGAGCCCAAGCAGGATCGGAAATCCCGGTGGGAACATGAGGCTCTTTGCGAAGCACCAGGCTCCCGTGACTCCAACAGCTCCTTCCTCTAGGATTTCCTCCCCCATCATCTCCCTGGCTTCCTGACGTCAAAAAGAGGGAGACAGCCACGCCATGCTGCCTCAGATCCTTGGCTCTGATAACCTGCATGGTCTCCCAGCCCTTCTTTTCCTCCTGGCTCTGGATCAATGACCCATGCCCAGGTTTTAAATCTCTCTGCTTGTGTGTGCTCACGGGGCTGCTCTCCCCATGACTCTCTCCTTGTGTGCCATTCCATGGAGTTAATCCCCAGCACCATCTCTGGGACATTGCACTGGATGCAAAGATGTTTGCAGGTTTCATCCTCACCGGGCACATCCCTCTGGATTCCTCCTCCTCTGCAGCAGCACTGGAGGAGCTCAGCGCCCACCCGGGGTTCCTGCAGCCCGGGGGCTGAGCCCTGCTTTTCTCTTGCCAAGTCCCAAAGTGCCCGAGAACTGAGAAGTGCCCGGGACCAGCCCAAGGTGTGATCCTTACAGCCCTGGATGCAAACACAAGGCACATCTCTATGTTCAGAAGCCATTTGCCACCAAATCTCCTCAAACACGTTCAGTCTAAGGGCTGTTCTCCCCACCGCGCTTGTGCCAGTGGCCACCACAGGGGCTGCAGCCAGTGTGCTTTCATTAGGTCTGCAGTAATTAGCACCACAGGCACAAGAGGATGCTTTTTGGGCCAAACAGGAACACCATTTAGGGTATCTTTGCTGCTTGCATTTGCGCAGGCTGGCACTGCACCCACCGCCCCTGGGGAGCGCTCAGCGCTGCTGGGGTGTCAGCAGGGTCTGCCCCCTCCCCTCTGCCCCAGGGCTGCCCCCATCCCCACCGCTCTGTTCACTCCCCAAGTTCTCATCCCTCCTGCTAATATCTCAGCAGGGTCCGTGGAGGGCACTCTGGCTCTGGCCACCCTGTACCACAAGCAGACACCCCCCCTCTCTCCCCCTGGGCACCCGGGGACCTCTTCCCCTTGTCTCCTCCCTGCGGGCCCCCCAGCCCCAGCCCCTCTCTGGGCAGCCGCCAGCCCAGCTCAGCCCTCCTGGTGGCCCTGGTGGCCCTGGTGGCCCTGGTGGCTCAGCGCTGGGGACTTGCTGCCACCCAGTGGCTGCTGCGGACGGTGATGGAGACCCTGGTGCCAGCCCTGCTCCCGGCGGTGTCTGTCCATCTGTCTGTCTGTCCTGCGGAGAAGGGCTTGGGGGCGCTGGGAGGTGGGATAAAGCTGGCCATGAGCCTGCGACGTGAGCAGANCTGGTGGGAGGTGTCCCTGCCCAGGGCAGGGGGTGGCACTGGGGGGGTTTAAGGTCCCTTGCCACCTGAACCGTTCTGTGATTCTATGATCAGCACCTGGGAGATCAAACACTTTTAACAGGCCACAACTCACCCTCCTTCCACTCGTTTTGTGGCTGCAGGGAAACAGAGACAGAAACCGGGGCTGACAAAAGCTGACACAGCCTGGGGCTGGGGCTGGTGACAGGCCATGACGGGGTGAGTCCCCTCTTTGTTCAGGTGTGGGGAAGTGTCCCCCGGTGCTGCCCAGGGCTCTCACTGTACCCCAAGGCAATGGGGTGATTTTGTGTGGAGCTGGCACCAGTGAAGAGCAGATGAGTCTGGGGGATCCCAGCAGGTTCCTGGGTTGTGGCTGTTTTGTCTGTCCCTGCAGAGGTGGTGGTCCCAGGCCACAGCCACCCTCTCCACCAGACCTGGGGTCGTCCCCCCCTGCCTCATTGCCATGGGCTGGGCAGGTCTCCTGGGGAGGATCCCCCCTGCCTGCCCAGCCCTTTCCCAGCTGGCAATCCCAGCAGGGCTGGTGGGCTTCCACCTCCCCACCACTGGGCAAATGAGAGCCCCCCGGGGAGGACCAGCCTCGTTGCAGGGGACGGCGTCTGCTCGGACCGGCGTGGGGTGCAGCCGCCTAAAACTCACCCCCTAGAAACCTACTGGGATTTGGAAATGGAGACTGTCGCTCGTAATTCGGAATCCTCAGAACAGGAATTTATTGCCATGGGGAAACAGCCGGCGAGTCCCAGGGGAGAGACATAAATGTCTTGTTGTATATTTGTACATTCCTTCAAATGCCACCAAAAATAAGACATTCCTGGGACTCGCCATGACTGCCAAACCTGCCTGGGGAGCAGAGAAGCCCTGTGGAGAGGAGAGGGAGAGGAGGGGGAGTGCACACAAGGGGGTGCAAGGGTGGGCACCCATGTGCCTGGGAAAGCCTCAGGGCTTCTTGCCCCGAGAAGACCACCCAAACCACCACCGTGGCTTCATCCCTGCTCAGCCCCCGGGCAAAGCCTCCCCCGGTGGTCCCAGGGGCTGCCCCCGGTCTCAGGCAGCAGCCAAACAGCTGCAGAACCTGGTTTCAGTCCCGAGGAGCAGCTCAGAGCTGGGTCCCGCTGCCTGCCCTCGGCTCGATCCGTGCTCTGCCCGACTGGCCAGCAGCAGCCCTGCACTCCCGGGGGGGCATAATTATTTCAAGTCATTCCCCCCCTCCCAGTGCATCCCTGAAGCTCCTGCCACCCTCTTGCTGTGCACCCCACAGAGCCTGAGGGCAGCTGGATGATGCCAAGGGGTGCTGGCCCCAGCACAGGGAGTCTCTGTGCTGCAGTCCCGCCCCACTCACTGCAGGGCTCTGCTCCCAGGCTTGCACCGACCCCCACGGGAAAGACAATTTGACTTTCCCCCCTCCCAAAAGAGCTAAAAAGTTCTGCACTGAAATAACCCCTCGCCCTCTGGCCCAGCTAGAAGGGTCCCTCGAGTGCTGGCGTCCCCCCAGGGTCACTCCCCGTGGGGGTGACAGTCCCCACACTGAGGAAGGGCAGCGCGTGGACACCCACGTGTGAGCGGCTGCTCGGCCGGGGCCTGTCAGGGAATTTTACAGGATTTGCTGGAGCGTGACACAAAGGGGAAAACATCCCGGGCCGCGCTGCGTGACTCACCCTCCAGCCCCGCGCCGGCAAGTGTCGGCAGCTGCGGCAGCGCCGGGTGGGTGCACGGGGTCCCAGCAGAACCAAAACCCACCCACTGCAGGGCAGGCTCTGGGCACTTGCAGGTGCTCGGAGGAGCAGCAGCATCTCTGCTTTCTGCTGGCCCCGCCTGAGGACCAGCTGGGATGTCCCCAGGAGAGGAGGGGGTGTCTGGAGGAGGGATTCGCAGGGTGGGGGCAGAGGAGGTGACCTGGGCTTGGAAAGGCTGCATGTGGGAAAAGCTCTGGCAAAGCTTGGCAAGGGGAAGGATTTGGGAATTTTTTTTATTTTTATGTTTTCCTCTGCAAAATCCTGGTTTCTCACCATCTGGATCGCAGCCTTCAGGAGAGGAGGCACGAGGACGGGCACGCCGGGGTGACACACTGTCACACTGCGGCTGGGAAAGAAGGAGCTGGCAAGCTGGCAGGGCAGAGCTGGGCAGAGCCCAGGGGAACAGTCTGTTCCCCCCCCCAGCACAAGGGGAGGCAGAGCAAAAGCCTGGGGGAGCATCGCACCCACATTTGCAGTCAGTGGGGCTTGACTTGCCCCATCCCTGCCTGAACCCATCCCCACCAGGGCAGCTGGGCTTCAGGAGAGCACGGGATGATGGGACCCCCTGAAACTGGGTGCCCGCAGATGGGGGCACCCCCAACCCCACTCCTCTGAAGAGACCTGTGTGACCCCGCCGTGGGCCCCTGCAAAGGCAGGTGTGGGGGAAGCTGCCCTAAACACCACTCTGCCTCACGACAGCAGCTCCAGGGTGTCTCATCCCACTGGACGAAGGAGACTCCTTGCCAGCCAACAGAGCCCACCTGCTCCGTGCCCCTCTGCCCATGGCCACGGCTCTGCCAGCAGCTGTGGAGCGGGGCCCAGGCAGGACAGCAAAGCTATGGTCACCTTACCCTGGGGGCCTCCCTAAATCTGCTGGGGGTCCCACAGAACTCAGAATAAGGCACGTGTGCGTGGGACACTGGGAAAAGAGGGACACAGTGGGGCAGCCGCTCTCCAGGTCCCCGCACTGGGCACGGGGATGCCAGCAGCGATGATGCCCCAGTCCCACCACAGCGCTGATGCCCCCGCTCAGGCCGGAGGGGAGACAGGTCCCCCGCTCCTGTTCACTGCACCCCCCGGCTGGCACCGTGTCCCCACGCGTGGCTGGCGGCTGACGTCAGGCAGCAGATGCCTCCTGTGCCCGGCAGCCCGCAGTGGGGGTGGCACTGGCGGGCGCCGGCAAATATCACGGCTGCTGACGGCGCTGGTTATTCTTAGCAGCCTGCAGCGGCGCAGGGGGGTCTGCCTGGCAGCACCGCGGGGTCCCCTGCAGCAGATGGGCAACTACACCAACCTGCTCCCCACGAGGCACCGAGGGGGAAGGGACAGGGGCGGTGCAGGCAGGCTGCACCCCAAGCCCTGCAGGGGTCTGCAAGGAGAGGGGTGGCTCTGGAGACACCCTGAGAGCAGGACACGGTGCTGCCTCCTCTCCCAGGCCCACCAGGGGCACTGAGGAGGTGGCTTGTGGGATTTGGACAGACCCTGCAGCTCCCGGACAGATGACCCATGGTTTGGGTCTCCCTGCAAAGAGAGGGGAGAGCAGCTCAGCCCACGGCCACCACGGAGCTGGCTGGCAGGTCTCTCCTGTGCTCCCCTTCCCAGCACATCACACGCTCACACCTCAAGCCCAGGGGGCGACAGGGCTGAGGTGCCTGCACTGAGCCCCCCACATTTCAGCCAGAAGAGAATCCTGTTCAGAGCCAAGGGAGTGACGTGGAGTCTCTCTGTGTGCAGTTCACCTGCCCTCTGCTCCCTGGGTCCACACCAGCCCTGAACGAGTCCTCACCCCCCGCAGCTCCTCGGCTGGTGCCGGTGGGGTCTCGGGGATGTCAGTGCCACACCGAGGAGGTGCCAGCACGTCCCCGGGAGCAGCTGGGTGCCCTTGAGGAGAGCGGGTGTGTGGAGCTGCAGGCAGAAACCAGCGCTGTCCCAGTCCCGAGGACAGCAGGACCCAAAAAGGCCAGAGCTAAACATAGGAAACCTACTTTTCAGCTGCCAGCAGCGGGGCTGGGTGCCGGCTCCCGGCTGATCGCCTCGTCCCATCACGTGGCTGCAGGATCTGGGGCTTTGGGGTGCCCGTCGTGGCTTGCAAGCGAGAATGTGGAGGTCCACGACATGTGCTGGTTGTGGCTGAGGAGCTGCTGGCCAGGACTGCTGTGGGGCAGCGTCCCCATGGCAAGCTGCTGGCCTGGGGGTTGCCCGGAGCCTCCGGCAGATGCCCCCGGGCTCGCTGGGGGGGCGGTGGGCCAGCGGCCGCAGCCGAGGGGCAGAAGGAGCCGGTGACCTGCATGCCGGGCTCCTTCCAGGAGGTGATGTGACCCGCTGGAAATAGCAGCGGCCACGTTCCGGGACCGGCTGCTGGACAGCAGCCCCGGGCAGAAGCCGCGGCCCCGGGCAGCGGCGTCGGGCGGGCAGGGCGGAGGGGCAGAGGGGGTGTCGGTGCGGGCAGGGGGACGTGTCCTACCCCCTGTGCCCACGGGATGGCAGCAGCCTCCCGCGGCTCCTGCTGCCCGCCCGCCCCGCAGCACCCGCAGAGCCCGGGGGGCACCAGGGAGGGACCCCCCCTCCCCAGCTCATGGGGGATGTTTTCCAGCCGGAGGGAGGGAGGGAGGAGATGGAACAGGAGCTCTCCTGCTCCCATGGGCAGTGGCAGCAGTGGGGTCACCCCGGGACGCCCCCGCCAGCCCTGCTGCCAGACAGTGCTGATGCTTTGGGGCTCAGCTACCCTTCCCTCCTGTGGGGCTCGGTCCCTCTGTGACCACTGGAAGAGTGGAGGAACCACCTCAGAAACAGTCCTCAGCATCCACCAGCGCCACAGAGAGAGAGGGAGCCCCTGTGGCAGCATGTTTTTTGTCCCTCCTTCAGGAATTCACCTGGTTCCAGCATCACCCCAGGGTTTCCAGTCACCCCCACCCACACCTGGAGCCCCTGCTAGTGCCACCTCTGCTGGCAGGGACGAATCCTGGCCTGTCCCCCGGGCTGCTGCATTGACACGGAATGAAAAGCACTGCCTGGAGGTCTCCTTGGCCACCTCTGCAGCTGTTTATCTGTGGCACAGTTTGTCTTGTGCCTTCCTTGGTTACTAATGGACTGGAAAGTACTTCATCCTCATGTGATGCGAATGCATCTTCCTCCTTCTTGCCAAATACGGAACAGAAATGTTTATTGAACACTTCTGCCTTTCCTTCAGTGGCATTAGCCACTATGAACATCTCCTGCTGTCCTGGCGCTTTTGGTGCTTTTGCCCTACAGGATTTTGACCTGGTTTATCTCTTATCAATTCTGTGCACTTCAGACTCACTGCTGTTCTCCCACTGCTGCTTTCTGCAACTCCTTCTATCAATCTATTTGCAATTCCTCCACACAGACTTCCTCCCGCTCTCTTCACTTCCCCTCCTGCCCTTGGTGGGCTTCCAAAAGCCACCTGCTCCTTCCCTCGGGCGGCTCGGCCGCCTCTCAGATCCTCAGCCACCCCTTCTTCAGCAGCTCCCGGTCGTTTTGTCCAGATGTTTTCCCCTCTGCAGGGGTGAGGGATCTCCCGGCTGGCGCAGAGGGTTCATTGACCGTCGATGGTGACGGCAGCCCAGCCCAGCTTCTGCCCCACACGCCGTCTGCCCGCTCTCACCCTCGTTCTGTCCAAGCTGGGACCTTGGCACCCTCCCATTCTTCATCCTGGGCGTCACAGCCTGGCCATCCCCATGTCTCTGCCGGACTTGTCCTGTGTCCCCGTACCATCAGGGCAGCACAATGTGCCCCAACAGCTCTCTGCCAACCCACGAAGCTCAGCACAGATCGCTGGTGGGGGAGATGCTCCCAATGCGATGCAGGAGTGACAGAGAAGTCACTACTCCCACCCCCCACAGAAATTTCCTTCTCCCCTTGTGTTCCCCAGAGTCCCCAGCACCCCACAGGCAATCAGAACTGTCTTTGGCCCTCTGTGCACATTCCACCTGTGCTTTTCCGTGGCTCTGGGTGAAGCAGCTCTGGCCACAGCAGCGGTGCGGAGTCACTCTGGGCTTCCCTGCCATACTGCGGACTTTTCTTCCCCTTTTCCCTGTTTTCTGCCCCTGCTCCAGAGGGGCTTCAGCTTCCCTGAGCCCCTCTGCCCCCTCCCCAGGAGGTACCCACCGGGGCAGGAGGTTCCCAGCGGGGCAGAGCCAGGGGCAGGGGGTCCCTGCCCAGGACAGGGAGCACCGTGCCCCCTCGTCCTCCCTCGCCCCCCCTCGCCCCTCCAGAAGCCCCGCCGCAGGCTCGGCGCTGCCGGGGACGCTTTTGGGGGGTGGGAGGAAGGCATGGCGGGGACCCACGCGTGGGGTGCGGCGGGCTGCGGGGGCGGGGAGCGGCGGGGGGGCCCGGGGCCGCCG
>VXBW01003155.1:136390-180269 GCA_013400375.1 Thinocorus orbignyianus | reverse complement strand
TGGGGGCGGGCGGGCCCGGCCGCGCTGGCACCGCCCGACGGGGCGGGCACCGCCGCTATAAAGGGGGGGCTCGGGCGGGGGGAGCCGTAGTGCTTTCTGCTCTGTTTGCCGTGGTTGTGTTTGTTCCTGCAACCGCCGCCATGAGCACCGGCATGTACCAGTCCCCCATGGAGGTGGCTGTCTACCAGCTCCACAACTTCTCCATCTCATTTTTCTCCTCCCTGCTCGGGGGGGACGTGGTCTCCGTGAAGCTCGACAACAGGTAGGCGCTGCCCCCGTACGGGCCGCCCTCAGCCTCGCCGTTTGCCGCCGAGGGTTGGGGGGGAGGGGCGGCACATCGCCCTGGGGGAAGGGGGTTCCGCTGCATCGGGCCCCGGAGGAGCCCACGGCGTTGCCCCCGCTGGAAGGGGGTCCCGGTGCATTGACCCCCGCTGGAAGGGGATCCCGGTGAATTGCAGGCTGGGGTGGGGGGGTGCCCAATGCACTGATCCCCCAGGAATGGGGGTGCTCGGAGGTTCGTTGCTAACGCTCTCCTCTGCTTTCTTCCAGCGCCTCCGGAGCCAGCGTGGTCGCCATCGACAACAAGATCGAGCAGGCAATGGTGAGCTGCCGTGCTGCACCCATGCACCCTCACCCCCGCCCGACGGGCCCCCTTACCCGGAGGGGGTCCCCGCTCCCCGGGTGGGTGCTGTGCCCGGAGGGGGGGTCCCTGCTGCCCGGGCTGTCGCTGGGCAGAGCAGCTCCTTTGTCTGCCTGGGGCTGGCTGAGCTCATTGGCTCCGGCAGCGCCGCAGTGCGCAGGGAGCCGGCCGGGGGGGCTGGAAGGGACCCTCTGAGGATCTGGGGGGCGACCAAGCCAGGTCCCGTTGGTGACAGACCCCCAAAGGGGGGGGAGGGGGGCGGGGGGAAGCTGGAGACTGCCTCTGGAGGCAGCGAGACCTGGGAGATGGGGGTCCTGAGGGGTGCAATGGGGGCTGGGCTGGGGGGGCTGCACTGGGTGAGCACCGAGCCCTGGCCAGACTGCGGGGGCAAGGTGGGGAGGGACAGCCTTCTAGAAAAGTCGTTTTGGCACTTGAGGAGTGGCTGGGCCAGAGCCCTGCGGGGCGGGGGGGGGAGCAGCCCCAGGGGCACAGCCCTTGAGTGATCGGTCTCTTCGCTGCTGTTTGCAGGATCTTGTGAAAAACCACCTGATGTACGCAGTGCGGGAGGAGGTGGAGGTCCTGAAAGAGCAAATTAAAGAACTGTTGGAGAAAAACTCCCAACTGGAGCGTGAGAACAGCCTCCTGAAGACCCTTGCCAGCCCTGAGCAGCTGGAGAAGTTCCAGTCCCGGCTCCCTGCGGAGGTCCTGTGCCCGGAGGAGCAGAGCCCGGGAGCGGCTGCCCCGGCCCAGCACTCGGGGGCCTCTGCGGTGTAAGGTGGCTCTGTCCTTGGGGTGGGCAGAGCCACAGAACTCTTTCTACTTAATCTCCTGCAAAATCGTTTCCGCCTTCATCTCACACGAAGGACTGCCAGACCCCGGCGCTGAGCCGTGCCCCCCCGGGCAACCCTGGCCAGCCAGCAGAGCCAGCGCCCGTCCCCTGCACCAGGATGCTCTTCTGTGAGGGAGACGTGGGACCCCCCCACACCCGGCCTGCTGTGGGCCAGGAGTGAATCTGCAGCCTGGCCGTCCTGGGCACTGCCGAAGCCCAGGCGTGCGTGACACCCTGGCAGTGCCAGGCACCCTTTGGCACTTCAGTGGGAACCCTCGGCTGGAAGAAGCACACGCCGAGTCCTGTGCCTTTGCTGCACTGTGCAGGGGGGGTGTCTCTTTCTGGCCAAGCCTGACGTTGGAGGAAGACCGTTATTTAGTGAGCAGTGCAGATGTGTCCCGCTCGCCACCCAGCAGCATGCTGGAACCCAGACTGGACTGAGCAGCACCGGTGGTGGCACTTGTGGTGTAGTGCATGGCTGTATGCACATCAGTGTGGGAATTACAAGGGAAAAAAAAAAAAAGGCTTGTTATAATAGTTTGGGCATCTTCTGTAGCTGTATCTATGTATAAACACACGTGTGAGCAGTGCCCACGAGGCTGTGGGGTGCCCTGCTCTGGGCCAGCTGTGCCCATCTCTGTACAGCTGGGGGATTCGAGGTGAGACTGGAACGGCGAGCAGCTGTGACTGGGTATCCAGTGCTGCGAGCGGCCCGAAGGAGGGGATGGATTCGCCCCTCTGTGGCATCCACTGTGACGGAGCCGTGTGGCAGCGCTGGGAGGGTCCGTGCTGACCCCTGGGAGAGCCACGACAGGGGCTGCGCTCCAGCCCGCGGGGTGGGGGAGGCTGGCCTGCGCTCCCGGACCCCCTGCCTTCCCCGGCCAGCTCTCTGGGAAGTGACGGGACGTCCCTTTTGACGTCAGAAGCGGTGACACAGTTGTGTAAATCTAGATAGAAATGGCAATAAAGTCTACTTTTTATATAAATCTGTGTCCCAAGCTCTATCTGTGGATGGGAATGGTGAGGTGCTGCGGGGGAGGCAGCATGGGTCACTGGGGAAGGGGCTGGGGCTTGCTGGGATGGGACTGGTGAGGATGCTGGGTTGGTGGTGCCCTCAAGATGATAAAACCTTGTTGCTCCCCACCTTTGAGGGGCTTGTTCCCCTCTGGAAGACTCTGGTTGAGCTGGGGTGTGTTGTGGGGAAAGGTGTCCTGAGCCTGGGGGTCTCTGTCCTCTGTCACGCTGGGCCCAGGGGTGTGTGCAGGGCAAGCTGGGGGAGGTCACGCAGGGAGGGGGCTTTTGCCAGGCTGTGCAGCACCCCCAGCCCTGCTCAGCTCTTCCTCTGGTGTTTCTGGTCTGTTGGGTTTCTTTGAACCATCTTGAAACATGATGTGAGGGTCGGAGGATGGGTCAGCTGGCTCAAACCGTGCTGGAGGGGGCCCTCAGCCTGTCCCAGGGTACAGCCAGCCTCGGATCCAGCCCTGTGGGGCAGCTGGGAGAGGGCAAATACACTGGAACCTCCATCTGCAGGGTGGCTATGATGTTAGGGTGAGGGCTAAAGGCTGGTGGGTACCAGGAGTCAGGAGGTATGTGAGCAGAGCCCCAGGCTGGCAGGATGTCTGCAGCGAGGTGCAGTGTCCTCCCCCAGGGTTTTGTACCCTGGACAGGACCCCTCAGCCAGCTGGAGACATCCCCAGCCCTGAGAACAGCCAGCAGTGCCCAGGATCCAGGCAAGGGGGAGGTGGTGGTACCCTGTGCTGCTCTGCACCGCTTCGGGTCTCTGCTCTGCTTTAGGCCTCTCTTGTCCCGCTTCAGGTCTCTTTCCAACCACTTCAGATCTCAGCCACAGCCCAGCGTGAGTCACGGCAGAGCCGGGCGCTGAGGACGGTTGGGCTCCCTGGAAACGCCGGGTAAACAGCAAAACACAGGCCATGGGGCTCGGAACCGTTACAGGGTGCCTGTCCCCTCCCTGTCCTGTGTGTCCCCAGGCTGGGACCCCCCTGCAGCCATCCCTGCAGCCGCTCTGGGGCAAGGGCTTGGCGTGTGCCGTGGGTGTGCAAGCGATTGCTGTCCCTGCCGGGTGCATCTCTGCAAACACGCTCAGGCACCATAAACATACACATCTCTTGCACGTCCAGGCCTTGCAGCAAGCTGGGGGGGGCACACATGCAGCGCATCCCCAGTGCTGCCGGTCTCGGGTGGCACAGCTTCTCCAGCAAGGGATGTCCCCAGGGCAACTGGCGACTGTTTGCACTGGCCATTTCACTGCGGTGGGTGTCAGGAGAGCTCCCGGGCTCTGGTGACATTGCCTGTCTGTCCTTCCACACCTCGCAGCCGGGGCAGGCTTGGGCTGCAGCAATGAGCTCTGCACCCCACACCCAGCTGCATCCCCGGGATGTGGTGATGGCATTTGGAGTCTGGAGCACTGCTTGCCACCTCTCCCCACCCTCTCTCCCCTCCCCATGGCCCTGGGATGCCCTGCAGCCCTTGCCTGCCTTCATGCAGGGGCCACAGGCAGTGGCACCTGGGCAGACCCTGCTCATCGCAACCGCCTGGCAAAACCCACCCACCGCAAACCACTTGCTCCAGACCAGCCTTCCTCCCACGGGTGGGCAGAGCTCTCTCCTGTCCCCGCAGCGTGGTGTGATGCCATGCCAGCCAATGGCACAGGGCAGCCCCAGCAGAAACCCCTCCCTGCGCCTGGTACATGCCACCACAGCTGAGTCTGGTCCCAGCGCTGTCCTCAGGGTCTTCTGGGAGCAGCGGGAGAGGAGATGAACCCTTAGGCTGAGCACCCACCCAGCCCGTGGGTCCGGCAGCCAAGGGAAAGGGTCTGCCCCCCACCACCCACCCCTGGGGTGCACAGGACCTGGTCTCCATCTCCTGCTGCATCTGGGAGCTGGAGGAGGTTTACCAACACCCTTACATCACCCAAAGATACTCTATGCCCTTGCCAGGCCCTCTGGTTACGGAAAACACCCTTCCCAGGACATCCCTTCTGGACATGATGTCCCCTTGTGCTGTGCACAGGCCCCAAAGGCAGCGGCACACACTGTGCAGCACCCAGACTGCGAGGGGGGGCCCTCCCCTCCCTCTGGCACCCCGCTCCATGGCCCCCTGCTCCTCTGCCCCTGACCCCACCAACAATGATCTCCAGGTGCAGCAAGGCTTTGGGCCAGCCTGGCCCACCAGCTCTCCCCACCAGCCCCCTGGTCCTGCACCTTGTGTGTGCCGAGCTCCCCCCGATTCATCACACCCCACATCCCAGGGACGAGTCTCTGAGGTGGGGAGGTGGGTGACAGCACAGTCCGAGCAGCAGAGGGTTAATTCTGCCCCTGTCCCGCAGCCCCGTGGCACCCCGAGGGTTAACCACCGCGGCAGGAAGTTTCTAAGAAAAGGCTGATTTGTGACAAAAGGAGAAGCTGCTGCTGCCACCCAGCATCCCCAAGCCCGCACCCCGAACTGCACCGGGGGTGCAAATGTGACACTGGGAGGAGGGGGAACTGGGCACCTGGGGGTCAGGGCCCATCTGGGGTGGGCGAAGGGGTGGAAATGGGGATGAGGATGGGGATGAGGATGATGATGACAATGGGTTGAGATGGGGATGGAGTGGGGGGAGAGAAAGGGGGATGGGCTGAGGATTTATCACTCTTCTCCCACCCTGCTGGGCTTCCAGAGCTCTCTCTGGCCACGCTCACCCAAGGGACATGATGGGGAAAAGGGGCTGGGGGGCATTTTTTTGCAGACAAGAGGAGGGCGTGTGTAGCTGATGCTCAGTGCATCGTGCATGGAGCAAGCAGCTGCCTGGGAGGATGTTTGAGTGGTCCGGGAAGAGGCGAAAGGTCTGGAAGGCCACCTGAGGGTCAGGAATCTGTGGGGAGAGCCCCTCCCCACCTTAACCCCCCTGCCTCCCCCCAGCTCTGTGCTCTCCTCTCTCTCCACGCTGGCCCCGCAGAGCTCTGCCTGCCGGGAGCCTGCCTGGGAAGGCTCATCTGCAGCCAAAGCGGCGGCCTTAGGCAGAGCGTCCCTCCCTGCGCCTCGAACACCGTGTCCCAGCCCGGCCCAGCCCCGCGGGAGCCTCGCAGATAAACCCACGGCTGGGATTTTCCATCCAGCCCTTGGAGCCCAGTGGCCCCCACGGACCCAGGCCGGCTCACATCTCTGGCCAGGCTGGCCTTAGCCCTCCTTTGGCTGCTTGGGACCCCTGGCAGGCTCAGGGAGCCCTCGGGAAGGCAAAGCCGTGCCATGAAACAGAGGTTCTCAGCGGAGAGCAGCATGAGCCGTGGCTGCCAGAGCGAGCAAGTGGTGGCTTGTGGAGATCTGTGCACGGCAACCAGGGCTGCCCGGGCTCTGCTAAAGCAGAGGGCACAAGCACAAGCTCTGCATTGGCATTGGTGTCCGCCCACCCCTCCCCCAGCTGGGCAGGAGAGGGCAGAGATGCAGCCCGAGGATGACAAGCCTGGGGCAGGCAGGAATCATCCCCCAGGGGCCCCTGCAGCAGCACGAGTTGGGTGAGCAGAGGAGCTGCTCCCCTCTTGGGAGTGCACCTGGGCTTGGGGCTGCCGAGGGCTGGGAAGATGCTCAGAGGTGGGTGTCCTGGTCCATCCTGTCTCTTTCCCCACAGCTCGGCAGCACCTGCCCTTCTGCTGTGCCTCAGTTTCCCCTCTGCAATGTTTCATGTCCCCTGGGAAGGGGTATTCACCAGGGCAGGGCCAGGCTGAGACACCAGTGCTCCCACAGACAGTCCCCAGTTGGGGACAGGGCTGCAGGCACCATGTGGCTCTCAGGACCAGGGAAGGGAGCTGCTTCCAGCATGTGTGCCAGGACCAACCTCTGGCAGACCTGCTGGTAAACCTGCCCACCATGGGCACTCTGCAACCTTGCCCATGGGCTCTGGCACCCCTGGGGTGCAGGCAGCACCTCCTGAGGTGGCACAGACCATCCTCTTGGAGACACTGACGCTGTCCCAGTGTCTACCAGTCATGGGGAGACAGCCCAGACCTGCACCCTCCCGCATGGTGCGGGGATGGGACCCAGCAGTGCTGGCCTCCAGCCCCACCGGGGTTTCCATCCCCCTGGCAGACCATGGGGCTGTTTCCCTCTCCCAGGTGCCACCCCCCATCACCCTGAAGCCATGAGGGGATGGAGACCCTCCAGAGCCAGAGCCCAGCT
The DNA here is from genome assembly GCA_013400375.1 of Thinocorus orbignyianus. Taxonomy (NCBI): domain Eukaryota; kingdom Metazoa; phylum Chordata; class Aves; order Ciconiiformes; family Thinocoridae; genus Thinocorus; species Thinocorus orbignyianus. The sequence goes on along the minus strand of VXBW01003155.1, from coordinate 173,628 downwards.
GCTGCACAGGGCAGCGGCTGGGTGCTGGGGTGGGACCCAGCAGTGTTCCCCAGCAGTTTGTGGTCCCTGGCACCCTGCTCTGACACCCGGGCACTAGCGCTTGTTGGTGTCAGGAAGTGAAATAAGCAGCAGGGCAGTCTCCAGGCAGCGGGACCGCAGGCAACCCCGGGCTGAGACACGGCCACCAGTGCCTGCCCTCGAGCATGCCACCTCTCCCCACCTCCCCAGGGGCTGCTGGGGACTCCTGAAGGGAGCAGGCAGGGAGTTTCCACCGAGCCAGATCCTCCTCTCCACCCTCAGGTGTCCACCCTGCATCCTTGTGGGACCTAGGATGAAATTTCCCATTGGGAAAAAAAAAAATGCCCTGAACTCTGCGCCCGTGGGCACCAGCCATGTCCTCAGCTTTCTCAGATGCTGTGGTCTGGAGAGATGGTGCGTCCAGCTGCCTCTAAAGGTCCCTGCATGTGCTGCTGTGGTGTCACACTCTGGGGAGCTGACAGCTCTCATCCCCAGGCAGCTGGAGAAGGGGAGCCCAGAGAGGAGCCATCTGCCCGGGGTCTGATGTTGGTCAGCACAAGGAGAGCCACAGCTGTGTCCCCACGGTGAGGTGGCTTTGTGTGCTGGCTGATCCTCTGGATAGAGGCTTCCCATAGTTGGGATTGGTGGCAGGAGCTGCTTATTACACAGCCACAAAAGGATTCCAGCTTCCCAGAGAGAAGCAAGGTCCAGCTCTAAGGAGCTGAGCTTAGAGGTACAGCAAGAGAGGCAAGGGAAGGAGATGGCATTCGAGGATTGTGTTAAAGACAAGCGGGACATGATGTCGAACAACAGTAGGGACTACAAAAGGAGCTGAGGAAGGTGGAAACCAGCTGGGTCATGCGGGAGGGTGAAAAAAACTGCACAAGAGGCACAAACAACCTGAGTTTTCTCCTGCCTGTCCATGCCAGAGCTGGTGTCACTGCTGCACAAGGTTAATGGGATCTATCAGAGGTGATAAGGAGTCTGCTGAGCAGTAAAATGTTCCCAAGAAAGTGAACTTCCTCATTCCTGCCAAGAAAGGGAGATTCATTCAGGGCAAACAGCACCAGAACAAACAAGTCAATTAGAAACAGCAAGTTCTCGAACCCAGACAAACACCCCGGGGACCCGGAAGGCTTTCGTGTAGGAAGAGCCACGCTCGGAGCAAACACTTCCATCCAGGGGACTGCCACTTAATGAATGAGCAATGGGAGCTTGAGAAGGTGCCAGGGATTAGCCGGGATTTAGGGGCCTGGGGGACCTAGCCAATTTGCTTTAATTGATCATTAGAAACAGCATAATCCCCAGGAAAATCAGTGTGGGAAATCCAGGCGCCCAGGCTCCAGGAGGACTTTGCTGGGGCTTACAAGAGGGCACAAGTCATCGAGGGGTTGTCTCCATCTCAGAAGGGGGCACAGAGGCTCCAAAGCAGGAGCAGCCCAGCTTGTCCCATGATCCCCCCGCTCTGAGGGAACCCTGGGGGAGGTGGATGTCTCCATCCTGTCCCTCCATATCCCACAGCCACCCCAGGGCTGCCTGGGGGAGGTGGATGTCTCTGTCCTGACCCTCCATGTCCCATGGCCATCCCAAGCTCAGGGCTGCTGCCGGGCCATGCCTGGGGAAGGAGTTGGCCAGTGACCTCCTCATGGGTGATACTGGGGCACCTCTGTGCCAGGTTTACACCATCCCCAAACACTGCCACGGAAATTTTCCCTGAGCTCAGCACCTGGGTTTCTCTGGCCAGTGTTTAAGGTCTGCCTCACCGGCCTTCCCAGCCCCATCAATGATTACCTAGAAGGGAGGTTGCCCAAGAGTCACCAGGACAGGAACGGGTCAGGCACCACATCCCCGAACAAACAAAAACAGCCCTGGCCAGGGCAGGGTGCCAGCTGCTCCCAGCTGCTGTGACAGCCCCCTGCTGACACAGCTGGTGGCACCCACCACCCTGCCACCCCAGGGCCGTCTGCTGCAGTGGGACTGACAAGACACTTTGGAGGACCCTACCCCTGGAACACCAACATCCCCTCGTGTTGGGGAAGAAGCTGCTCCAGCAGAGGCGGTGGCATGGCTGGTGGCTGTCCCCTCTGCGTGCCTGCCGAGGAAGGTGTGGAGGGGAGGAGGACACCGCCGGCTGCTTGGGTGCCTTACAAGGAGCGGAATGTGGGCACAGGGCACACCCCGCTTCTGCTGCCTGCCCAGGGCCTTGGCATCATCCAGGCATTGGCCTGGCATCGTCTTGGCAAACTCATGGCCACTTCCACCCCTCTCCAGGCAGCTCCTGGCTCTGGAGAATGGCTGTGGCTCGGCCCTTGCCTGGGCTGGCTCCCAGTGTGGCAGGCAGCTCTGTGCCGGGGCTAGTCCATGATCCCTGTCTTGTTTGGGGACTCGGGGACAGTGGCACCAATAAACCTTGTCAGGGTCAGACAGCTGATCATCTGCTGTGAATTGCCTTTCCTATCATCAGCCCTCGTCACAGGGAAACAGTCGCCAGCTCACGTACGCCAGATTCCCAGGGCACTGTCTGGCGTGGATGGCTCCTGCAAAGGGGAAGAGAACCCTGGAGCCCCCCAACGCTGGAGCAGCTGCCTCAGGAACCTGCTTCTAACCCCAACTGTGCCGCCCCAAGACTGAGCTAGGACCAGCTAGGGCTTCTCACCTCCCCTTTCCCACCCCACCCCTGGGGGCCTCCAGGAAACTCTCCCACTCACAGAACAGGTGCCTTGGATGAAGAAGGAAGGCGGGCATGGGGTTCCCCTACTTTAGGCATGAAATGGGGCTCCTGACCTGCCAGGAGCACCCTGGTGCTTTGCAGTGTGAAATATCAGCATGGTCCCATTTTTAAGCAGCAAACTGTAGCACAAGTGTCATTCCCTGCCCAGAACCCCTGTGCTGCTGCTGCCACCCTCCACACTGCTGGGAGAATCCCCACAGGGACGCTCTCGCCTGGGTGACGCAGGCAGGCAGGGGGGGTCAGCGTGTCCTGGAGCCCTTCAGCTGCCCTGACCCTCCCTGCAGCCCCCCAGAGTGCTCCCTGCACAGGCTGGCTGTGGGGGACGCAGGTGGGATGGTGGCTGGCACATCCGCACTGGGTTGGTGCCATGGGAAGATGTTCCCACAGGTGGAAGGGGGTGTGTGCCAGGGGGAGCTGCTGCCTTGCCAGCACCCAAGTTACTCATTCTCCAGGAGGGAGACCTTTGGACAACAGAAAGTTCGAGGCTCGAGGAGGGTGAGGGTGAAGGCACAGTCCAGGCACGGATGCAGCTGCTCATCGTCCCCCAGTGGTGTCACTGCCAGGCTGGGGACAGCGTTTGCGAGGCCAGGGCACATGCACTGCACAGGGGCTGCTGCACCTCCTCCAGCAGCAGAGCCCATACACCAGGAGGCCTTTTTTAGCTCCCCCGTTCGCTCACATCCCCCTGTTGGGGCTCGGACCCCTGCAGCCCACGCAGATGAGGGGTGGGTGTGAGCACGGGGCGTGCAGAGCTCTGCCTCTCCCTCGAGGAGGGCCGAGCTGCCGTGCCATCCCACCGCGGTGAGGGGAGCACGGCTGGCAGCCCGGGGACCACCGCAGGGAGCTCACCCTGCACAGGGGAGCAGCGGGGGCTCTCGGGGCTGTCCCCATCCCGGTGCCCACCCCACAGCAGTGCCAGGCCGGCTCCTGGGCACCCGGCTGGGCTCACACAGCGGCAGCAGCCCCTGCCCAGCGCTGGCAGCGCAGAGGGACCGCCGGGCCCGGCTCCTTCCCGGCGAGGCTCCCAATTAAAGCAATTTCTTGGACGGCTCCAGCGATGCAGGAGCCGGAGGCTTTGTAGTTGTGCGGCCCCTCGGGCCACCCCCGGGGTCCCCCCGTCCCCTCCCGGTGCCGGGGCAGCAGCTGCTCTCTTGTGTAACCCGCGGCCCCGCTCCCTCCCCGCGCCGCATCGGGAACATTTCCCGGCGGGGGCCGAGCGCCGGGGGCTGTCCTGGCCCCTCCGGGCGAAAACAAGGCAGCGCCGTGCTGGGATGAGAGCCGGGGGCGCCTCTGAAGCCGGGGCCCGCCAGTGCCAGCCCGCTGTGCCCAGGAGCCGTGGCGCCGAGCGAAGTGGCACATCAAAGCCCCCCCTGCCTCCGCGCCCCGCCGCCCCCGGCCAGCACAAAGAGGGATTTGGCGGGGAGGGGCCGGGAGGACAGGGAAGCGGGGCCGGGGTCCCCGCCGGGCTGCGGCTCGGGGACGTACCAGTGTGGCTGCACTGGGGAAACGGGCATCGTCCTGAGCCAGGCACCTCCTTCCACTTCCCAGAGCTCAGCCTCAGCTTATGGCAAACCCCCAGAGCGGCCGGGGGTGGGTAGGGATGGGAGCATCCACGTGGGAACACGATGGGTGACAGAGCAAGGCGCACGGGCACAGCCTGTGCTGGTGGCTGGGGACACCAGGGTGGGCTGAGCTCACCTCCCTGGGCACGGGAGCCACCCCATACAGACAGACAGATGGACGGACAGCACGGTGGCAGGGACCTGCTCTGTCTGACAGGAGGATGCTCCCGGGGTGGTGACTGCAGGGTGACAGAGCCAAAGGCCAGATCCAGCAGCCCTGCTGCAAACAGCCTGGATGGAGATGCACCCACAACCGGCTGCCTGCAGCCTCTGGCAGACGGGGTAATTATTGTTATTATTGTTGTTACAACAACAATAACAGCAACAATGGCAGCTCCCGCTGGCTGCCTCATTGCTGGGATCATCGCCGCTGTCACTGCGCTTAGAAACTGCCGCCCGGAGGCCAGGAAACGCCGTGGGAAGGGGAACCCCGGGCAGGCCTAGTCCTGCTCTCTGTGGGTTGGTCTGTCTCCTCTCCACAGGACACTTGGGACTCCGTTCCACTGCCCCTGGATGCCTTAGTGTCTGGATGGAACAGGACAGATGGACAGGGCTGGGGACAGACTGACAGTTCCAGAGCACCCTGCTGGCCCAGCGGCTGTGCCTCTCACTTGGGTGGCTCCTGAGCACCCTGCCAGCAGCTCACCCTGTCCCCAGGGCCTGGCAGGGTGTCATCTGGAGGACAGCCAGGGTGGGTGTCACTGTCCAGAGGTCTCCCCTGCCAGGGAGGGTGCCCCGCTGATGGGAAGGGACCGCTTGGCTTTCCAGCTCTCCTCCTACCCCAGCAAATGTTACCATTAATGGAGGGATTATGAGGGAATTAGGGGTTTGTCCAGTGAGCGGGTCTGCTCCAAGGGCTGCTGAGGGACAGGGATTACCCCGGCTCAGTGCCAGCAGCTCCCCAGCCAGGGCCGGTGCTGCCGGCGCTGAGCCCCACCAGTGCTGGTGCCCTGTCCGGCTGCCGGCTCTGCTGCCTGCAGGGAGCCGAAGCAGGGGTGCTGCACCCCTCCCCCTCCACACCACCTTCACTCCCAGAGGGGTCCTGCTGCACGGTGGGGGCTCCCAGTTTGACTAGAGACAATATGGAATGCCAAATCCGGGGCCCGCCAGGAGCAGCACTTGGGGACCAGTATCACCCAAAACCTTGCTATCTGCCCTGGGCAAAGGGAAGTAATCAATCCCCAGCTTCCCATAACTGCTCACTCTTCCCCAGATTCCCACTTACAAGAAGCTCACAGACAGACCAGTATAGGCAGCCCAGACCCAGCAAAGGCACCAACTCCTCCTGCTCTGTGCCAGGCTGCCTGGGTCCTTTGGGTGCTGTGAGGGAGCAAAACAGCTGGAGCCCAGGGCCAGGCAACTGCGATAGAGCCCCAGGAACCCCTGGGGTGCCTCTGGCCAGCCCCAGCTCTGCCCTGCTGTGAGCAACGCAGCCATGACATTGCTCACACATCTCCTGATGAGCACCCTGCATCATCACGCAGAGGGGAGGAAGGTCCTTCCCAGCCCAGAGAGCAAATCCCTCTTGGGAGCCGGCCTGGATTACACTAAGGGGATTTCTGCAGCAGCAGGGCTGCCCGGAGCCCTCCCCGCCACCCCAGGGCTGCAGCGTCACGCCAAGGGGGGACAGAGCACGTGTGCTGGGACGTGAGAGCAGAGACCCTGCACCAGGCTCTTGAGCTGGGCATCCCACCAGTACCCAAATCTGTGACCTCTCAGCGGTTTTGTGCCGGGGAAACAGAGAAGCGACATCTCATTTTAGTGTGGGACAAACTGGGACAAACTGCTGCCACGGCAGAGCTGTTAAAATGACACGTTGCTTCTCTTCCCCCCGTACAAAAATGCCAGCGTCGCCAGTGCTCTCCTGGTACATCCCAGCCCCACACAAGATGCACTTGCTTTCAAAAGACAAGCTCTGTTGGAAAGTTTCTACCAAGCTGATCTCCCATCCCTGAGTCCCAGCAGCTTCCAGTCTGCCCCAGTCAGCTCTCCCAGTTCCCCTCCCCTCTACCTGCCCGGCACAAAGGCTCTGTGTGCTGGTGAGCCCTGGGCACTGCCAGCGGAGCGTGGCCGGGACTGGACTCTGAACATGCAGGAGGCGATTAGACGGCTGGAGGCTGCTGAGAATAGCACGGCCACACCATGGGAAAGCTGTAACACTAATTAATCCAGGCTCCCGCCTGGGGCCGGGTTAGACCTTCCAGAGCTGGCGGGGAGTGGGCAAGAAGAGAAAATGCCCCTGCAGTGCGTGGGTGCCTTCACCAGCTCCATGGTCTGGCAGCCGGTGTGCCCATCCCTGGGCTGCACCCCTGCCCCACCGCTCGGGGTGACCCCTTCTGCCCAGGGGGCCCCTCTCCCCTTCCGCTGCCCCGGAGTCACTTCAACTCTGACCCCGGCAGCCAGGAGGTACTGGGAGCTAGGGGTGGGAAGGTGATGTGGTTGCTTCATGGCCCAGAAGGTGCTTTGAGTTGCCCGAGCATCTGTCCCCCCGAGCCGTGGGCCAGCCATGGTGTGCTCATCCCCACGGCATCCGGGGCCGGCGGGTGCCAGCGGCCGGGCACACGCTCTATATAAGTCCCGCACGCCTGCTCTCTGCCTGCTGCTCCCGCTGCTATGGCAAGCAGGCATCAGGCCAAAAATACCATTCCCTTCCTGCCTCCACAGGGCAGGAGGGCTGATGGAGCTGGAAAACTGATGGGGAAGGTTGAGGAGAGAAACCGAAGCCCAAGGCTGGTCCGGACCCCACGCTCCCAGCCTCTCCCACTGCACCCCATCAGCAGGATGGGTCCCATCACTGACAGGTTATCTGCTGCCACGGCTCAGCCAGCTCTGCAGCCTTGCCTTCAGCCTCCTCCCAGGGGCCTGCAAACTGCTTCAGGGCAGCCTGGCTCTCCTCACACCTTCTGCCCGCTTTGTCAACCCCAGAGCTGGTGGGGCAACACAGGGCCAGCTCCTCCAGGGCAGCTTCCAGGGATGGGCCCTCAGCACCGGGGTAGAAACCAGCCCTCAAAAGCATCCTGACACCCTGAGTCCCCACTCATCCCATCCCCATGTCCTGTTAGAGATGGTTTGGAAGCGCATGGGTACCCACATGTACCGCCCAAGGTATTGGTTCCCATCTGGACTGAGGAAGAAGTTGAAGGTACTTTCCAGCCCAAACCACTTCCAAGCAGGATCAGCTCCCGGGCACACCAAAACCAGAACATTTTCTTCCAGTTTCAAGTTTAATTATTGCATCAGCAGTGATTATTTTTAACTGAAGCCATAAACCTGGAAACAGGCACTGTGCTCCTGCTCACTTTGTTTCTTTTGGGAATCCTCCAGTTCTTGGGTCTAAAAGATCTGATACTTGACTGGGGTGAAGGGACCCTGGTGGGGAGGACCTCTGGGCTGGAAGACGAGGTGTGCTGTGCCCTCTGTTTCTAGCAGCTGGACCCCACTCTGGACACTCCCTCTATAAACTCTGCATCTCCAGGTCAAGATGCCTTGAGGTACCCAGCAAACTCCTGGTCCCAGCAGTGCTGTGCCACTGCTGAAGTCATGCAGAACAGGGCTTGTTCTTGTGTGCGAAGCTGCTCTCCTCAGGCGATGCCATTCATCCCGTCTGCTGTACCCGCTCTACCCACTCCTGCAGAGGGAACATGTTTTGAAGAGCCCGCCTGCACTGCAGAGCTGATGCCAGACGTGTGCCCAGGGCTGGCAGGATCAGGCCATCCTGTGCCCAGGTCTGTGCCCGGCTGGACACGCGGCAGCAGGGTGGTGTGGGTGCCACAGACAGCCACCAGACAGCTCTGCCTGGATGTGCCCACGGGAAGGGGGCTGCATGCTCCCTGTGTGGGGTTCCGCAAACCCCTGGCAGTGGACGGGCACCGTGCCCTTGCTCAGCCCTTTCCACACCTGGACCCTCTGAGCTGCAGGGCAGCCGTGCCGGAGCTGCTCCTCAGCCCGTGACCATGTTTGGGTGTTTTTGAACCCGTGGATGACTCACAACTCTGTTCCCGGCACTTGTTTACTCAGCCTGACGGGAGCGGGGGGAGCATACGTGAGCGTGGCTGGCACTGCGGGGGCTGAGCGGTGCCCGGCGTGCCCCCCGCATTCCGGGGTGTTTTTCCTTCTCCCAGCAGGATCAGCCCAGCAGCTTCTTTTGTCTTCACTCGATTTTGATGTTGTGCAGCCTCTCGTTCTTTGCCAGCTGTGCCCATGGCATGGCCACATCCCCATCCTGCCACTGTCTCTAGCAACTGACACATGTCCCCGCACATCCTGGCTGGTGGGGCTCATGCCATCAGGTTTTCTGGAAACTGAGCTTTCTTGGCCTGGCTGGCACAGCAGCTCAGCAAACACAGTGCAAAAATCCCCATGCCCACAGCCTCTGGCACGGCCCCTGGCCACCGTGGCCTCCACAAGGGAGAGCAGACGGATGGGTCTGGGCTTCTCCAGGTGGCTGCATTCATCCAGATGCCACCATGAAGCCTGTAGATGCCACCATGAGGCCCATAGTGGGGCAGGGAGGGATGCAGGGGCACATAGGGGAAGGCTGTTGTAGGGACAGGGTTTTTCCTGCCCTCAGCTCTGTGATGCTGGAAGGGCACCCCCGGGGCTTGCCCACAGCCCATGGGCTGGGGCTGGTGCTTGCAGACCCCAGGGGAAATACCTCACTCCACAATCTTCATTCTAGCAGCTTGTTTGCTGCTAAGAATTGACTTTGTGCCGAAGAGGCAAACTTTTTTTGGATTACTTGGTTCTCAGCCATGCAAACATCTGGCTTGACAAAGGAAATGAGAGAGGGTGAGAAAAAAACTCATCAAAGCCAGCTCCTCTGCCTCTGTTTCTCCTTTTCTGTGCCCTGAGTGATGGCCTCACCCCCGTGTGGGGAATCTGTGCCCGGACCACGCTGGCACAGACCGGGTGTCCCTGCTCAGGGAGTGGAGCTCTGGGGCCTCAGATGGGGAGACCCCCATGGCCTCGCAAAGAGGGGGTGCCCTGGGATCTGCTGACTTGCCTGCTTGTGCCCAGCCTTCCAGGGACAGAGGCGTCAGCGGTGCCACCACAAGCCCACTGGAGTGAGGGAGGTTGAGAACAAATCCCCTGAGCAACCTCGGCCCCCTGCTCTGCTTCAGTGTTCGCAGTTTCTCACACAGGGGCAGGATGAGTGGGGAAACTGAGGCACAGGAGAAGCTGGGGCCAACACTGCTGGTCTGCTGTGGCTGATCTGGCAGTTCTTGGCTCTGGGATGGTGTTCCCAGGCAATTCGGGAGCCTCTCCACCATCTCCCCCAGATGCCACAGGCATCCTCCCAGCTTTCCTGACCGCGGCAGCTCCCCGGGCTCTCCTTCAGCTGCTCTCTGTGGACACCCCAGGGCTTTCCTCCATCCTGCCCTGCCTCAGCCCTCCCCATCCCCAACCCAACCATTGCTCTGAGAGCAGAAACCAAAGCCTGGCCCTTCCTGCCTGCCCATGCTGTCTCATAGCTGCTGCTCAAAATAGCTCAAAAAGCCCTAAAATAGCTCACTGCTGCCCACTCGGCCCATTTGGTGCCTGGGGAAGACGTAGGAGAGCGTGCAAGGGCAGGGGTGGGCAAGCAGAGGGACCAGCCCAAAAAAGTACCTCCCGTGGGAGCATGTTTTCCCTGGGGCTGGGCAGGAAAACAGATGTTGCTGTGGCAACACCAGCGTTTTCTGCTTCCTCCCGCAAAATGGGGTGACTACCACGTCAGCAGACAGCCGGCCACCGGTGAGCACAGATCCAGCCCCTGCTGGCCCTGACTCAGTGCCGGACACTGGCCCCAGCCCCACATGGAGCCCGGCCAGGATGAGGACGTGCCTTCCCTGGTCACCCTCTGGCCGTGTCTGGGCACCTTCAGCATTCCCAAAGCACCCATCAGGATGTGGAGCCTGGGTCATACTCAGCACGCTCAGGCTCGGCGGTGGGGTGTCCCCGTCCTCCCCAGCCCTGCTCTGCTTTAGCCAGGGCTACAGATCACCTCAGCCTGTCACCGATGTGCGAGTGGCAGCTCAGACTCGGCCACCTCTGTCAGGGCTCCAGGGGCTGTGGTGGGGTATTTTTCAGGAGCAGTTTTCCTGGGAAGACAGGGAAAGGACCAAAAGTCACAGCTGCCCTATTCCTGCCCGTTGCCACCCACGACAAACACCCAGCCAAAGGCAGAAACAGCACCCAAAACCCCAGCCTCTCCCCGGAGCTGCAGGGAAAGCTGGGGACTGTCCCCGGGGAGTCCCGCTCTGCCCACGCCAGGACACACTGGCAGCAGGCTCCCACAGCCCCAGGGCATCTCCTCCTTGGGGTGTCTCAAAGAGCTCCTGGACCCCCACTCTTCCCTGGGCAGTGACCAAGACTGGGGGCTTAGATACCCCAAGTCTCTCCTTATCCTCAGGGAAGAGGTGGGGAACTGCCACCAGCTCCCCGAGTCCCCAGGGCCCCTCCTCGCCTGGCCCGGCTCCGGCTGGGATCCCCTCGCCCCAGGCCAGCCCAGCCCTGGCTGTTTGTGTGCTGCTGCCCTGGCTACCAGCCCCTGAGTCACCTCCCTGCGCACAGGGCAGCCCGCACTCACATTTTCCACGGGAAACCTACAACTCATTCAGTCTTTCGAGGTGGGGAGAGATGTCGAGAGGGTGTGACAGAGCAGGGGCCTCCCAGGGACCAGGGCTGCCTGCTCGGGGGGGCAGCCAAGGACGTGTCCCCAAGGATGTTGGGGTCCCTTTGGAGCAGCACAGCCATGGGCTGCTTCAGTGCAGGCTCAAACACGCTGTGGGGTGGTTGCTCCGTCACCCATCTACCTGCATCTCCATCCCCAAGTCCTTGTCCGCTCTGTCCTGCGCTTGTCCCTCCTGGCCCCACACATGAGGACCTTGCCAGCCCCACGGAGGGGACTTCGTGAGCCCCACACATGGGGATGTTGCCAGCCCCATGCCCAGCCAGCCCCAGGGTCACGGGGTTTCCAGGCAGACCTTGTCTGTCTGCGGGGCCAGGAGCTGCGGGAAGTGAGCTCAGATGCCAGGGAGATGAGGCAAAGCTTGGGCAAGAGGCTGCAGCGAGGCTGTGGTGTGACGAAAAGCACCGTCACTTGGTGGCTGCAGCCTCACAGCAGCTTTTTCCAGGGAAGGTGAAAGAACGTCCCGTCAGGCAGCTCTGCGGTGCCTCAACATGAGCTCAGCACTTCTGCTGCAGGCGCTGACGGATCCCAGCCACCCCGGGGTGATCAGGGTCAGCCAGGATGGTGCTCACGAGGCTCCATGTTCACCTCTGCATCAACCTTTCCAGGAGGGGTTTGGTCCTCAGGTGGCCCCTGGGAAGAGTGGCTCAGTGGGGTTTGGAGATCCAGGTCGTGTGCCCAGCTGGGCTCTCGCTAGAACCTCTCCATCCCAAGGGCACCATGGGGACACACAGGTAACCTGGCTTTGTGGAGCCAGCTCCTCCCCACGTGCTGTTGGGCTCTGATAGCAAAGCCAGGCTGCTGCCAGTTGGCCGAATCTTTGCCCCCATTGGGGCAAGTGGAGCCAAATGGCTCTCAAACAAACAGCAGCAGAAGCTTTCTTTGTCTGGAAAGCAGCTCCAGGGCAGAGGAGGATACAGGAAGGGGGATCCTGATGCAGTCACTGCAGGGGAAGGGGAATCCTCCATCATTTCAGGGGATATTCCTTGCTTCCATCTGCATCCTCCACAAGCCGCGTCCCCAGCTCCTGTCTCAACCCCTCCCATGTGCGGCTCGTTGGCAAATCTCCCACTCGGGTTGGAAAGAGGCAAAATCACTTTCCCCACTTGCATTGGGAAAAGGTGAGTCAGGACAGGAAACGGGCAGCAGCGAGGTGGCTGTGCCTCACCAGCCACCCCAGCTGTCACCAGGGGCTGACTGTCGGGATTCCAGCAGGTGATGCTGTACCAGAGGTGAGCGGGTGCTGGGGAGGCAAGCAGGCTTCCTGCAAGGCACTGCACCACCTCCAGTCCTTCCTCTCTCCCAGACAGACAGACAGATGGAAGCCCCCCTCTGTGAGCAGCCTCGGTACCACTTGTGGATGCTGAGACTGCTCACCCCGTCCTGCCTGTGGGCACCAAGGGCAAATTCAGGTGCAGATGGGTTGCCCACGCTCTGCCATGGGGATCCCCCCTGGCAGGCAACCCAGCCAGCCTCAGGCTCCTGTTGTGGGGCAGCATCCCCCAGCCCCATATCTGCACCATCCCCGCCTCCCCCTGAGTGGGGACCAGCTCTACTGAGGGCTGCCTGGTAAGCGTTAGGAGCTCTGGACGGGGCTCGTCAGCCTCCTCCATCAAGTGGGAGACAGCAGAAGTGAAAAGCGCTCTCAAAGAAGTTATTGCAAGAAATGCTGCTGCTTGCTAAGCCAAGCCTGGGCTCCCCCAGGCATCCCCTGAGACCCCCTGAGGAGTTGGGAGCCCCCAGACTCCAATTCAGACACATTGCTAGCATTTTGCTCCCCTCTCCCTGCTCCCCAACGCTGCAAAATCCCCCAGTTTTGCAGTGCTCCAAAATTATCCCAGGCTCCCCAGAACTCAGCAGCATCATGGGAGGATACATTCCCTGCTAGGACTGGCCATGCCCGGGGCCAGCAATGCTGAACACCCTCCTCGCACCCTCTCCTGCTCCCCCCTGTCCCCACAGCCCCCAGCCCCACCAGCACGGGCTGCAAGATTGCGAGGAACCAGCATCTGGAAGGGATCAGCGCCGCCAACCGCTGCGGGGAGAGGGGAGGGCTATAAATAGCAGCAAGTTTCCAAATCAAAGATTAAAAACAACAACAACACATGAAGAACACAGGCTGCAGCACTGGCTTTGCTGCCCAGTGTGTTTATATATATAGTCATTTCTTATTTCTAGCTTGTTTTCAATCTTCCCTCACTGCTGTGATGTTCTGCGTCTGTCCTCTTTCCCACTGGGAAGCTTCCCAGAGACACATTTCTTGGAAGGTTGTAACCTCTTTAGTAGCTTTAAAATTAATCCCAGGCAGGAATGTCCCAGGACCCATTTTCTGCTAGTTTAGCAAAACAGCTCATCAGCCTGTCCCTGGCCATGTTGCTCCGGGCTGGCCCTGGTGGCCCCGGGGGTGCCATGGGCACCACAGGGAAGCAGCCGAGGGGACACCAGTGTGGATGGATGGTGCTTTCTGGGGGAGCTCATTGGTGACAGGAAAGTCTCAGCACCCTGAGGAAAGGCCAGATGGACATCTGAGTCTGACCCTCCCTGTGAAGAGGTGGTGCCGGTGGAGAGATGAACTCTCTATATGGAAATATTGCCCAGGTGCTTTGGCATGTCCCCAGACGGCGTCCTTCACTCAGGTGTGCACCAGAAACAGACACTCCTTGAGACTTCCCAAGCCCAGTCTCAGCAATTGGGTCCTAGCTGGACCCAAGGGCAGTTCCCCATCCTGGGAAGAACCAAGGCATCCCACAGGCGCTTCCTTCTGTCCCTCTTGGTGCCCAGGGATGGCACAGGCCCATGGGTCAGTCTCCTGCATCTTTCAGGGACCATCTGTGGTCCCGATGGATATCTGGGCCATGGCCCCAGCTCCCAGCGACCAGGCTGCCAGCACTCGTCCAGGGAACTCGGGTGGTGTAAGACAAGGGAGAGAGGAGAAATCACAGTTTTTCCTCAGCAAATTATTCTCCAGCTCCAAACCCCCACCCACAGCTCATGACCCTCAAGCCCCGGGGTGAGTCCCTGCCCTCTGCCCCTCTGCCCAGGGCACTGCAAAGAATGGCAAATAACAGCCTGTCCCCGGGAAGCACCGGCGTGGCCTCCTGTGCAGACCTGCTCCCAAGCTGCTGCTCTCGTGTTTATCCCAGTTTTTTATTGCCCTCTGAAGTTGTTTTCACGGAAGGGCTGAGGTTTGGCAGGATGGCTGCTGGCAGCAGTGCCGGGATGCAGCCCAGGCCAGGATGGCATGACACACACGCTCAGCCTTCTTTTGAGAAATATCCTCATAAATCTGCTTAATATGGCCAATGAGTCATTCCTGCTCCCCGTGGGCTCCCTTCCCGTGAGCAGAGCCTCACTGCCCCTGCTCCGGGAAAAAAACAGAAAACAAAAAACCAAGTAAAAAACCACCTGAGCAGCATCCCTTGAGCAAGAGCAGCAGCCCTGCCTGAGCCCTCCTGCAGCCTCGCCGCCCCCCAGCACCCCCAGCCTCCCCGCAGAGGGAGTGGGAGCTAGCTGGCCATCTGCTGCCCATCCTGGGCTCCTAACTCACGGCTTCCACAAGCAGAGCAACCACAGCCCCCAGCCCCACGCTCCCGGACCCCCAGCCGCCCGCTCCCAGCCCCCCCTGGCCAAGCAGGGAAGAGGAGAGCAGGCAGTGGAGGCAGCTCCAGCTGAGAAGTGCAGGGATGCTGGGTGCTGCTGGCTAAAACCTGGCCAGAGAGGGGTCAGCTCCCTGGGGACCTGAGGGCACCTGAGGCCACCTGATGGCTGCAAAGAACCTGTGGCTGATGCCAGCCCCAGCAGCCGAGTGTTGAGCAGCGGGGCAGCCCCTGCAGCAATTGTGAGAGAAAACACCTTGTGAGCGGGATCACGGCCAGCGCCTCGTCCCCCTGGGCTCCCTGGTGGGGATATCGCCCGTCAGCAGGGTCTGGACGTTCACCGTGCGCTCTTGGGGCTGCTCAGGGTTTTTGGACACAGTCAGAATCCAGAGCAAGGTCTTTAAGAGCTAGAGTGAGGCATTTGGGGCTGGGGGAGTTGAGACAAGGCTGCTTGGTTCAAACAGCTTTGTGTCCTCCATCTCCAGACACCACAGGCAGGGTGCGAGGACATCCCTGCATGAGGTGGACCATGGGAGCAAAGGCTGATGCTAAGAGCTGGGTAAAAAGCCAGACAAATGTGATGAGGCTGATGGACAGGGGCCTCAACCTGCCTCTCTGCGACGTCGGGGCTGTACAGCCCCGGTCCCTGCACCCCAGGACACCCTGCCTGGGAAGTATCCCGGCTGGGAACCACCCCAGTCCTGCAACCACGGAGCAAGGATCAGCCCCTGCCTGTCCCACAGGGACTGTCCCTTCTCCTGAGGGGACAAGACAGCCCTGGCGGTGGGACCGGTGCAGCCGGTAGCCACTTATCTCGGGCTGCTGGCTACGTGCCCATGGGCACAGCCACTCACCTCCCTGTGGGTCACTGGGCCAGTTGTCAGAGCTCCAGCTGAGCCACGACTGGGACTGGCCGTGCCCCAGGCAGAGGGGAAGGCAGGAGGCAAGGCCAGGGAGGCTGCTGCTGGCCCAGCCTGGCACCCAGCTGCCCGGCTCCACTCCTGCAGCAGGGGCCCACAGGAATGTCAGCCTGTTCCCTCTCTAGATGGTGGACGCTCTCCAAACTCATCGCACAAGGAAGCAATTAAGTGGGCTATGTGCTAATTTGGGGCAGGGAGCGGATGGGAAGCCTCACGCTGTGCTGTCACTGGGCACAGGGGAGCAGGGACCAGTCCCGTCCCACAGCAGGGCTGGACATTGTCCCCACTCAGCGCGGACCTGGGGCAGAACCCACCACAAGGTTCTGATCCTCCCTGCGGCAGGAGGAAGCCGGCTCCAAACTCCTTTGTGCCAGCAGACACTGTGGCTGGTCACGTCGCAGAGCAAGCAAGGAGCACCTGGCGGGGCTGGGTGGGGGGTCCTTCTTGAAGGCTTTGGCTGCAGGAGTCCCGTGATCTCACAACAACCTCAGTTTTCCTTTTAAAGACAATGACACAGAAATAGTGAGCTTCCTGAATTCCCAAGTATGGTGGGGGAAACTTGGAAACTTTTCTAAATATATGCTAAAAACGTCTGCAAAGGAAATGTCACTAGAGAAACGGTGAAAATACGTGACTTGAAAAGAAACCGAAATCCCATGACGTCCTGGGGCCTTGAACTCCTGGGATCGCGCACCCCTGCTCCCGTGTCCATGCGGCACCTCTTGCCCTCCCACCTGCCCAGCTTGAAGCATCTCTCCCAGCCGATGCCAACCGCATCCCAGCGCTGTGCCCCCGGGGGAAAGGACTTGAGGAGATGGAAGGAAAACCCAGGATAAGCCATGGAGCGATGTGCTGACGCAGCAGAAAGCCGGAGCGCTGCGCTTGGCCGAGTTCAAGGTCGAGGGCTGTAAATTCCTTGTTATTTTTAGCTCCAGGATAGTAGCTGGCTGAAAACAAGAGGAAGAACAGCTGGGACCCGGGGAGGGAGGGAGGTGCAGGGAAGGTGGTTGCTTTCGCCTGCTGAAATAAGGGCAAAACCTTAACAAAAAGGCGAGAGGGGAGAGAGAAGATGGGTGCTGCGGGGGTGGCTTTGCTCCCCCTCCCCAAGGCACAGCAGGCATGTCGGCCCCCATCTGCATTGCTCCTGCCTTCCTCCCAGGCCAAGGATGGGCAGGGATGCAGTGTCCCGGCTCAGTGCTCCATCAATGGACTCGCAGAATCACAGTGCCCCTGGGACATGGTCCCCTGTGCCCAGTAGAGGCAGACAGGGGACACTGGGCTGTGCACAGCCACCGGTGCTCCCGGCTCCCAGCCTCCATCTCCATCCGATGGGCATCTCTGAACACAGCCCACACACCCCTCACATCCCACAGCAACGGGAACAGCGAGACATGCAGGGACTGTGTGCCGGCAGCACCGTGCATCCCCCCATCCCACACAGGGCATCAGCTTAGCTGCTGGGAGACAGCAGTGATCTTCCTGGGGTGTGAAATGCTGAAAGGCTGGAGTTTGAGGAGAAAAGAAGCCAACCAGGCATTAAGGAGCAACAGAAGAGGGAGCAGCGTTGCAGCAGCAGCTGGGCTGAGCGATGTGCTGGGGGTCCTGCCTGCAGACACCCACACCCGCTCACACTGGTGTTCGGGTCCTGCAGGACACAGTCACTCACACAGGACATGTGCACACACAGTGGGTACCCTGGGACCCGGGCAGCCCTTGTGGTCCCCACCGTGGGTCCCACGCTGCCCCAACCCTGCAGCTCCCGGGGAGGGGACATGTAGTGGGGCTGGGTCTCATGCTCCCAGAAGGTCCTCGGGTCCTTGTCCCTGAGCCCAGCAAGAACGGACCAGGTGACAACAAGTAGATCTCCTTGCTCGCAGTCCTCATCCTGCTGCCAGTGAAAATCTGTCTCCTGGCCCCCTCCCATGCCTGCCCGTCTGTCTCTGCGTTATGCCTTGCCATCATCTCTGATGGTGTCTGGTCGCTGTTCCACACATCCCACTGAGGCATCAGGGATAATCCCAGCCCTGAGACACTGAGCGGGAGGTGGGCAGTTCTGCATCTCCTGGTTCAGGACAAATCTTCCCTCACGAAAGCCAAGGTGTGACCGAAAACATGCAGGGCTGATGCTTTCTGGATTCCCCAGGAAAGCCCCGTAGGTGTTCTCCAGGCAGATGGGTCACAGAATGACAGAATGACATAGGGTTGGAGGGAACCTCTGGAGACCATCTAGTCCAGATGACTGAGACACCCACCACCCCATAGCCCCTGCTCCATCTCAGCTGTGGGTTGATGGAGCTTTTCTCATCCCCACATCCCTACCCCAGGGAGGATGGGGGACTCCTTACAGTCCCTCCATGCCCGGGAAGCCCAAATCCCTGCTGCCCTGCCCTTCCCGCTGTGCCACCGTCCTCAGAGGACACCTGGGCTGCCCAGAGCATCCCTCTGCCAGGGCTGCATCCCTGAGCGGCACAGCCAGCATGTGCTGTGGGGACACAGCAGGGGCACCCCCGGGCAGGGCCCACCTGGCAGAGAGCGTCTCCCTGCCTGGCAGCGCTGGCAGGAGGACGGACACACGTGAAAAGATGCTTCATGCTCTGGTCTAAACCAGCACAGACAAAGCGGTGGGATCTGAGGAGCGAGGGAAAGACCCTGCATGGGCAGAGAACCATTTTTGTTGGCACACAAAGGCGCTCTTCACTGACCTAGAAAGATGAGCAGTGTGTGCAGCCGGCGCTGGAACTAGGACGGGGGACAATAGCGGAGCGAGTTCTCGCAGACAGGCAGCTCTTTGTGAGCCCCTGAGCATCTCCAACTCTGCAGCCACCACAGGTCCCTCAGCACAGCCTGCACCCTAGGGCTGGGCTCACCCCAGAGCCACCCCAGAGCAGGTCTGCAGGGATGGCCCCATGCGTGGGAAGAGCTGGGAGCACTGGTTCAGCTCCAGGGAGGCTGGATGGCATCCTGAGGCTGAGGTGTGTGGAGCCAGCTGCTTTCCATGGGTCTCCTAGATCACCAAATCACTGCTCCATCCCAAAAGCCCTGCTCTGCCCCAGCTCCCCATCAGAGTCACTCAGGCCTCATGGCCACACGACCTGCAGGATGGACAGGCCCTGCCACCCCACGGCCAGCCCAGGGTGACAGCAGGGAGAAGCAGCACCCACCAAGTCACCCCCTGGGAGACCCCTACACCAGCCCCTGTCCATCTCTTCCCAGACCCTTCTCTGGAGTCCCTCACCCCGGGAAGCCACTGTGGGGTCTGACTGGAGCAAGGGGGGCATGGGCAGCCGCAGCACCTGAGACCCCTGAGCAAGGGGCTTCCCCAGGAGAAGCCACCCAGAGCCCCAGGGAAGGGGCAGAAGTGTCAGCAGTGTGGTGCCCGCAGCTGGCCAGCCCAAGGCACAGCCTGCCCAGCGGCTGGCAAAGCAGAGCCCGGCCACAGCTGTCTAGCCCTGCCCGGGTCCCTGCTGTGCCACCCACAGCATTCCCTGGTCTTCCACTCCCTGAGGAAGGGCCACAGGTCTCAGGTACCTGGAAAAGCCAAGCCTGGCAGCTGATCAATGCCCCGAGGGCACGGAGGGGGGGACATGCTCTCCTGCCAACCACCGGTACCTCACCCCTTGTTTTCAACTTTATGTAAGCAGGGAACCCAGCCCTGCTCCGGGACGTGGTGAAATGAGATCTGTACGGAAACAATTAGAAAGGGGAGGGATAAGGAAGAAGTTTTGCTTTGTTGGCACAACTCTCTGCCCGAAGAAGAAAACAGAGCCCATGAGCCAGCCCAGATGTATTTGTGCTAGGAGAAAACAACCCGTGAGTGAAGGGAAGGAGCTGGGATGGTTTTTGTCAGTGTTAGGTTGATGATTAGACTTGATGATCTGAAAGGTCTCTTCCAACCTGGATAATTCTATGATTTGCTCCAAGTGGGATGGGTTTTGGGGACAGTACCCCTCTGCAATGGGCCATGGTTGAGGGTGAAAGGGGCAGGTCCTGCCCCAATGAGATGGGGAAGCTCTTCAGGAGATGGTATCTCACCAGGAAAGCTCTTCTCACCAGGCTGGAGACAACCCTCTGTCAAGCCAAGGCCAGCACCCACTGGGATCCCCTCTCCAGATCCTCACTCTGCCTCAGCCCTGGTGCTGTGCTCCGAACCAGTGCTGCCCACACAAGCATGTCCCCCCCACCCAGAGAACCTGTCCTTTCTGCAGGACAAGGGAGATGGCAAAGGCTTTGCTGCAGCTCCAGGTTACATTAAATATCCACCATGCATGGTCCTGGTCAAGGATCAGCCTTGCCTCTCCCCCTGGCCAAGAAGCCATCCCTCTGTCCTCCTCGCCTGATCCACACTGGATGGAGCCCCTGTAAAAAAACTTGCCAGTGCCCACAGTTTTTGCCATTTCTCCTTTTTCCCTGCCTCCCCACAAGGAGATCTATGCAAGGCTGGGGTCAGCACGCTGTGCTGGGAGCAGGCCGGGAGGCGGCACGGCGGGTCTGCAGGGGTGCAAGGAGTCCCACACAACCGGTGTCACGCACGGCACGGTTCTGGCCACTCGGCAAACGCCCAGCAGCTTCTGCTGCTCCCCTGGGGTGTTCCCAACCGGCAGGGCTTGTTGACAGGGAAAGCTCGCCACCAGAGCTGTTTGAGAAAGGCACCCTGTGGGCATGGCGTGTTCCAAAACTAAAGCGATTTTATCCCCCAGCCCATGAGTCAGCTTGCAAAGTGGTGTCTGGACGAGTGTCTTCAGGGGTGATTCCAGGATTACACCACTGCAGGGGTGCAGCTTGTGTCCGTGAAGGAGTCCTGGGTCAACCTGTGTGGGTAGATATCCACCCGGACACCTGAACTAGTGCTGGGGCTGCCTCTGCCCCTGCACGATTCCCCCACACCGGCACCTCTCCTGGCTCCAGCATCCTCCCCTCCTGCTCCCCCTTCCCCTCCAGCCGCAGGTCTCACATCAGACCTGGGACAAACCCATCCCGCTCCAGCTGTCTCCTGAGTGGGGAGAAGACCAAAGAAAACAGCCTGTTTCGAGGGCAGCCATGGGACAGGCACGGTCTCCACCCCCCCTGCAGGGCCAGCTCCCTCGTCTCTTTCTGTGACAGGAGGGACAGAGACAAGACACTCGCAGGGCGCAGGGTGCCAGCCATGCCCCTCACCCTGCTGAAACCTGGGAGCCTGATGCAAGCACACAGGGAACTTGCTCTGCTGGCAACTTCCACCGCCTCTTTCATCAGCCAAACACCCGTTCCAGGTCTGTGCCTTTCATCAGCAAAGGTCGGCAGAGCGGGAGTCCCAGGAGGTGAATACCTGGAATGTGCTGGGAACAGCTAATCCTGGGTTTGCCGGTCCCGGCAGGGAGGAGGAGCGGGGCAGGTGAGACAGGGCTGTGGGCACTGACTGTCCCCTCAGCCACTGCGCTGGGGCCAGAGCTCGTCCTTGCTCTGACCCCGCTGCAAACCGTCCACAGGGGCTGCCCCCGTGCTCCCCCCGTCCAGACCACAGCCTGTGCACGGTTTGTCCCCTTCTCTCTCACAAGGGGAAGGGTCTCTGCCAAAGCGCAGCAGCCCTGCCATCACTGGTGTCCCCACCACCACCAGCCGATACCTCTGACAGAGCACTTGACGCCGTTGCTGCCCCTGGCTGGAGGCTGTTCTCAACTGGTGCTTGGCAGCATGGGCAGTGGCACGGGGACAGGGGCAGCTGAGACCCGCCACCCTTCCCGAAGGACAGCAGGGAGCTCCTGTGCAGCAGCACCGGGCTTGGGCTGAGGAACCCCTGTGAGATGCAAATGGCTCAAGCCAGCTCTGAGGGAGAGGATCCGACTCAACGGTGGCCAGAGCCACCTCAAACCACGCCAGACTGCAGCACGAAGCACATCCCGTACCCACATGAGGAGGTTTGCCTGTGCCTGACCCAGCTTGCCTCCTTGTGACAACCAGCCACCAGTGCTGGAGCCACAGACACCTCCTCACCTGCAGCCTCCAGCCCTGCACTCACCAACACTGACCTCTTCAAGAGCTAACAGCTGGCTCCAAACTGCCCTAAAACACCCCAAAGCACCCCCTGGGGTCAGCAGCCCAGCCTTTGGGCTTCACATGGTGACCAGAGAACCCACGTGCCCCAAGCTGGGCAGCCCAGCAGGGCCACCAGGACCTGGTTTGTGACCAGTTCAGCTTTTTCAGCTGGCTGTTTCCATTCCCTACCCAGCTCCCTGCCAAGTGTGGATTGGCTTTGGGTAGGAAATGATGGATTCCTTCTTTACTTCCAAATCTGAATGTTGTTTTCTCTTGCATGTCTTTTGTTTTTGTTGTTCTGAATGTGGAAAGTTCCCAGCGTTTGTCTGTCCTGGAGACCAGGGAGGGAAGTGAAAGCAAACGCTGCCCTGCTGAGCACTGGAGGCTGGAGGGGCTGGAAAGTCCAAGCACAAACCAGCCCCAAGCACTTTCCACATCTTACAGCCAGCCCTTGGCCGAGCCTTTTGCAACAACCGGGTGTCTTCAGGCCATGCCTTAGTTCCTCATTCCCAGCTCTGTTTCCCATTAGCTGCAGAAATCCCAGCCCCAACTAGAGCCATCTCAGCCTAGCCTGGCCCAACATGACCCAGGCCTGGGAGCAAAAGTGTCCCACCAGAGCAACGCAGCCACTGTCCACCTTGGACCATGGACCTCGCTCTGCTCCAGGGGACAATCTCCGAATTCATTCTGGTCCTCCCCTCTCTGCCTGTCCTGCCACCACACCAGCACTTCTCCAGCATGAGGACCAGGCAAGACACCCCCTCACCCTTCCCAGTCCTTGCCAGGGACTTGGGAACAGCCCTGCCCTGGCCCTTATCTGCTGCTTCTCCACTCCTCCCACCACTGAGCATGTGCTGGTGTGGTCAGGGGAAACATCTGCCTGCACTCAGAGATGCTGGACACCTTCATGGGCCTTCAGAATGCACCCTGGAGTGCCTTTGGCCCAAATTTTGTAAATATCAAGGCCCAGTAAAACTCCCAGATGTCCATTTTGTCCATTGAAACAAGGAGCATCCTGGATCCCTGGATCCCCTTAGTGTGATGGAGAGAGCAACCACCCTACGACCCAAACCACCTGGAGGAGCTGGGCCGGGTGCCGACAGCAGTCAGTGGAGCTGCCTGGCCCTGCAGGCCGAATCCCTACACTCCGGGTCTTCCTGTGACCCCCCGGGGTGTTCCCCTCCCAGGCTCTTTTTCACCACCCAGACATGATTTCCTGCTTTCACTCAAGCTGTCCGAGGGACCTCTTGCTGTTGCACCTGCGGTCTGGAGAACACTCCTTTCCGCCCTGGGGAGGGGGACGGGATCTCTGGTGCTTCCCCATTTCCACAGCAGGTACCTGATGTCAGGAACATCGGGAGCAAGGAGGAAGTGGCCTCCCTGGGGAGAGGAGCAGGATTGTCAGGGCAGATCAAAAATGATCAAAACACAAACAGAAGGTACTGCAGGGGCAGGTGCCTTCTGCCTGCACTGGCCTTTCACAAATGGTGGCAATTTTTGTTGGGAAACAATGGTGAAGACCAGTCCCAGACCAGCTCGGTGTGAACTGGTGAGCTCTCCTGCCCCATGGAGTGACCCAGCAGCCACCAGGTGCTTCCATGGGGACTTTCCTTCCACACAGCCCCTGTGCCCTCTTCAGGGTCTCCACAGCCCCATCACCCCAGTTGCAGAGGTGACAAGCCAGGGCCACACTTTCCTCCCCAGCACCATGGCGCAGCCGGCCCGGGCTGTGGCTGCAAGCCCCCTGGCCGTGCCCAGGGCAGCCGGCAGCTCGGGCTCGCTGCTCATCAGCCCCAGATAATTATAGCTCAGCTGTTTATATACCCTCAGCCCGCGGCCGCAGGAAGGAAGGCTGGAGGACTCGCTCTACGTAACCCGGCTCCCCACCCCTTTCCCACTTCCCCCTCCCACCTGCACCCCCGCGTGTGAATTCGGCACTTGTGACAAGACACCACAACACAGCCTTGTTTTTCAGAGCTGAGTACAGCCACAGCTTCCCCTTTCTGCCAAGGGCCGGGGCTGGAAGGGCCACCCGTGGGGTGGGACCCTGCTCCGGGCACAGCTTCCCCCTGTCCACACCGTTTGTGGTCACCTCCTGCATCCCTCAAGCTGGCAGCATCTTGGTCCCACAGCTTGTCTGGGGACATGGAGGCTTGTCCCTGTCCTCATGCATGGCTGAACCTCGTGGGTCCTCCTGAGGCTCCAGCAGCATGTGTCCATCTCCAGAGCCGTGGGATGCACTGGAGCACCCAGGGGTGGTGGGTCAGTGCTCTCCTTCTTCTCCTCTCCATCTCTGTGCCAGTCCTTCCACCCTGCCCTTGCACACCCACGTGTGGCATCAGCATGGCAATCCCGTGCCGCTTGCTGGTGGCCAAGCAGGGCTGAGCAGAGTGCAAGGAACCCCCCTCCAAAGCCACTGCCCATCTCTGCAGGGACCAGCAGTCACCAGTTGAGGTGGAGCGAGATGCCCGGGAAGCCACCCTGTGCCAGGAGGCATTTGGGGTGGTGCTGGAGGGGGCTGCATCCCCTCGCCCACCCTGTGGAGAGCGGCAGCGAACGGTGACCCGGCCCGGCCAGGGGACGGGGACAGGGACGGGACGGGCTGTGCTGGGCCAGCTGTGGTCCCGCCAGCTGTGGCCCTGCCAGCTGTGGCCCCGCCAGCGCCCTGCGTGTGCTTGGGCTGTGAGATAACTTCGAAAGCAGAAGCTGCAAGGGCTGGCGGCTGAACAGTTTGTTCTTTCCGACTCGCACAGCCTGCCGCCTCACACCGCAACGCCTCGCAGGGCCGGCGCGGAGCTGCACCCGCAGCCCAGCTGTGCCCCGCAGCGCCCCGCAGAGACACCGCGTCCCCCGCTCCTCCCCCGGCCTGCCACCACAGCCCCCTCCAGCACCGCCCCCCGCCTCCGCAGAGCTCTGCCTGCCTCCCCCTGTGCTCTTCTCGCTGCCAGAGAAGGGACCCCAGCAGTGGGAATGCCCCTCTGGGGGGGCTCAGCCCTGCAGCCCGGGCCTGGCACCACGGTGAGGGGCTGCTGCCACCTCCTGGCCACGCTCCCGCACCCGGGTGCTGCCCGGGCACCCTGCGGCAGGGCCCTGGAGGTGGGCAACAGAATCCCCAAAACCCACCACCGAAATAAAGACGTGTCTTGTCAACCGCACCATCACCCTGCAAGACAACCACCGATGGAAGGGGCACGTTCACGTCAGCGTCCCCCTGGGCACACCAGAACCGGCTCATCTCTTTCCCACAGGCCAGCTCTGGAGAACATAACAGAAATAGAAGAAACAGGATTTCACAGGAACGCAAATAGTGACATTAACGCTGCCCCCGCCAGCACAGGCTCTTACGGTCCCATCAAACACCCTGAAATGCTCCAAGAGTAACAACAATCCATGCATTTTGTCTATCGGGAATTTTCAGGAACGTTTGTTCTGGGTCAGCCAATGCACTTCTCCAGATCTCGGAAACATGTTCTCCATCTCCGGCTGCAGCAGAGTTAAACGCCCTCCTCCCGCCACAGCCCTTATCTGCCCAACGCTCCCGGGAAGCGGGGCAGAGCCCCGAGCACAGCCAGGCCAGCCCGGTGCCGGGAGCATGCCGGAGCGGCTCTGCCAAAGGGCAGCCAGGGAAAGTGGGTTTAGGTTACCTTTGGGCATCCTGTGGGGATGCATGGGGCAGCCTCATCTCCCAGGCAAGGAGGGGCTGCGGGGGCTGCAGGGTTCGGAGTCACCCCTCGGGGACCAGTGGGGTCCACACAGCACCGGAGCCCAATGGGGGTGTCACTCCCAGCACAGCATGGGGCTGTGCCTCAGTTTCCCAGACACCAGGTGAGGATGAGGCACACAGAGCTCTGCCACCAGGGTTCTGCAAGTCCTCTTCCTCCCTCTGGTGCCACTAATCTGTGAAACCGTGGTCCTATAAACTTCCCCAGGGCTGGCACAACACCTACCCTCCACATCTATCTTGGGAACCACCGTATCCCAGCAGTCCCCTCTTCCGCTGCTCACTAGCCTCCCGAGGGTCAGGGCCCAGGGGGTTCATGGATGACTTAGGGGATGGAGAGGCTGGGGTGGGACAGGTTGCAGCAGGGTTCTAAAGGCAAGGGCAGGCTCTGCAGCAGCCGGTGTGGTTTGCCTTCACCGAGGACAGGGTGTCCTGGGGACCTGCGCAACTTCAACGGCTGCACACCCAGCACGTTGGGGAAGCGGCAGCGACAAAGCGAGAGGCCCTTTCATGTGGTCTCAGGGCAGGCTTGTTTTCAACCTGCCTGAGGGCAGGTTCAGGCTTCAGCTCAGGGGACAAATCCCATCTCTGGCTCTGCTGTGCATTCCCCCGTGCCAGCAGCATCCCTCCATCCACCCGCTCAGCATGACGCCGTCTGCTGGCCTGGGACTTTCCCCAGCTCCTTGGGAGCTCTGGGCAGGGAGACAAGAGGAACGGGCTGGACACTGAACTAAAAGCAGGAACGAGAACCCAGCACAGAGGTTTAAAGCTGCGAGGTCCACCCCTGTGGAGCCCATTTCTGCAGCCTCAGTCCCCTTGATCCCAGCTACCAGGCTCCGAGGAGGGTGCACAGTGCTCAGGGCTATGCTGGCTCCCAGGCTGCTGCCTGCCACCTCAGGAATCGCTTCCCGCAGGTGGGATGTCCCCAGTGCAGACACAGGAAAGAGTGGTGCCCCCGAAGGATGAGGGGCTGAGCCCAGAGTGTTTATTCGCCGCTTTGCAGGGTCCTGGCAGGAGCAGAGCGGGCAGGAGGGCGAGATAAGGCACGGCTGGTGCAGCCGGGCTCGCTGGGAGCCTCCCCCACTGCGGGTGCATCTGAGGCCAAGTGGAGGAGAGACTCCCGACCTCGAGAGCACTTGCCTTCCTTGCTCTCCATGGCAGGGGTGGGCCAGCAAAGCACTTGGCCACCTGAAGCAGGCTGCTCCCTGCCCTGGGCACTGGCCTTTGCACCCACAGGAGGGTTGGGATGTGCTGGGCATTGGCTGGATCCACTTGACTGGACTCTGCAAATCAGCTTTTATATAACTCTGCTCTGATTGCCCCCGGCGCCCTGCAAGGAAAAGCTGTAGGCTCCCAAAAGCCTGCACGCCATCTGGCCCTGAACAGGCTGCAAGGGGCTGGTTCCCCTGGCCACTGTGAAAAGCTGCCCATTCCCACAAGGATCCCTGGCAAAGCAGCGCCGGATCCTCTGGACTGGAACAGAGTGCCATGGCAGGGAACAGGCTCTTCCCCTCATTGCTACACAGGGAGCCTGAGAGCCATTCCGTGGGACAGGCCAGGGAAAGGGGCACACAGCCTGGCTCCCTGATGGCTTCTCCCAGGCTTCCTCAATGCGATGCTGGCAGGGATGGGGTCCTGTGCTGGTCCTGGTGCAGCCCAGGGTGAGGTGGGAGTGCAGGGGCACAGGGAGGGACATCTGATGGGACAGAAGCTGGAGAGATGTGCAAGGCTTGGGATGCTCACAGAGGGTCAAACGTAGCTGTGGCCATGCAGGAACTGCTGGTGGGGTCAGCCAGTGTTAGGTTCAGGCTTGGGGTAAGGACCAAACCCCACAGGACCCCCCCTGTAAGTGGAAGAGAAGAGTGTTAGGGAGATGGTGCCCACCAGCGTTGTGCTATACCAGTGTCGTGGCCGGACCCCCTCCTCAAGGACCAACGGGGACGATGCAGCCCTGTCCCCAAAACAGGAGGACACAGCATGCAAACCCCTTGCCTCAGCTGTGCTCAGGAGAAGAGAGTACTCTGGGCAGCAAAGAAACAGCCTGTATCTTCATCAGGCCAGGAAAGCCAGCCTGAGGTTGGGGTCCTCTGACTGCAAGCCCCGCAAAAAATGTAATTTTGTCCCAGCAGGGCTGGCTCAGGATCTGTTCTCCTGGGG
Source organism: Thinocorus orbignyianus (assembly GCA_013400375.1). Lineage (NCBI taxonomy): Eukaryota > Metazoa > Chordata > Aves > Ciconiiformes > Thinocoridae > Thinocorus > Thinocorus orbignyianus. Next base: position 146,181 of record VXBW01003155.1, on the reverse strand, counting down.
CAGGAGGAGGTGGTGGGATGCGTGTGGCCCCGCAGCCCTTATTCCCCTGGACAACTGCAAACCCCCAAGCTTCGTTGCAGCTGCGAGAAGCTCAGAAAATGCCAGAACGTGCTGCCGGCCGGACGCCCGCATCGGCCCCGCGCCAGCCCGAACCTTCCAGGCTGTTACGCAGAGCTGGAGCCCCACGGCCGCGGCTGAGCCAAGGCACTGCGACCCCCCCGCGTCACCGGACCCAAACATCCACCCCCCGCCCCAGCTGCGTCAGGGGCCGTGCCGGGGTGCGCTGGGTCGGGTTCTGTGCTTGATCAGGGCGCTGCTGCTGCGGCCGCGCTCCCGCAACTGGGTCATGTTTGCGCAGCGGTTTGTAAACGCGGAGCGTTATGCAAGTGCTGGGGGGGGACTCCGGTGCCCGCCCTCCCCCCGCGCATGTGCACCGCTCGGTGCGGGGCCAGGGGAACCCCGGCCTGCGGAGGGACCCCCCGCACCCCCGCGGCTGCGTAGGGGCGGCCGGGCGGAGGCGTGCAGGGCTGTGCGGGGCGCTGTGCGGAGTGTCTGTGCGGGGTCTGCACCGGGGGGATTATGCCCGGGGGCTGTGCAGGGGCTGCACCGCACACCGCCCCGCCGCCGCCCCCGCCCCGCCGGCAGCGCCCGGCTGCTCCAGTGACCCAGCTCCCGAAGGTCGCTGGCTGCGGGCCGGGCTGGCGTCCCGGCTGCCTGTTTTTATTATTGATTGTCCTTATCATCGCTGAGAGGGAACAGCGTGTCCCAGCGCCTGGGGGCAGGGCAGGGGCTGCTGCCTCTGCGGGGGCCTTTTGCCCAGGCTCTGGGTCTCCCCGGTGCAGAACCTGCCGGCACCGAGCGCTCCGCTGCTCCGCAGCACCGGGAGCCGGGGGTGGGAAGAGAAAGCCACTCGTTGCCCCTTTCTCTTGCCCTGGCTCCATCCAAAGGCCACATGGGCCGCAGGACGCCTCATGGGCACAACACGGGAGGGTGTCCAGGAGGCAGCTAAAGAAAGGAAGAAAAGGAGGAAAGAGAGGAAAAAAAAAACCAAAACCCAAACCAACCAGAAAGAGAAACAGAAAGAGGAAGTGAAAGAGAAGGAGAGAGTGAAAGCAAGATGGAGAGCAGAGGAAGAAAGGAGGAAGGGAGGGAAGGAAAAAAGGTGGGAGGCAGAGTCCACCCAGAGCCATCACCCCCAGTGTCCTGTCCACAACCCCTGATATCACCCCCATGTCTTCTCCTGGCACTGGCTGATGCTCGGCTCCTCTGCCCGCCGATGGAGAAGGGACTCCAGCCCTGCCTTTCCCAGGCAGGTCCCTGCTGGAGCAACAGGTTTCTGAGGACACCTTTGGCCAAGCCCTTCTGCAGCCCCTGCGGCGCCATTGCTGCCCCCCAGGAACACAAGGTCACCTTGCAGCCCATCCAGCAGGAGCGCATCCCTATCCTGATACCCGGGACAAAGCAGAAACGCCTCCACAGGGCAGTTTGACGCAGCGACAATCACCAACCACCCAGAAACCTCCATCGCCCAAGGATCACCCTCCTGTGCCCCGTCTACAGCAGAGCAAGTGATGCCAAGAGAGCCCCACAGCAAACACATGGGCTTCACACCAGGCTTGGAAGCACTTTCCTAAGAGAATGGCCAGGATCTCGGCCCCTTTAGGTCATTTTAAATCAAGCTGGCCAAAGCACTGGATTTTCCTGCTGCCCAGGCAGCTGTGGATGCCATGCTAGTTCATGGGTATCAACAGGGATGTGCAGGCTTCCCAAAGGCCCTTTACATTCCTCCTTCAGCATGGTCCTGGCCCCTGGAGACACTTGCTGGAAAGCCGCATGTGATGTCAGGGTTTGCAATGCCCATCTCCTGCAAGTGGCTGTGGGCGATGGGGGACAGGAGCCACCCAGGGGCACGCCTGGCACTGTGCACTGGCCAGGTCTGCACCGCCTGGCACGGCTCTCCCCAGAGTCCTGGAGAAAGCTCAGCCCTCAGTTACTGAGAGCTGTCTGCGTCTGTGAGAGCACAGCAGGATGGCCGAGGGGGCAAAACGAGCTGCAGCTCCAGGACATTCGCTGATCAAATTAAATTGGGCATTTAGCCTGCTAATTACATACACCAGCCAGGGCAAGGTGGAACACACCCTTTTCATAAGAAAAACCTGCTGCTCTTTGAGACATTTCCATTCTGCCAGGAGACACAGCAAGGCAGAGCTGACCCAGGCAGCCTGGAGAGCCCTGGCGAGGATCACCCAGTGTCCCCAGGCTGTGTCCCCAAGCATGGCTGTGAGGCAAGGCCCTCGGACAGGGACCAGACCAGCGCAGGGCTCACCCCACATGCTTGGAAAGGGAAAACTAATGGGTAGTTCATTGGGGCAGAAGAACACCTCGGGGATGGTGGCACCCCAGAGCAGCCCTGTAGGGTGCCACCATGCCCTGGGAGACCCAACCACACTTTTTCTTGAGTTGTGCCTAGGACAGCACTTGCATGGCAGGGTTTACAGGGGCAGCTAGACACTAGCAAGTGGTGGTCTTTGCTGCGCAGGGGACAGTCCCAGGCAGGGTCAGAAGCACTTGCTGGAGAGGAGTGGAAAATTCCTCTCCCTGTGCAGGCACTCCCTGCAGCCCCAGCACATCAGCTGTCATCTGGCAGGACTTGGCACGCCTCGCAGTGTTTATCAACACCGTTTCGCAAGGGCCACGGCATGGCTTGGCAGGGGCATGCACGCCGCTTGGGCAACCGGCTCTGCTGAAAGCCAGAGCTCTTGGGAAACAGCCCTGCAGCCTGTGCGAGTCACGGCTGGGGGGCCGGTGTGTGGCCATCGTCATCGATGTGGCCGTCAGTGCCTGGTGGCCGTCAGCACTGTCTCCTCCTTTCTGGCCTCCTGAAGTCGAGGCACTGAGCTCTGAGTTTTGCTGTTGGCTCTGTCTCAGCCCCGCAGACTCCTTCTCCCCGTCCTTGTGGGGCTGGCAATCACACAGGGCTGGTCTCTCTTGCTGGGTACCCACCACCCAAGCACCCGCCGAAAGACCGAGAGTTTAGCACCGATCCCACCTGTTTCTCCCAGCCTCCCTGCCTGCCCATCCCTAGCTGCGTTGTTGGGTGTTAAACTCTGCACACCGGGATGCTCCATCTCGGTCAGCTCTCCCAGCACATGCACAAACACGGGGTAGTGCCAGTCTCCACAGCACTGTTCAACTCTTGGGTCCACGGAGCAGATCCTACCTAGTTCCTGTATCCACCCCCAAGTCACATCTGTGTCCAGAGCTCCCCACAAAGCTCCAAACACCTTTCCTTGGCTTTGGTGTCTCTTGGCAGGGCTGTGAATGACCTCAATATGCTGGTCCCCCCTCACCTAAGGTGTGCTGCTCCTTCCCCACAGGTGAAATGGCTTGGGAGGGAGTTACCCCGCTTTCTTCAAGGGGTTTGGAGGTAGCAGCAGCAGCATGAATATGATGGTGGTACATCTGGCTGAGGGCTGCCGTTCAGGCATGGACTGGGCAGACGCACGCCACTTGAGAGATGACACAGGCCAGGGATGCCAGCCTGTCCCCAGTTAACTGCAGATGTGCAGAGCTGGCACAAACTGTCCCCTCGGTCAGGGAGGGAAGCAGGCACATCCCAGACGGTGGGCAGGACAGAGGACATGGAGCTCCAGCAGGCCAGCCCTGGAAACCAGTGTCAACCCTGCCATTGCCCTAGCTGGTGCTGGAGATAGCCCACCCCATCCCACGGTCGTCTTCTTGGTGGCGATCAGTGGGTGGTCACCAGGAGTGTGTGGAAAAGGCACAGAGTCAGGGACAGTGTCCTGCACTGCTGGAGACACCCTGGAATCTGGGAAATTTCTTAGCTGTTCCTGAAACCTCGAGACACAGCCTAAAGCCCTGCCCAAATGGGAAAGGGGTAGCGGGTTCATGGGGTGGGTGTCAGTGCCCACTGTGGTAAAGAAGCAAAGCGTGTGCCCCCCCAGCCCTGCAGCCGCTCGAAGGGACCAGCAGCTCCTGTTGGCACCAAGAGGCTGCAGGGGCTGCAGCTGAAGCCCCTCACGGTGGAGCTGGGACACAGGGACTGAGGGTGGGGGTCCCTGGAGAGGGGTCATGCAGAGGAGGCCAGCAGGTCCTGGAGGCCACGTCACACAAGACCCTTCCCCAGAGCTGCCAGCATGGGGACTGTCCCCAGCGCAGCTGGGGCTGGGGCAGGGAACAGGCTTCGCGCAGGCCGGCCAAGATGCTGTTTGGAGCGGAGGCATGCATAAACATTCTGCTTAATCGAGGACTCGGGCGAACACAGTGTTCTCTGGCTCCGTGCAACGGGAGCAGCTGCGGCCCTGCGGGGCATGGGACGAGGACTCCCAACGGCGGGGGCAGAGCGACCTCCCCTGGCACAGCCCCGGCCTGGGTGCTCAGCGGCACAGCCGGGGCACAGGGCACCCACAAACACCCGTCAGCCCCATCCCACGGCTCTGCTCTGCAGGGAAGCCATTTCCCAGCCACCAGTGGCTCCAGCCACATCCAGGATGGCAATCCCTTCACTTCTCCAACTCCCTGTCAGCAACTCCCCTCTGCAGCAGGCTGGGATGGAGCTGGGTTGGGGGAGCTTTGGCTGCAAAACCCACGGCTGCTCTGCCAGTCTGCAGGGGGTGGCCCTGCATCAGGGTTTTACCCAGACCCCTGCAGCATTTTACCTTCTGCAGTGCCAGCTGAGCCCCAGCGGAGCATCCCCGTAAAATACCGAACCCGTGCCCACCCCGAACCTCAGCCAAATTGTGAGGAGGGGGCACCAGCCTTGCCTGGCAGCTGGGACCCCACTGCTCTGTCCTGGTGGGTTATTATGGGGTTTTCCTGCAGCCCCCACATCATCCCTGCACGTCTGGGGACCTGCCACAGCCTGTCGGGGTGGTGAGCCTGGGGCTGGCAAGAGCTGGCTGCAGGAGAAGACAAGGACGTGGGGAGCTGAGGGAAGGATGCCTATTTGAGAGTTGTTAGCAGCAGTTAAACAAACAATGCAGTGAGTAACTCAAATAGCGCCTTGTCTCAGTTGTGGCTTGCTCCAGATTTTATTTCCAAGGGGAGCAGCAGCCTGGCGTGTGCCATGGTGCCCTGGGCTCCTCCAGGCACGGATCCTGAGTGAGACAGCAACCCCTGGGGAGATGGAGCTGGAACCCAGCCTCTGCTCCTCCAGGCAGGGTCTCGGGGCAGGAAACAAGACACCCTTTGTATCCCCCACTGGAACTGGGGAGGGTCCCCCCGTGCCACAGCTCCCGCAGCCCCAGAGCCCGGTGCCAGCCGCAGCCTGGGCTGCACAAAGCGCCCCCGACGTCGCCACCGGGCACCGGGTGTTTGTCGGTGGCAAAACGTCTCCACCTGCTGGGGACGGCAGCGGGACGGCCTCCCGAGCCGCCCCCGGCAGCCAGGACACCGGGGGGTGTCCCCGGGGCGGCCCCGCTGGACCTAGGGTGGGTCCCCCCGCAGCCGCCCCACGGCGGGACCTGAGTTCAGGCACAAGAGACGGGGCTGGGCTGGCCTCCCCACAGACCCGTCCCCAGTAACCCCCCACGGGGACACGGTGGCTCCTGCTGCTCAGACACGAGTTGCTGATGGTGGGGAGCCCCCAGCAGGGTGCAGAGCCCCCGAGGTGCAGGGGGGGCTTTCTCCAGACCCTGCCAGCAGCTCCACCACCAGGGTCTGCAGCGCAAACAGACAAAACAGCTCCGTTTCCCCCCGCGCTTCTGCTCGGTGTCAAAAGCGCTCATCAGGCTCGTTGCTGGCAAAGCAGCTGAGCCAGCCAACCTCAGCTCCGGCCCACGCTCCCCAGAGAGCGCAGGCTGCTGCTGCCCCACGGCTCCTGCCCGGGAGGGTCCCAGCGACGTTTCTGCCTCAGGGCTTCAAAAAAAGTGGTTTTAATTGTTTTCCCCAAATGCGGCCACGGGTGCAGCCAAGGTATTTCTCTGCTCTGCAGGCGCATGGTGCACCTGTCCTGCATCCTGCAGGGGCACAAATCCAGCCTGGTGTCCAGGAGCAGTGCCCCAGCACCAGCCCAGCCCTTGCTCCCCCAGGAGACTCTGTCCCCACCCCGGGCACAGCAAGGCTGTGTGCCCAGGCACCAGGGCCCTGAGATTCCCAGAGGGAGCAGAGCGCCTTCACCCCCTTTCCCAAAGGAAGTCATTTGCCAGAGCAGGTGCTCCCACCGCAGGGAGTGATGAACACCTCAGGGCCACCTGTCGGACTCTGCTGCTTCCCTTCAGACATGGCTTTGCAAGAAGGAAAATCCAGTCCCATCCCCAGAGCCCTCTGTCCTGTCCAGCGCAGCCATGGGCATCCCAGCCCAGCCAGAAGACGCGCAGCAGTGGAGGCAGCAGCTCAAGTGAAAGCTTTCCAGGTTTACTGAAAGCTTCCGTGAAAGCGCTCTTGCCTTCCCTGGAGGCTGCAGAAGGTGATGGAGAGCCCCTGGGGCCCCGGGTGCCTCTTTCTGTGTCCGAGGAGGCCCCGAGTGCTACCCCTTGCAGCCCAGAGGCCGTTCTCCCACACCCTGGGTGGTGTCACCCGGCGCTGACTTGGATCCTGGAGAGCTGGGAGATGGCCGAGGGAAAGACAGCGCACAGCATCCCTCTGTGGCGGATCAGGATAAGAGCAGGCTCCAAGGAACCACCTTTAAACTTGGGGCTTTTTTTTTCTGTGATCAGATGGGAAACGAGCACCTGGGCTGCTGTGTTTAAATCTGAACCTTTAAACCTCCCTTCCGTCTTCCCCCACCCCAGCACCCTTCTACACAAAGCCACATTTTCCTCGGAAGCTGTACTTTGAGGGTAAGCTTTAAATGACTCATTTTGCAGATGAAAGAATTCTGCTCTCAGGCTCTTTTTTTTTTTTTTAAATTTCCTGAAAGGTATCTTTTTTCTGCACTGGGCAAAAGCTCCAAAGGAGCTTCAGAGATCCTCGAGGAGGTGACCAGAACACGGTGCGGTGGGTCCGCACACGCCTCTGCTTCCCACCAGCCCCGAGCTCTGCTGCCCAGCCCGTCCCGTGATTTCCCGGGCAATTAGTGGTTACAACAGGCACACACACCGTGAGCAGAACTGCTCTGGTTTTCCGCACGTTCTTGTTCATCTCTTGTGTTTTTCTAAGCCTTTGGTAATAATGAAACAACAGGACATAATGATGGGCAGATGTACCAGGAGCGCAAGACCCTGAATCGTGTTTTCCTTCTAACCAGCTGGGTTAGAAGAAAGGAAGCAGCGGGACGGGTTTGGATGTGGGAGCGTTGCTGTGGGTTTCCCAGCTCCTTGCTCTTGGGTGCTTGTTTTTTCATCAGATGGGCATTAACCGCCTCCTCAGTGTGTGCACGGGGTGGTGTGTGCCTGGTGGGCTGGTTCTGGCAATCAAAAAGCAGTTTTAATCAGTTTGACCTGAGGCTTCCAGATCTTAGTGCTTTATTTCCAGAGCACCTTCTATCCAATTTTTTCCATTTTTCATGGAAATGAAGCCATGGTAGCGGCTCTCTTGGCTCGACTCCCAGAAGGCTCACCAGTTTGACCTAAGGAGAGGCAGCCCGAGCTGCTATCTGGGGCAGTGCTGGAACACAGCCTGATTAGCGGGGACGCGGGGAGCCCGTGCCAAGCACACGGCAGATGATCTGGTACCAATTTCAAAGCTCTGCTCCTGAAAGTTGAAAGACAAAGATTAAGGGAGACACTTTCCATGGCAAACAAGATGCCAGAGCCGGGCTGCTTAGTGAAGATCCCCGCTAAAGCTCTGAGCAACAGCGGAAGCAGAGCCAGGAGAGAAGGGGCTTTGCTTATGCCCCTCCACCAATATTTGGGCAGGACTTGGGGTTGGGGGGAGGAAATGGCAAATCTAGCAAGACATTGAGGTAAAAAATGACAGAAACAGTGCTGAGGTTACATTTAGGAGGGACATTCTCTCCCTGCCTCCTTCGAGGGGACACATTTTACCATTCTAGCTGTGGAGCAGCACACGGGACAGCCACCACACCCAGGCCACTCCTAAGCTCTGAGGAACCCTTGCCACCCCTGTTCCTGGTCTGGCAAACCCAAGATGCAGCCACCAACGCTGCCAGAAGATTTCACAAGCCAGGGTTTAACTGACAGTTTCTTCTAACCATGTGGCTTTGTGCCTCCTTGGAGTGGCGATTGCAGAGGTGCGGGTGCTAGGGCAGGTTTGGGCACAGCACAAACCTCCCCAACCTGTACCAGTCTGGGAGAAGAGGCTACGTAAGGACACAGATAAGGCCACAGGCATCCCAGCAATGTCAGGGAAATGGAAAAAGCGTCTTATAACCCGTTTTTGTGCCATCGGCCACAGGCAGGCTGGCCAGCCCGAGGAGGCACCGAGCACAGCCCTGCTGAACCCGTCCCTGAGGCACGGGGAGAGCTGCCCAGAAAAAGAAGAAACCAGGTGAATAAAATTAGCGGGAGCCAAATGCTTCCCCCGGCCCCCGGGTACTCCCCCACCTTCCTGAGCCCCTCCGGTACCTGGTGCCTGAACCCGCCCGTGGATGGAGCAGGTCTCTGCCCCAGGGCAAAGGGCTCTCACTGCCAGCAGGGGAAGTGGCTCTCCCTTTCCCTCTGCCTCTCTCCTCCGCGGGCACCAGGCAGGGTAAAAACAGGTCCTTCGATAAGAGTTTGTAAAAAAGAACTATTATCAAGATGACTTTCCTTTTAGGTTCAGCTTAGGTTTTTGTGGGACAGAGGCCAAGCCAATATCCTCCCAGGGTGTGTATGCTGCAGATTATTTTTATAAATGCTGACTTGTTGACTTTGCAGTCTTAAAAGATTTTCGCAAGAAATGTATCCCCTCATATCCCTTGTCTTTCACTGCTAATTTAATTGCCAGCTATGCGGACAGAAAGATGCATAGTCAGGCCAGCTCAGACACCACTTAAACACTTGATTTAAAAGACACTATTTTTTTTCCCCTGGCATTATCTATTCTTGTAACTTTTGTCTTGAGGATTATGCAATCTTCTTCCAGTTACCAAGTGACTGAAAAATCTCAGTGCTTGTTTGAAAATAAGTATGTTAACGGTGGTGCTTTATGAGGGGAAAAGCTTGAGACTGAAGCTCAGTGTTAAAAATGCAAAAGAACAATACTAGATGGCAGCTTTAAGCCGATCAGCATTAAGGTCCTGCATGTTGGTAACACCCTGCAGACAGAGCGGTTGTGTGCAGAGCTTGAGGACAGGCTTTTGGATGTGGATGGGCAACCTCTGCAGCAACTGGCAGCATCTCCTCCTCACCCCTGGCACGGGATGCCCCTGCTAGCGACCCAGAGGCGTTGTGGATGCGTTCAGCCACATCGCAGCTCAGCCCCAGGCCTTGAGACCCCTCCATGCCGTGCTGGAGGCAGGCTGTCGCCTCAGACCCTTCTGCAGCGAGGCATTGCACGCCCCGGACACCGGCTGGACATATGGCCCTCCCTCACCAGGCTGTCACCTCCCACCAACCAGCGGCTCGGCCGCTCCACTTGCCCCCGTTCTGCTGCCTTCGCTACCAGAAGGGGAAGAGGTGACTCTCCACGCGCCACACCACCGCAGCAGGGCTGCCTGCGGCGGGCCGGGGCTGGGCCTTAGTTCCGCGTAGACAGGGGGAAGGTAGGCCTCGCCCGGCCCCCGGCCAGCAGCGCTGCGCCCCCAGCCCGCAGGGGGAGCGGGACGGGCGCGGGGAGAACCCCGGGAGGCGGCGGTGGCGACAGGCCCTGGGCCGCGTCGGGCCGGTTGCCGTGGCGACACCGGGTTGGGCGGGGCCAGGCGGCGTGCCGACGTCACTTCCGCGGCGGTG
>VXBW01003155.1:104264-136244 GCA_013400375.1 Thinocorus orbignyianus | reverse complement strand
CACAGGGGGTTTGTGTCTCAGGTGACGTGCGTGGAGGTGGTGGAGGCCTACGTGGGGCGCATCAAGGAGGTGAATCCCCTCATCAATGCCGTGGTCAAGGACAGGTGAGGTGGGGCACAGCGGGATGGGGACGGGGTGGCCCGGGGGAGCACAGGGTGCTGAGCGGTTCCGCCGGGAGCGGGAATTCTGCCCCCCGGCAGGGATTCCGCCAGCGTCCCCCCGGCTGCTCCTCCGCAGGTTCGAGGAGGCGCTGCAGGAGGCCCGGCAGGTGGACAGGCTGCTTTCGGAGGGCCCTGCTGATGACCACCTGGAGGAGAAGTTCCCCCTGCTCGGGGTGCCCATCACTGTCAAGGAGGCCTTCTCTCTGCACGGTGAGTTTGTCCGTGCCCCCCTTCCCCAGCCCCCCGGGGCAAAGAGTGGCTGTGGCTTCCCTTGCCGTGCTCTGCGCCCAGCTCTACCCGAGCTCCTGGGCCTGTGTCCGCTTTTGGCACCCACATGCTGTGGGGGACCCCACTGGGGACCTGCTTCTGGCAGACGTGGTCCCTGCTGCCCCCAGGGTGGTCTCAGGGGAGTTGCCCCTGACACCTTCCTCCGTCTGCCCACAGGGATGCCCAACACGTCTGGCTTGGTCAGCCGCCGCAACGTGGTGGCCACCTCGGATGCCACGGTGGTGTCGCGGCTGAAGCAGGCGGGCGCCATCCCGCTGGGCGTCACCAACTGCAGCGAGCTCTGCATGTGGTATGAGTCCAGCAACAGGGTGTACGGCCGCACCAACAACCCCTACGACCTGCAGCGCATCGTGGGCGGCAGCTCAGGTGAGCCCCGAGCTGGCGGCAGGTCAGAGGGCAGCCGGGGACGGGTTCCCTGGTCGCCGCAGGCTGCATTGGCTCCAGCAGAGCCCACGGGCCTGTCCGTGGGCAGCTCAGTCGCTCGTTTGGAGCTCAGCTGCATTGCACCTCCTGGATGTCAGACCCAGTGCGGCTGCGGGTGGCTCTGCCGGACCCCTGCCCGCAGCAGATCCCCCTGCTCCTGGGCTGTCCCTGTGGTGTTGCTGCATGCCAGGGGAGGTGGCCAGCGCAAGGTGCCCCTGCTCTGCCGGGTGACTCTGCCCGCTCATGCATTGTTTGTGGCTTTTTCTGTGTTTCCCCCGTGCAGGCGGGGAGGGGGGCGTGCTGGCAGCAGCCTGCTCCGTCATAGGCGTGGGCTCAGACATCGGCGGCAGCATCCGGATGCCGGCCTTCTTCAATGGGGTCTTTGGCCACAAACCCACCACAGGTACAGCGGGCGCAGGGCTCTCCCCCCTCCCCGGCAGGGATGCTGGCAAGCGGAATGTTGGGGGTGGGAGAACTTGCCGGGGACGTTGCTGTGCCCGTCTCCGGTGGGATTGCTGTAAGGGGACAGGTGGCTCCCTGTGCGGGGCAGCCTGGCCTCGGGCGGCTGTCGGGAGGCAGAGCGCCAGGCGCGTGGGAGGTGGGAGGTGTTTCCCCCCGGTATTGCATCCTCGGCGTGGGATGTTTTCCCAAGGTGGGGATCTGCTGCAGGGGTGTTTCCCTGGCACCTGGTGTCCCGGCTGGGTGCTTCCCCTCCTTTCCCCACCCTGGGCACCTCGCCACCAGCTGTCCTATGTGTGTGGATCCTGGGTGACAGCCCCTCCCCGCACCGGGGCCGCCTCCTGCACAGCCTGTCCTGGTGGGTGCCCAGAGGGTGGTGCCCACCGTCCCCTCTGTGCTTACAGGGGTGGTCCCCAACGACGGGCAGTTCCCCAACGCTCAGGGGGTGCGCACCAGCTTCCTGTGCACGGGGCCCATGTGCCGCTACGCCGAGGACCTGGAGCCGATGCTGAGGGTCATGGCTGGTCCTGGAGTCAACAAGTAGGTTCCCTCCTCGCAGGAGGACTGTCCCTGTGAGCCGCTCCAGCCAGGGCGGCCCTTCCCTCCTGGGGTTGGCCTTTTTAGGGGGTTTTACCTGTGTTTTTTCCTGTTGCTACATAATGAGTTTTCCATCCCACCCCGTGGCCCCGTTTGCTCTCCTCATGGGTCCGTGCAGCCAAACAGGCTTTTGTGTGCACGTACCAGTGAGGAGCGGACACGGGGCCGGTCCTGCGTGGTGCTGCAGCCTGCACACAGCTGCCTCCTCTGCTGCTGCTTTTGCTTCCCCATGGCTCTGGTGGTGCAATCCCAGCCGGGGCCTGTAATTTCCAGCTGTGTCCCAAGAGATGAGTGTTTTCCCAACAGCACCAGTGGGGGCTGCTGGGGCAGGCAAGCAGCTGGGTGGGCTGTGGGCAGTTCATGTCTTTAGGGACCCTCCTTCCCACACTGATGGGCAGAGCAGGGTGTCCTGAGGATATTTTGTGTGTCCTGGGGTCACGTTAATTGCACCTGAGCAGCTCTGGCAGCTGGGAAGGAGCCAGGAATGGATTTGGGGAGCAAAGTGTCACTCTTTTCCCAGGCTCAAGCTGGATGAAAAGGTATCGCTGGAAAAAATAAAATTTTACTGCATGGATCATGATGGTGGGTCTGTTTTCGTATGGCCTGTGGACAAGGAGATCTTGCAGGCTCAAAAGAAGGTAGGAAGGAAATAAGGTTGGCTCTCGCTGGGGTGAGCCTGGGGATAAAACTGGGTAGAGGTTCGGGGAGTCTCTCGGGAGTGGCTGTGGATGCTTTTGTCAGCAGCCCGTGTCGGGGTGCCCTGGGGTGACCCGTTGGCCCAATTTCCATTGCAGTACCTGTATTTTACATTTTTATTGTCTCCTGCCCATGTTACAGGGACCTTCTGGGGATAAATCACATGGCTGTGTGTTTCTCAGGGTTGCTGCCTGGCATTTAGTCACGCGAAGGAACTTTTTTGGTTTTTAATGAAACCTGTGCTGCTCTTGGTGCCCGTCTGGCGGTGTGAGGGATGTTTGGGGACCTCCAAGGCTAGTACCAGACGGAAGAGGTCCCACTGCGCAAGGCAGGAGCTGGGACATTCCCTGCGTGGGCTCTCCTGTCTCTGGTTCCCCTGGACTGACCCCAGCACATCCCATCCTTGCAGAAACAAACCCATCTCGCTCTTCCCCTCAGGTGGTGGAGCACCTCGAAAGTGAGCTGGGGGTGCAAGTTCAGCGTGTGGCAATCCGCAAGATGAAGTATTCCTTCCAGATATGGTCAGCCATGATGTCATCCACGGACAGCAATGGGCAGGTGGGTCATACCGAGCTGACAAAGGCAGAGATTTGGCAGCAGCAGGGAAAAATTAGCTGTCTGGGGCCAGTCACGGAGAGCTGTAGGCTTCAGACCTGCCCAGAGTCTCTCTGTTCTGTTTGTCTCCTGAGTTGTCCCTTTGTTTCTTTCCAAAGCAATGCAGCCCCTTCTTTGCTTTCCCGTGAGGTGAGGATGTGGCTCCCAGCAGAGGAGCAGCATGGTTTAGGGATCCTGGAGCTGCAGCCCTGCACCATGCTTTTTTGCATGAGTGGAAGTGTTTTGTAGCAAAAACAAACTCTGGGGAGTATTTATACCTCACGCATTCCTGCCACGCAGGCAACAGTGAAAAACACAACACACCAATCCCACCTTTCTAAGGAAGGCACACCTGGTCCTCTCTGCCTCCTTTCTCCTGATCCCACAGCCATCTAACAGCACTGAATGCCCCCAGGAGGCATTATCCGGAGCATCATCCGGTGTGTCCTGTCAGAGGGGCGCGGTAACGGGCTGCTCTGGGGGCTCCCTCCACAGTGAGGTCCCCCCCGTGCTGTTTCTGGCAGGGAGAGGCGCTTCCGCTGCTGCCCTGGGCTGGTGCTGGAGGTGTGTAACGCTCCCGACAGGCATCTCTCACCTGAAAACAGGAACAGCTTGTGTTGGGGTGGTTGGGCAGCTGGAGATTTCGCTGTCGTTTTTCAGCCTGTCCTTCCCCGCAGAGGGTGCTGATGGAGGGAGTGTGTGTGTGTTGCAGGAGGCACAGCTCTTCACCGACCTGCTGGGGGACCACGGGAAGCCGGTGTGGCCGCTGTGGGAGCTGATGAAGTGGCTGGTGGGGATGTCTTCCCACACTCTCCCAGCCATCGGTAAGGCCAGGAGGAGCACCGGGGGTGGTGATGAGGCGGATGAGTCGTGCAATGAAAATAGTGCCCATCCGGCACCCCGTGACTGGGCACCAGGGCTGGCACTGGGCAGCTTTGGACTGGCTTTTTGTAAGGACACTTGGTGTCCTCAAGTCAAACGAGTGCTCAGGGCAGAGGGTCGGCTGTGTCTTGAGTAACTGGGATGGAATGTCCTGGGAGAAGGAGTGATGAAAACAGCGGAGCTGTGAGCCCTGCCAGAGCTTGGGGAGCCATCAGGGGCCTGCACCCCAGACACCAGAGAACCCTAATTAATGCTGCTTTCTAATGGGTGCTGAGGGCACTCCGCCAGCTCTGCTCAATCCCAGTGGTTGAAAAAACTTGGGCAGGCTGAAAAACTTGCCCTTGGCAAAGCTGGGGAGATGCTGTCAGCAGAGCCCTGCCCTGTCCAGGGGACAGTCAGCTCTGGGACCTGGTGGGGAGCGGAGCTGGGGGGCTTGCTGGGGGATGCGGCGCGTGGCTGGGCAATGCGCTGCCCAGCCTGCCTAACCTGCGGCCCTCTCCCTGTTCCTGCTTGTGCCCTTGCCATGCAGCCCTGGGGCTGACAGAGAAGGTGATGAAGCTCAACCCTGGTGGGAATGCCAAGCTGGTGAGCATGGGGAAGAGCCTGAAGGAGGAGATGGAGGCCCTGCTGGGGCCGGACGGGGTGCTTCTCTACCCCCCCCACCCCACCATCGCCCCCAGGCACAACTCCCCCATATGCATGCCCTTCAACTTTGCCTACACAGGTGAGCCGCTCTGACTCCACTGCCAGGGTGCAGGCAGGGCTCATGGCCACCTGCCCCTGCAGCACTGGGTGGGAGCTGGGGGGGTACCCAGAGTGTTTCCATCGGTGATGTTGGGTTTTGCAGTGCAGCGGGGTGTCTCACTGCTGCAGAACATGGGGCAGGGATTGTGGTCCTGCTTTACAACCATGGCAGTGGGGCAGGTTTGATCTTGGGGTGTCACCCTGCCCCAGAGGGGTGTGTTCAGGCTGTCACAGCTGGTGCTGCGGTTTGGCAGGCACCCGAGTGCCGCTGTGTCCCTGGGGTGCAGTCTGGGGCTCTGGCATTCCTGCGGCTCCAGCTCTGTGATGCCAGTACCAGGTTGCAATGCTTTGTGGCTTCAGAGTAATGGAGGGATGGTGCCTGGGGCAGGAGCATCCCAAAGCAGATCTTGGCGTGCCCCATAATCATGTCATCGCTCCTGGGTGTAACTTGTGTATGTGCTGTGGGTGCTGGGAGCCTCTGGCCAGCCGTGTCCCCTTGTCATTGTGTCTGCACTGCCACAGCAAGGGCCACCTGTGGGAGCCTGGCACCATCTGCGGCAGTGGCTGCCGGGCTGGGAGAGCTGGGCAGTGAGTTATCCTGGAGGTTGCACTTGTTCTGACCCAGCCTTCTCTCTTCCAGCCATCTTCAACGTGCTGGGCTTCCCAGTGACACAGTGCCCTCTGGGCCTGAGCAGCGAGGGGCTGCCTCTGGGCATCCAGCTGGTGGCAGCCTCCTACAACGACCACCTGACGCTGGCTGTCGCCCGGTACCTGGAAAAGGCCTTTGGAGGATGGGTCGTGCCGGGGAAAGTTTAGCCTGGGCTCCTGGTGCTGTGGGGCAGCAGGGATGGAGGCGGTGGTGCCCGGTGGGGCAGGGCTGGCACTGATAGCTGACCCTGTTGTGGCTCTACCTGCTCTTTCAGCGGTGCCTCCAGCCCCAGTGATGCCGTGCTGCTGCTGCCACTGGAGTCGTCCCCTGCCTGTGGCACCCTCTGCCAGTGCTGGGGGCAGCATCCTGCCTGTGGTGGCACCTCTCTTCTCCTGGGCATGGAGACGGCTGTCTCTGCAGCGCTTGCTGCTTTGATAACGCCAAGTGAAGGCTGGGGAGGGGACGTGCTGCCAGGTTGCTGGGGGACACCCAGCACCACCCTCCAGCCCCGCTTGGTGCATCCATCCCTGGCCTTATCCTGCTCCCAGGGCTGGGGCTGCCCCCGGTGCACTGCTGGCTCCATGGCCCCTGCAGCCCCCCTCAGCTGCCCCAGGGCTCCCCCCACCCCTGCCCAAACAGGGGGAGGGTCTGAGGGTGTGGGGGTAGCCACACACTCATCTCACTGGTGGGGCTTGGTGGAGTGGATGGTGCTGGCTCTGCCTGGTGCATCGTTGACGGGCAAATGGAGAAGGAGCTTTTGCTCTTGTGAGCTTTTGACAGCACTGGAAGAGCACTTTGAATGCTCCTCTCTGTGTTGAGACAGTGAAAGCAGCTCCTGCCTGGCGGGGGGGATCACCCAAACTTACTGGCATCCCCTCTCCCTGCCACCAGTGTCTCGAGGTGCCCACACAAGGTGGACAGTTGCCAGTGCCTGGGGCAGGCAGGAGATGTTCTCAGTAAGGGAGGTATTAAAGAGTCTCCACTTTCCTGCCCCCCGTGTGTCCTTTTCCCTGTGGCTGTCCTCCTGCCTGGCCCCTGGGCACAATCCGGGCTGTGCTGGGGCTGCCAAGTCTGTGTGTGCAGCGTGGGGACAGCAGCGAAGGTGCTGGCGTCTGCTCTAGGGGTGGCACTCAGCCACCGCTGGACTCTTGCTTTAAAAAGGCTGGATCTTGTGCTCGGCTCCTGGCAGAGCTGGGGGATCCTGGTGGTGCCACGGGTGACAGCTGTTTATCCTCTTGTTAAGCAGCGTTATGCTCTTGGAAAACACGAGCTGTGCTGATTTCTCTTCCCAAGAGGCTGCCAAAGGCTCAGGGTACAGGGGGCAATGCTCAGCCCTGTGTGGGCTCCTTGGGGTCTCCAGGGTAGAGCCGGGGGCAGGGTCCCAGCTCAACAGCACCGGTGTGGACAAGGAATAAACCTCCCGGCACTGGCTTTGTGGGGATGTCCTGGCTTGTGTCCTTCAATGTGTTCTGTGTCCCCATCCCTGTGCCACTGTCTTCTGTCCTGAGTCACTGCTGGTCCCTGTGTGGGGTGGCACTGGGGCTGGGTGCTGGGCATGGGCTGCCTCTTGCCACTCGCAGAGGGCACTGCTGAGCCCGCTGAGGGCTCCCCGCCTGCAGCCAGAGGAGCCACCCTCTACAAGGAAGGAAGGGGTTAGAAAAACAAAACCTGACTGAAGAAAAAGTCCATGAACTACAAAGGCAGATCACGTGTGGTGGGAGGTCTCCCGCAGCCTCCTGGTGCGGTGGCACAGAGGACACGGGTGTCCCCTGGCTGGAGGGCCCCCTGGGGCTGGGCAGACCCTGGCCCTGCTTCCCAGCGCGGGGTTGCTGGGGGTTTGTATTCAGCGGAGCGTGGTGGGCGCGATGGCACGGCCGCCTCTGCTGCGGTGCGTTGCCCCTGCAGCTGGGGCCAAGTGAGTGACTGCCCAGCCCAAGGTAGGGGGCAAGCTGGCACCTCGGGGCCATGTGGGGTGCTGGCAGAGGGTTGGGGGGGGAGAGGGGGTTCTGTCTTTGCAGTCTCAGCCAACAACGTAGCTCCTAAACCGTATTTTTACAGACACCACGATGTGGGGAGGGGGTGCTGGGATGGGCAGGGGCTGGCAGGGACAGTCCTGCAGCAGCTCACTGCTGCCAAAGCACTGGCCCCTGCAGCAGGAGCAGCCCCGTCCCTGTCCATGCACGCAGCTGGGTCCCAGGATGTCCCTGACCCGCTGCTCCCTGTGTCCTGGGAACCACGCTGGGGCCCTTCTCCCTCCAGGAGAAACGCTGCCGCCTTCCCCGGGGGCTGCTGCGAAGCCTGGGGGCTTGTGCTGGCCTCGGGGCGAGGGGGAGCCATGGCCCCACCACCTGTGGGGGCATCTCAGAGGTCTCACCTCAGGGCTCGGAGCCCTTGCCTAGGTGTGTAGCTGCCCACCCCTGTTTGCCGGCTGCTCCTCCTGGATCCCAGCTCTGAGCCCTGGGGAGGGACAGCAGGCACGGGGAGAGCCGCTCATACACGCTGCCGCGGAGGCGGTTGTGCTCATAAAGTGAGTCAGTACAGAACGGGAAGAGCAGGAGAGAGGGAGTCAGTCAGCCCATGGATGTCCAGCCCAACCAGGGAGATGCTCCCACCCATTGGCCTCTGGAGGTGGCCCCGGGCTCCCAGACTTCACCAGCGGACATGCCCATGACTGGGAGGTTGGCATTGATGGCCTCAATGCCCTTGCATGTCTCTTCTCGGGGAGCAAGGTTACCTCTGTCACTGGGAAAAAGCCTCCCCAATATCTGGGTGTTGGGATAAGGTGGAGACAAGGAGCTGCTGGCGTATGGAGAGAGGGAGGGAGCAGGGCTGTGGGTGCCCCAGCGTCCCCCTGGGGCTGTGTGGGGCTGCCATGCAGCCTTGGCTGTGGCTTGGAGATGGAGATGTCTGCTCAGGGCGTGGTGCCCCATGGGGTGCTGGCATGAGTGGCACCATCCCTGTCCCAGGGAGGCTGCAGGAGGGCTGGGGGTGTCACAGCAGTGGCATCACCGGTTGTGCCACTGTGAGTCACATCCAGAGCAGGGCTGAGTCACCCCCAGGGCGGTGGGAGTGTCAGACCAGGAGCGTTCTCAGACCCACAGCAAGTGTGATGTGAAATCTCCCTGCCATCAGGGGGGGACCAGACACCCCAGGGGACCAGCAGGAGGTCCCAGCACGTACAGGGTGCTGTGGCAGAGTGTGGCTGTCCCCACAGCTCCCCTTGCCACCACAGCCCCCAGGACACCTGACCCGCTGCTGCTTTGCCCCATGCCTGGGGGCAGCAGGGTGTTCCCTGCCACTCTGCGGCAGGCACCTCTGTGCCACAGCTGGGCACGCAGTCCCTCCAGTGCCAGGCATGCCTGCGTCAGATGGCACTGGCCACAGCTTCAGGAACAAAACCACTTTCTCTACAGGTTCTACCTGTCCCTGGTGTTTGCGGTGGCGGCTCCCTCACGCCCATCCCCACACCCTGGCACCCAGGCTGGCAGCGTAGCACCGGGGGCAGATGGACGGGCCGCAGCGGGATGAGCCCTGCCCTCAGCCTGCTCCTCTCCTTGGCCACCGGCACCCTGCTCCAGGGTGAGTCCTGCGGGGAGTGGCCCTGGCTGCAGCCTCTCCTGGGGGAGACGTGCTGGGAAATGGAACTGTTGGGATGGATCCAGCGGAGGGCCACCAAGATGCGCAGAGGGCTGGAGCCCCTCTGCTGTGAGGACAGGCTGAGGGAGCTGGGGCTGTTCAGCCTGGAGAAGAGAAGGCTCCAAGGAGACCTTTGAGCAGCCTTCCAGGATCTGAAGAGGCTACAGAAGAGCAGGGGAGGGTCTCTTAGGGAGTGGAGTGACAGGACTAGAAGTAACAAGTTTTAAATTGGAAGAGGGGAGATTTAGATTAGATCTTAGGAAGAAATTCTTTGGTGTGAGGGTGGTGAGGCCCTGGAACAGGTTGCCCAGAGAAGCTGTGGCTGCCCCATCCCTGGAGGGGTTCAAGGCCAGGCTGGATGGGGCTTGGAGCAACCTGGGCTGGTGGGAGGTGTCCCTGCCCAGAGCAGGAGGGTTGGAACTGGATGGTCTTTAAGGTCCCTTCCAACTCTAACCATTCTGTGATTCTATGATTCTATAACTCCCAGACCTACAGAAGGTACTTGTAGGGAGGAGGGGATCGAGTGCTCTTCAAGGTGTGATGGGAAGGAAAACCCTGGGGCCACCAGCAGCCACATCAGGATGTCCATGCCTTTCTCAGGACAGGGTGGGGTATTCCTGGGATGTGGATGTGCTGGCAGCCAGCGTTTGCCTGAGCCTGGCAGGGATTCAGGGTTTGCCTGTGCGGGACTGACGCTGGGAGTTGTCGGGGGGGCTCCCCCCCACCCCACGCTGAGCAGAGAGACCCCCACAGTGTGTGACCAGCCGAGGAGCTGCCTGACCCCGCTCTGCTTTCCCCCTGCCCAGGCAACCCGCTGCCCCCCCGGGATGTGAGGCTGGAGGCACAGAACTTCCACGTCTGCCTGAGCTGGGTGCCAGGCCCTGGCTCACCCGGCAGCACCGCGTATGAGGTGGAGTGGAGGGGACGGTAGGTGGGACAGCGGGGATGGAGGGGATGGAGGTGACTCGTGTTCCCCACGCCTTGGCAGAGGGCTGTTGGGGACCCAGCAGCAGAGGATTGTATTCTGACAGCAAATCTCACAGAGTAACAGAGCACTGGAGCTGGCAGGGAACCCCCGACAACAGCTCATCCAGCCCCTGCTGGGCACTCTGTCCTCTGAGTTTTGACCCAGGGCTCAGGGATGGAGCCTGGGCAGCCTGTTGCTGCTACTGGGCACCCTCTCAGTGAAAAATGGAAGGGAGTGCTTTTGGATTTGGGCTTGGGCTCCTTTTCTCCCTTATGCTTAAACAGAATTCAGTGTTTCAGGCTGTGCCTTCTGCCTCTTGCCCTGAAAAGAGGTCTGCATCTATCTTACTCCACCGCATCAACAGGACTCCCCACCCTGCCCCAGGCTGAGCAGTCCCTGCTCGTTTGCCTTCCCTCACGCCACAGACACCCCAGCCCCGTGGCCACCACAGTGGGCTCTCTGGCCTGGACATGTTGACTCTGGAAGTGGAGAGCGCAGGTCGGGTCCCACCAGTGGCAGAGGAGGATTGTCTTAATGGCAATGTCCTTCCTAACACAACCCAGGATGCTGTTGGCCAATGTCTCTGCTTTCCCCTTGGACAGCATGGCAATGGTGAGGCAGCCTTCCTTTTTGGCCAGGAAGGTGCCAAAAAGGAGAAATCCTTGCATTTTCTCCACATGCAGGAACTCTCCCTGGACCAAGGCAGGTGCCTGCTGGGACAACAGCACCGACTCCTGGGCGTGTGAGCTGTATTTTGATGATATCTACGACATGTACTGGGCAAGGGTGAGAGCGGTGGCCGGAGGTGAGCTGTCCGAGTGGGTCAGTTCCAGCGAGCTGCAGCCCTACAGAGACAGTAAGGACCAGGGAGCACCTTCAGCCGGGCTCCTGCTCTTCCTGGGGCGGGGGGCGGAGGGGAGAAGGTCTGGTGGGATATGGTGGGAAATCGTGTGACAGTACTGGTGGGAAAAGTGCTCTGAGCCCTGACTGGAGGAAAGGGATGGGAGCAGAACTGCTGGGCGAGGAGCAGGGAGACACAGTGAGGACCACAGATAGGAGGCCCCAGGCCACTGAGGTCCTGTGAGAATTTGCACCTCTGGAGAATGCAGCAAGATGGGGTAGGGAAGGGGATACCCTTCCAGGCTTGCCTTTTAAAAGCATCCCCTGTTGATCCCCACCGTGGCTCTGGGAGATGCTAGGTGAGGGCACTGTTGTTGCAGCACATCAAAGCTGGCACATGCAGGAGCAGTCCCACCAGCATGGCTTTTGCCCTAGTCACCATGATTTGGAGGTGCAGGAACCCACCTCTTCTCAGTAGTAGGCTGACTGTCCTGTCCAAAAAGCCTGATTGTCCTTTGGAGGAGGGGAAAAACTTCAGGACACTCCCATAACACACCTCACGGGGGACTGTCACAGTGAACTGCTAAAATGGGGTGTAGCTCAGCTGTTTGGGTCCCCTTTTCCATTCCCTCTGCATTCAACCAGCATGGAAATAGATGCGCTTTGCTAAAAGAGCGATTGCTGCCCTCTGTTTCTAGAGCTGGTTTCACAGCACAAGGTGCTGCCAGGACAGACCTGAGGAGGTTTCTATGAGTGGGATATCCAACAGAAAAGCATCATTTCTAGAGGAATGAGATATCTGCCTTCTGTTTTGAAGGCATCATTTTTTTCTTTTTGCCCTCCCTACAGCAGTTGTGGGCCCCCCGATACTGTCCTGGCTGCTCCAGGGTGACACCCTCAGTGTAAATGTCACCCTGCCACTCACTCCTTACCAAAGCGAAGCCGGCTCCTACAAGCCGGTGGAAGAAGTGCTGGGGAAGCTGTGGTACTGGCTGAGCCTCTACGAAGGGGACGTGCTCATCCAGAAGGTGCGTGTCAGGGTGGCCCAGGCTCAGGGTGCACAGGGCTGTGCAGAGGCCCTCCCGGTGCAGCAGTGATGCCCGTGTCCCATGGCAGTGGTGGGGTGGTGGTGCCCGTGTCCATGGAGGTACCTCGGCTCTGCCCACACCCCACAAGCGGGTGTGAGATTCTCTGCACTCCTAGTTTGGGGTTCACAGCCTAGGCACGAGGTCCCTTTCCTCTTCTAGACTGCATGAATAAGAACAACCCATAAGGATTTCTGTTCAGATGAAGGCCTGCAGGAGGTGTTTAACGAGGTGCTCCGGGGCACAAACACCTCCTGGGGTGAAGAAGCAAGAGCTGGAGGTGCTGGGGAGGGAGCATCTGATCTCCTTGCTGTGGGGCAAGTAGGGTGTCGAGGCTGCAGTGGGGAGTGGAACGGTGTCCAGACCCACCTCCAGCCACTGTGGCCAGGTGTCCCCTCTGCTTCCAGGTGCCCTGCAGACGTGGCGGGGAGGATGACCCCTGCACCTTCCAGTACCTGAAGCCCAGCACACAGTACTGCATCCGGACAAGAGCTGCCAACATGGCCAGGGAGCGGAGCCAGGAGGCTGAGCAGTGCCTGGTGACACCATCTGGCCCTCAAGGTGGGAGATCTCTTACCAGCTCAGCCACTGCCGTTGCATCTCAGGTCCTGCTTGTGGCACGGACTTGAGTAGAGGTGTGGGTCACTTCGGCCCAGCCATTCTGGTCAGGGTTGGTGGCCCAGTGATGCCCTGTGGAGACCTTTCCTGGGGAGGGGCTCTCTCCATCACCCTCGGGCTTTCCCCGCACCTCCTCCTGGAACATCCCTGCCTGCCAAAGGCTCTGGGGCAGCACTGGTGGAGGGTGGGCAGTGAGGGGATGCGGGCTGGGGTCCTTCCACCCCTCAGCCAGTTGTCACCTCCTGGCAGGCTTTCCCTGGCTGCTCCTTGCCATACTGAGTGGTGTCTTGCTGCTGCTGCTGCTGCTGAGCCTGGCTGGGCTCTGCTGCCTCCAGCTGCATGTCTTCCCCAGCCCCTCGGAGATGCACCTCCCAAAAACGCTGGTGAGTGAACGAGCTGAGCCAGGGTCCCCTGCGTTTGCAGGGGCTCAACATCTCTTTCTCTCCACCCCTTGCGCCACCAAACCCCTCTTGGTGCCCAGGAGCCTCCCCCACCATCTGACCCACTACACACCCAGGCCTTGCTGTGTGGGAGAAGGTACTGGTGGGATGCATCAGTCAGCCACAGGTAGCTGGAGGAGGGTGTCCCAGGCAGCACATAGCCCATGAGCACAGCCCTTGGTGGTAGGAGCCTCCTCTTTTAGGCAGCTGGCTTTGGCTGGGCTGCTTGTCCACCTGCAACAGCTTGAAGGGGAGAAAGAGGGGAGAGGAGCAAACAGTGCGGCTGCTGCCCAGGGGCAGCTGAGCCTGGGTGAGAGCACAGAACAGAACCATAGATTCGCTTGGGTTGGAAGGGACCTTAAAGTCATCCTGTCCACCCATCAACTTCACCGATAAGAACCACCACTAAACCACTGCTTATTTCCTGACAGGCTCTCCTGAATGGGCGGATGAGTGTGGCCATCAGGGTGCCCACCCTTGAGCTGGAGGAGGACCCCTTCACTCTGCTGCTGCCAGTCTTGCTCCCCTCCTGCAAGGGGACTGAGCCAGCAGCACCCACCGTCCAGCTGCTCCTTGGAGAAAGCCTTTCCCAGGACATCAGTGGTTACTGCGCCAATGGGTTTGGGCCAGGCTGCCACCAGGGCAGGGACCCATCCTGCACCCACAACCAGTTGGGACACACTGTGGGCTCCTGTGTCTCATCATGGCCGGACGACGATGAGGAGGCACATGAGGATGATGTGCTGGAGCAGCCGGTGCCGGTGGGGCTGACCAGAGACAGCTACACAGGGGACAGAGACTACCAGACACCTGAGATGTGGGTCTCCCTGCACCCCCAGCCTTGCTCTGAATGCCAGTGCCCTGTTCTGGGAGCAGACAGCTGCCTGCCTCTGCACATGCCAGGCAGGACCTTCAGCCAGGAGGACCCGCGGGAGAGCCTCGGTGTGTCAGGGCACTGGGTACCACTCAAGTCGGTGAAGCTGCTGGGCAGCGAGGAGGAGGATGGAGGGCGGCTCCTCCATGCTCTCCAGCCCCTGCCCACCCGTGGGACTGAGCCGCAGCCAGGTGATGGCACCCTGCAGCAAGGCGACCTGGAGCAGGCAGCGCCAGGCATCCCCCTGCCCTGCCTGCTGCCCCCGTCGCCTCCCAGCACCCTGCGCGTTGCCTTCTCCGGCTATGAGCTGCGTCCCCCGGCTGAGGGTGGGCCATAGCAGGCGGGGGGACACGTGGATCACAGCGTCCAGCAGAGCCCGAGCTGCTCCCCAGGGAGGCCCTCACCACTGCGGCTGCTGCTGGGACCTGCCTGTGCCTCTCTGGAGACAAGGAGGGCACGCTCCGGGCACGGCTGCCACAGATGAGTGGCATCCATTGAGAGCTTCCCTCTGTGGTTTTGGTGCTCTTGAACCAAAGCACAAGGAACGCATACCAAAGTTGAAGCCCCAGAACTTTCCTCTGTTTATCCATCTCTGTGTGTGCGTGTGCAGTACATATACTAACATAAGTTTATGTATATACTCATATATACACATGAACCTCTAGTGAAAGAGGAGATTTTATTTTTTGTTATTTGTCTGGAAATACTGATTGTGTACAGGAGCTGGTTTTTATGTAACACTAATTTATTACAGAAAACTGGCTTCTGTGCTTATTCTTCCCGTGTTACAGAACCAGAAATGCCCTGCCTGGCCAGCAGCCGGGAAAGGCACTGGGAAAACCTGGGGTGTCCGTGGGAGAAAATAGCACCTGCAGCTGGTCTCTGTGGGAAAAGGATGGCTCTTCAGCAACTGCTGCATAGCTTTATTATTCCTTCTACCAGCCCTGGGGCAAGCTGCCTCTGAGAAGCCCTGCCCTGCGGGTGACTCTCTGGGACATCCATGAGGCTGTGCCTGCAACCACGGGAGTGAGGGGAAGCCTCTCCGCAGCGTCAGGCAGTGTGGTGCTTTGCAGCAGGCTGGGATCAGTGGATTCCAGCTCTCGGGGACAAATCCAGGTTCTGGGATGCCCAAGATTTAACCTGGATTTGGGAAGAGCCAGCATGCAGGCTTCTGGTGGAGGAGACAGAGGGGACAGCGCTGCCAGCCCTGGAGAGTCTTTTGGGTGAAGCAGGGCTGAGTGTGGCCAGGCTCCAACCCTGTGAGTCATCCCTGGCACCTGAGGGCTCCCACCGGGCAGCAACGTGCCTGGACAGCCTGCCTGCTGCACCAAAGAGGCAGCCGTGCTTCATGCAATTCGTTAGAAAAACCTCTCGTAGGGCAGATGTGAGGATCTGGGCTCTACTAAATAGATGGAGCTGAATTTTTTTAAAAGAGACAGATGGTCCCGAGACCTGCCTGGAAGAGCACTTGTGTTGTCCACATGCTGTTGCTGCCACCAAAGGTCTTCCTGGGCTCAGCTGAAACATGAGTCTGATTTCCCTTAAATTGTTTCACTTTCTCTTTCTGATAGATGAAAATTCAGGGCACAGGTATCTGCTGTTGCTTTGGCTCATACGAAATGGACCTTTAAATATTGAGGTGTTTGGAAAGCAAACCAAAAGCTGAGCTGGAATAATTATCCCACACTAAAGCCAGGCAGACTCCAGAGGAGCTGGTGCTTAGAGGTAAACACAGGAGCCGACAGGTTGCAATCTCTGAATCCCCAAGCAAAGTGTTCCACACTGCCCTTCCCTCCTGCCATCCCAATTCTTCCCTTTTTTTTTCCTTTTTTTTTTTTTTGAACTTGAAGATTTATGAGATATTTGATCTACAGCTGTGACTGCTCTGCAAAGCCCAGGGAGCCAAACACACGTGTCTGCTTTTCCTCCTCTGAGGCTGCACCATCCTTCCAGCAAGTGAAGAGGAACCTCGCAGCAATTGATCTCCTTGACGAGTGCCCAAGATGCGTGTCCTGCTTCCTGTTTTCTCTGGGAGTGAAAACCTTGCTCTTTCCCTGCAAACAGTCCTCCAGGCCAAGCAGAGCGAGCATCGCGTCAGCCCAGCCCCTGCTGCTGTTTGCCGGGAGCTGCTGGCCCAGCACAGGGGCACTAAGCTGGCTCCCACCACGGCCACCTTGTTGCTGGGCGCTGGGCTCCTGCTGGGGCTTTTCTAACAGCCTGCCAGGTCTTCTTAAAGATCAAAAGACAGTGCTTTTCAGAGCTTCGGCAGGCTGGCCGTGCTGGGATCCCCACGGGTGATTCAGGCAAGTTACTCACCAGCAGCGGGGACTCACCCCAGCCTGGGGGGCGGTTGAAGCAGCTGAGATGTCCCTGTTCTGTATGAAACAGAGATGTTCAGGCAGAGTGGAAAAAGGCAAAAAAGGCTGGTGACATTTCAAGATGGCATTTTAGCAGCTGAAGTTTCCAAGTGAATGTGAGAGGGGGTTTTTTGCTTTGCCTCGGCGGCAGGAAGGGTGTGTGGGCCTCTGCAGGGCCACAGCAAGGTGTGCTGCTCACTGCAGGAGTGAGGTCCCAAGGGAGACCCACCACCACCATGCATGGCTAAGGGTCTGGGTGCAGCGTATCTGTGTAACACCCTGCTACAGGCTGCCTGCCCAGGCTGTACACGTTGAGCAGGATCATGGAATTATAGAATTGCCCAGGTTAGAAGGGACCTTTAAGGTCATCGAGTCCAACCATCAACTGACAAACCCACCACTGACCCATGTCCCTCAGCACCACGTCTGCCTGGCTTTTAAATACCTCCAAGGATGGTGACTTCACCACAGCCCTGGGTATCCTCTTCCAAGGCTTGACAATCCTTTTGGTGATCTGCTGGCCACACTATTTCTGACACAAGCCAGGATGCTGTTGGCTGCCTTGGCCATCTGGGCACTCTGCTGGCTCATATTCAGCCAATACTCCCAGGTCCTTTCCTGCCAGGCAGCTCCAGCCATTCTTCCCCAGCCTGGAGTATCTGTAGGGTTGTTGTAACCCAAGTGCAGGACCTGGCACTTTACCTCGTTGAACTTCACATCATTGGCCTCATCCCATTGATCCAGCCTGTCCAAATCCCTCTGTAGAGTCTTTAAGCCCTCCTGCCCAACTTGGACAGGGCTGTACCGGAGGAGGGAGCGGGATGGGAGGCTGTTCCTTGTGCCGGCCTCGAGCCCATGGTGCCTGGAGGAACTTCATGCGGAGGTTTGTGAAAGCTCTGACTCACCCTGATCGATCGGCTTGTTCCTGGCTGCTCTCCCTGCTGTTGGTGGTGTTTTCAGCTTCTGCCGGTACCAGATCAAAGCCACAAGAGGAATGCAGCTGAAAACAGCTCTTTGTTAGAAACGGCGGTTTTAGGACTACGCAGGAGGGTATTTCTTATTACTAATTCACAGAGAGTTGAGTTGCCAGCCTGTGAAAGTACTGGAGAGTGGAAAATTGCTCTGCGGGAGCTAACGGGACTTTTGCAGCCCAAATCTGCCAGCAGGAAACATAGCACCTACCAAACAGGAGGGAGGCAGGGGCTTCTGGAATAACGGCAGAAAAGTAAACCCTAATATTTTGCAGGCTGCCAGAAGAAAGGAGGGCCCCTGTTTGCCTTTGAAAACCATGGGAGGCAGAGACACAGGGAGTAGCATCTTGGACTGCAGCTTGTCCCCTGGATCTGCCCTGGCCCTGTGCTCACCCTGCTCTGCCTGCCCTCCATCCTGCCTGTCACCGCAGCCCCCCGCCAGCGCTCTGGGACAGCCCTGAGCCACCCCACGACCTTGCATTGTCCAGCGTGTGCCTGTGTACCTGGCAAGGGACCTGGGACCCTGATCCAGCCACCTCTGTGCCAGGTGTCCCTGACGTGGTTCTGTAGCTCCAGGCAGGTCCCTGGGGTGGGATGGAGCAGCAGTGTCAGAGCTGTCCTGCCAGATCCTATCCTTCAGCCCAAAAAGGCTTTGTGGTTTGACGGGTCTGAGCCACGATGTGACGCAGGCCGCCAGTTCTGGCTGTATCTGTCCCCGCAGTGCTGGGCCAGCGGGTCAGGAGATGGCAGGTCTTAGCTGCTCGGCTTGCCTGGGAAGCGCCAGAAGCTGGAGACTAAGCGTGATGTGTCCGGAGCAGTGCATGGAGAGGGCTGCAGAGCCGACAGAAGCGTGAACTTGTTGATCCAGACCTGTGTGATTTCTCCCCAGTCAGGACTTTTCCTGAAGCTCAGTGAGTCGGGATGCAAGGCAGGTGATGGGGAAGCCAAGGTTCCCCCAGGGCTGAGAAACCCTTCCTGCTTGGTGTGCTGGTTTGGGAGTGCCCTCCTCTGGAGATGTGTGGCAAGTGTCTGCACCCGGGAGGTGCCATGGGTGCACTGCTGAAGCCCAGCTGACAGTGTCACTCAGCTCTGCCTCTAGGTCCCCTTGCTCCACAGGATGAAATCTCCTGTGTTGGATGGAGGACCCTGACAGCTTGTCCCTGCTCTTCCTAGAATCATTGCCCGGGTTGGAAGGGACCTTTAAGATCATTGAGTTCAACCACTGACAAACCCACATCCCTCAGCACAACGTCTGCCCAGCTCTTAAATCCCTCCAGGCATGGCAACTCCAGGACTGCCTTGGGCAGCCTGCTCCAATAGTTGATAACCCTTTTGGTGAAGATATTTTTCCTGATATCCATCCTAAACCTCCCCTGGTGCAGCAGCAGACTCAGAGAGGTCTGTGAGAGATGGCCCCATCCTCCCCGTGCGCTTGTCAGGGGATTTCTGGACTGGGTAGCTCAGCTCAGTGCTTTCCTGCTCCCCTTGCACCAGCCTGTAGCTCTCTGCCCACAGAGACCACGCATGCTCCCAGTGGTGTAGGGCACGGACAGAGCTGCCCTTGGGGCTGGGTACACATGGGGGACACACCTGAGTTTGGAGAGGGTTTCCATGCTTTCTCCCCAACCCTCTCAGGGCTGTGCCTCCTGCCCGTGTCCTGACAGCAGAAGTGATGAGCCTACCTCCAGGATTTTTCATTATATGCCATGAAACCTGCCATCCAGGGGATGGGAGCAGCTGGAAAATAGATATGGATTTTTGTTAGGAGAAAGGTCCCAGCTGAGCAGTGTGCCCAGTCAAGATGGATGAACATTCACTTCATCTGTCCCCCATTCTGTGCCTGACAGACAGGGATTTGCAGACAGAAGTAATGATCTCTTGTTAATGCACGTTCAACCACTTCGTGAAAAATGAGAGCCTGTACCTGGGCATGTAGACACTGTCTCCCAGTGTAGACACTTCTCCCAGTTTTGTGGTCAGCAGGGTCATAGTCAGCCTCTTGGTTAAAAAACAGATGCTCAAGCTCCTAAGCATCTTGTCTGTTCTTCCTCAGGGAAGGCTCTGTGATGTCCCTCCTCACAAGACATGAAAGGAGCAGAAGACATGGTAACTCTGGGGGAGGAAGGTCATGCAAAAAGGAAGCAAGGATCCATTTTGTCCAAATGTTGGCCCCGTGCTCTCTTCTAATCCTTCTCCAGACCCCACCAGAGGCATGGTTAACCCACCCAGCCTCCCCCCAGCACAGCCATGGCAAAGAGCAAAGCTTCTGAAAACCCAGCCAAACATTTGTCAAACGTCCTCACTGAAGAGTGACAGATATCGAACCAGGGCGAGAGCAGGGCCAGTCATCTCCTGTCATCAGGATGGATGGCCAACCCAGCAGGGAAGACAACCCACCTGATGAGAGCATATTGATCGCAGGGAACTGGAGGACATAAAAGAGAACCACGTCACACTCCCTCACTCACAGTCTCCCAGGAAATCGGTGAAGGTGTGGGGAAGGAGTGAAGATGCTTTCCCAGAGGGTGGTCATCACCTTGGCGGTGCTGCTGGGGGCTTGCTGCATCAACACTTATCCTGTCCACCCTGAAAGAGACAGTGTCCACGGTAAGGACAACCAGATGGGATGTTTGTGCCTGATGGCCTGGGGTGGATGGGTTGGACCCATGCACCTCTTTATGGCTGGCACTGGATGCTGGCTCCAACCTGGTGTTTCCTGGGGGCTCGGCTGCTGCAGACACGCACAGCAGCGCAACATCCCCCAGCTTCTCTTTGGGCAGAAAGACCTCCTGGCCTGGGGAGGGTTTTCCACAGTGCTGTTAGGAGTAGTGTGTGTCCAGCAGGGCTAAACTGATTCCTAGTGTGGCCAGGTCAGACAGGGGAAGGACCGCCCTGTCCCCAAGTGACTGCTGTGGCTGCTGTGATCTGCAGTCGACGGAACCTGGGGGATGTGTCCAGGCACTCTGGGGTGACAGACAGCCTTGTCCTAGGAATCAGCCAGCCTGGGGCGGGCAGACAAAGCATCCCTCTAGATTTGATATTCTTCTGATGCCTGACACGGTGACGAGGGAGCTGCAGCTCTGGTGTGGAGTGAACGGTGTGTGCTGGGTGTCCTGGGAAGGTCTGGGATGGAGTGAGCTCTGCTCATGGTCAGGGGGCTAGTATGAGCCTCCCCAACAGCCACAGGACCTGGTGCCATGACCCTGGCCATCTGCTGGCACCAACCAGAAGGGTAAGCACCAGCTTAGACACTCTGTGCTTCCTGCTACTGGAGAAAAGTCACTTGAGGAGAGCTTGAGCCCTGAAGGAGAGCATCCTCCTCATGACCCTGCTGGGAAAGGAGCAGCCACAAGGGCTATCTTGTTGCTTGGCTGACTCATGGGGACTTCCAGAGCTCCAGCAGCTTGGTCACATCTCCAAGACAAAGGAAATACGAGGCCAAGTGCTCAGGATTTCTCAACTCCCAGCTCTTGGTGGGAGCTTCCTGGGGGCAGGCGCTGGAGCGGGGGGTGAGGATGAAGTGCTGGAAAGCCCCCGACACACCAGCTGGTTTCCAGTTAAACACAGCCAGCCAGTAAAGGAGTTGTTGCCTCAGTTGTAGCCATGTGCCTGAAGCTTGTTTTTGTGGTGACCTTAGACCGCCCCTGTCCCCAGAGGAAGGACGACGGGCCCTGGGACCCACTCACCCTGATTCCTGCTTCTGCTCACCTGAGGCGTTACCGGGATAAGGGGGATCTGGACTTGGCAGCTCCCACCAGCGCCCCAGCCTGGCTAAGCGAGGCCAGGAAGGTGTGCTGCAGAGCCACCCTCAGAAGGGTCTTCTGTGGCAGAGGACACCCCAAGTGGCCAGCGAGGACCTTCCCCTGCTGCCTGTTGCAGTCACGCTGAAGGCAACACCCGGCAGCAGAGGTTGTTT
Organism: Thinocorus orbignyianus; assembly: GCA_013400375.1. NCBI lineage: Eukaryota > Metazoa > Chordata > Aves > Ciconiiformes > Thinocoridae > Thinocorus > Thinocorus orbignyianus. The sequence goes on along the minus strand of VXBW01003155.1, from coordinate 115,047 downwards.
GCCTCAGCTTTCGGCACTGTCTCCTGCAGCACCTTCACAGAGAAGATGACAAAGTCCGGGTCAGATATGTGGGCAGTGAGGTGGGCTGGAAACTGGCTGAAGGGAGGGCTGTGATCTGTAGAACAAAGTCCAGCGGGAGGCCAGTCCAGCGGTGCATCCTGTGGGTCCGTACCAGGGACAGCTCTGTTAAACATCTTCATTAATGACCTGAACAATGGGACAGAGCGCACCCTCAGCAGGTGGGAGGGGTGGCTGATAATACCAGAGGATCGCGCTGCCATCCAGAGGGACCTGGACATGCTGAGAGGGGCCATGTGGAGTTCACCAAGGAGAAGTGATGAGTCCTGCCCCTGGGGAGAAACAACCCCAGACACCAGGACATGTCAGGACTGTCCTGGTCAACAGCAAGTTGACCATGAGCCAGCAACTTGTCCTTGTGGCAAAGGTGACCAACAATGTCCTGGGGTGCATGAGGAGGAACATCACTGCAGGACCCCGTTCCCCTGAGGCCGCAGCTGAAGTGCCATGGCCAGCGTTTCAAATCCTGCCCTGGGCTGGCACATGTGGCCAGACGAGGAGATGAATCCTAGTCCCCGTCAAGCAACCTGCTTGTCGTTCACAGGATCTGCAGACCATGCTCATGCTCTCTGTCCCATTACCCAAGGAGCAAGTGCACCTTGAATGAGCTGCTTTGTCTTTGTCACTGTCTCCCCATTCAACCCAGACCTTCTGCCAGCAGATTTTTACCTGTCTGATGGTGCAGTTGGCTTCATGGCTGACAGCAAGCCTCTTGCAGGACATCAGCCATCCAGGAACCTCAGCCAGACTCTGTCTTTGCTGGGGGAAGGAGCTCGTGGCAAAGGTGAGTCCCAGAGCTCAGGGTGATCCGGATCCACAGATGGTGCTGGCCTTGGGGCACACGTGGAGGGAGGCAGGCAGGAGGATGCTCTTGGAGAGGTGGAAGGTTGCATTCAGAATGAAGGAGTGCTGCAGGCTAGGTGTCCCTGGGGGAGCACGGAGAGAAGCAGGCGATGGTTCTGTGTCCCCTCTCTTTCAGATGTATCTTCCTTTGGCTCCTGCCCCCCATGCTGGACCCATAGACCCTATGCACTCNTCCCCCAGGAAATAAAAGCACTCTCCAGGAGGATGTCCCCAACCGCTCGGTGGGTGGAGGTGCCTTTCTGGCCTCAGGGAGGGTGTCCCAGGGAGATGCCGCTGGGCAGGGGACCCCCACGGGTGCTGACACTGCTTCCCTCCCTGTACCAGCAGTGAGGGGAAGGGGCTTGGGGGCTGGTTTTGCCAGACAGGCACCACACAGGGGATGGGGCTGCTGTGCCGTGGCAGGCAGAAGACCTTGACGCAGTCCTCTGGAAGATGGTGGCAGCGGGTGAGCGACAGAGCCAGGGATTTACTCAGACAGACCAGGCCCCCGGGCAACCCGGCAAGAGAGGTGAGTCCTGGGACCTGACCCAGACTGACCTGCAGAGGCCACGGCAAGCAGGGACCAGGCTTGCGGTGACGAGTGCTCCTGGCTTGAGGTGGAGGATGCTCATTACTTGGGCTGATGGATGCCATTGGTTCGGGGTAGAAGGTGACCATGGTCTGGACTAACGCATGCAGCTCCCAGGCTGTGCTCCTGGAACTGACTTCAAAGCCGAAGGAAAGCTGGGAGAAGAGATGATATCTCTCTTCCTTTAAATTTTTTTGGCTGTGGTTAAGTGCTGCTGCAGCCTCTCGCATGACAGTGTTTTCCTTTTATTCCAGCTTGCTTCTGGAAATACTGTGTCAGCAAATGAGGGGTACAGGAGGGGCTCTGCCTGCCACCTGCCTGCCAGCCCGCTCCCTGCCACCACTGCCCTGCTGCCTGCCGGTGAGACCATCCACGCGTGACCCTGCACTCACTCTGGGGTGGTCTGCACAGAGCTTTGAAAGGTCTTCGGTCCCCTCAGGGGTGAAAGGGGAGAGGGTCTGCAGCAGAGGAGGGGTGTCATGGGGTACAGGGACAGTCCCATGAGGATCTGGGGTGCAGGACAATGTTTCTCCCACACCAGGGACCCTCCAGGACCCATGTTAAGACAGAGCTGCCACCACAGCCTGGCAGGGACTCATTGGCTGTCACCAGGAGCTGAATAAACCCCTCTCACCAGAGCAGCGTCCCGTGGTTACTCCATCCTCACACCGCAGGGTCCTGCATCCTCCCACGGTTGCCTGCACAGCGTGGGCACAACACAGGGCTCCTGCCACAGGGAGGGGACATCTCTCGGCACGGCCACCTGCATCTCAGCGATGGCAGAGACCGGGGGCTACGGCTTCACTTATGCTAAATCTCAAAAGGTTTTCTGCTGCAGGGAAGCCCTCTCCATCCCCTGCAGCTCTCTCCCTGCCTGGTGGCCCTGGCGCGTGCACTGACAGGACACAGCAAGGCATATTAAAATATAGTTTATTGCTGTTCTCAGTTTAAAAAACCCAAACAAAGCAAAATCTATTAGTAACAAAACCCGTCCCCAAACCCAGTGCTATCAGGCAGGCTTGCGAGGACACACATTTTAGTGCAAAGAGGGAAGTGGCAGTGAGGGCTGGAGGGGGCTCTGCCGTTGCCGTCCCCGCAGGACCCACCTCACTCACTGTACAGTATTTTTTCCATGGGACTGGCTGGAGGGGCTGGCTGAATTCACAGCACTGGCAGGAGCCCCTGGGGGAGCCGGAGGTACTGGATGGGGGAGGACGGGATGCCATGGCTGTGCAGAGCTGCTTCGGCTCCTCTGGCGTCAGCGACACTGGACGGGAAGGCACAGGCTGAGCCAGGGAACACCCGACCTGCCCACGTGTCTCCTACAGACACGCTGCTCTGCGAAGCAGCTTTGGCCCGCTCTTTTTGGTTGCCCAGGACCAGGGTGTGGAAACCAGACAGATGGCCTACCCCATACCTCCGTTTCCCAGTGAGGCACCTGAAGTGCTGGGGGACTGGAAGGGGTGGTGGAGGTGGAGCTGCACGTGACTGCATCCCCACCAGCGTCCTGCAAGGCAGGGAGATGTTTCTTAGCTCATAAGAGCCAGACAGGACCTTGTAGCCAACAGCACACGGCCCTGGGTGCTGGCACACATGGGAGGGATGCGCTCATCCTCACCCCTCTGCGAGTCCTTGCACCACTCCTCCCTCCCACAGCAGGTCCTGGCACCTTCATGCCTGGCATCATCTCCCTGTGCCCCAGTGGAGGGCTAGACACAGGTTACAGCTCTCTAGCAGCGAGAACAATTTGTCACTGCAATAAACTACGGGGCAGAGCCTTTCGGAGGCTTCAACTGGAGCCTTGGTGGAAGGGAGGGCTTGCCCAAAGCAGGCTGCGGGGTGCCATGCAGGAGGGTGACCAGGTGAACTCAGCCAGCTCCAGCCCAGGCGATGTGCTGGGATCCCGGGATGCCTCTTCCGAAGCGCAGGGGACAGCTAGGACCGTGTGGGGCTGGCAGAGCAGAGCGGCTCTGGCAGCAGAGGGGGATGCCCAGCCCTGGGGGTCTCAGCTCTGCCGCGGAAGGCCAGAGCTCGGCTTTTGCTGCAATGTGTGGTCACGGGCCGTGGGAGCCGTCGGCCAGGACAGGGACGCAGCTGCCACAGCAGCCGGGCAGGGACCGGTGCGTCCGTGCGGGCGCTTGGCCGGCGGAGGAGGGCGCGGTGGGGGGCTGTGAAGCAAGGCGCTATTTCTGAAAGGCGGGGTGTAGCGATGCCATGAACCCCCTCCAGTCCCTCCCTCGGCCGGGGCCCGGTTGTGCCGGGACTGCGGAGGTGGGGGGATCAGCCGGGGGCAGCGCTGCCAGCAAACCCCACATTAGGTCATCTTCCTGGCCACGCTGGCATAGGTGTGCTCGATCTCCTCATCCGCGGGACACGTGTGGCTGAACTCGTCGCAGGCATAGGCGTTGTTGAGGTAGCGCCAGACACCCGTCATTTCCTTTGGGATCTCAAAGTCACGGTACTTTTTGGCTGCTATCTAGAGAGGGGAGGATGAGGAGGATGAGACTTCCCAGTCCTAGGGAAGATTAACTCTCTGGCTTGGAGTGGGGAGACACAAATACAGGACTCCCAGCCCCCTGTAAGTACCCTCTCACCCTGCCTCTGCCCCTTGGATTGGGTGCCCCCCCTACCTTGTCCCTGGGAGCTAGTGCCATTACCTTGATGATGTGTAGTTTGGGCAGGAGGTTGCAATCAGCCAGCGTCAGGTGGTCACCATCCAGGAATTTCCTCTTGGAGACAATGACGTCCTCCACACTGTCCTGGTCGATCTCCTCGGGGACAGGCGTGTTGAGGTAGGTGTCCAGCCGCTGGAACTCCCGCAGCAGAGCCTTCTCAAAATCTGGGTGGGCAGGGGAGCAGGTGGAGTGAGCCCAGAGCTCAGGGCTGTACTGGGGTGGCTGAGCCTCCCTGGGCTTTGCGTACAGGGACACACCATGGACCCCCAGGGATCCCAGCGGCATCACCCATGCCATGTTCTCCTCCAGGACCACTTTCCCCAGAGCCTGCACACGGGGCCAGAGCCCCCTGGAGCTCAGGGCTGCCTTCGCTGTCCTGCCCATTCCTCTGCTCACTGAGGAGGCTTCAGGGGGGATGGCAGCAGGAGCCCTAACCCAGTGACAGACTTGTCTGCAGACAAANCCCCGTTTCTTACTGATATTTGCTTCCTTGCGCGGGTTCTTGATGTACGCCGAGAACTTGGCAAAGATGTCACTCCCCACATCAAAGGACTCCTTGTACTTGGGGCTCAGGTGCGGGTACCTTTAAAGAGACACTGGCGTCAGCACAGGCAGGGATGGAGGCAGATGTTCAGCTTCGTTATCTCCTGGGCCATGGTGCCCAGGGCTGGTATGGAAGGATGCAGCTGATGTTCAGCTGGTGGTGGGAGAACAGTGATGCTCTAAATTACTGTGGCTGCCACCCTGGGAGCTGTATCCTCTTGGGTGTTTGCTGGGGGAAAATCACAGGGCAGAGACTCCATGGTTTGGGGACCCTGTGGCAGTAGCTCTGGCCCAGCCCGGAAGATGCACGTTGGAACAGGGGGGACCTGGGGGCACCGGGAGCCCCCGTGACTTCCTCAGGAACAGCCTCTTGTCTGCTGATGTATCGCAGGGCGCTGCGAGGGCAGGCACGGCCCAGAGGCAGATGACGAATGCATCTGAAGCTTCCTCTTTTGCAGGCGAGGGGGGGCTCAGAGCCACACAGGGCTGGGGGGATGACTTGGCGGGTGTGAGCTCAGAGGGACCATATGCCCTGCAGCCTCTGGGCCACCTGTGTGGCATCAGGCAAACCAGGGCACTCGCTTTGGCTCATCTGAGCGCAGCAGAGTGCAGCGGGCAAAGGGGGGTCTCAGTTCCCCCTTTGCCTCAACACCAACTGCCACAGCCAGCTGCAGAAGCACCCGCTCTGGGGGTCCTGCAGGGCTCTCCCAGTGCCAGGGGACCGCTGCTTTTCCTCCCATTGTTTTCCATCCCAGCCTGTCCCTGTCCCCTCGCAACCTGACCCACTGCCATCCTGGGGGACGCAGCCCCTCGCCGTCGCAGCCCCTGGCCCTGCAAAGCGGGACACAGGGTGCCAGGTGGGCACACAGCCCCCTCCCCGAGCTGCTCTCAGGCACCTCCTGCCTCCATTTTTGGAGCCGTACGCAAGGCTGCGGCCACCCGCGGCCCTGAAGGGGGGAAGGAGTGACATTGCAATTACAGGGGTGGTCCCAGGGTCTGCTCCAGGAACTCCTCAATCTTAATGAAGTCTGTTTTCAGCTCCTTGTTGAACAGCAAGAAGGGTGGGTTGGTGCCCGGCGCTAGATCTTTCAACTCTTCAGGTTTCCTGGAGTGGAGAAAATAAGTGGGCTCAGAGACTGTGGCCAGCAGTCGCCATCCTCCCCAGAGGGAAGGGACAGGGATCGGGGGGAGATGGGACCGGGAGCACTGCCTCTTGTGCTCTGCTGGGTTTGGGGGGCTGAGAAGTGTGCTGCCCTGTGGTGCCTTGGACTCATACCCACATCCAACAGGACAGGAGGTCCCTGTGCCACGTCAGCACGTGGCTGGAGCTCCGTGCTGGTAAACCTCTGCACCCCATGGCATGACGGACCATAGGCGGGAGGGGCTGTCACCCCTGTCCCTCTTGCGGTGGCACAGTGGCTGTGGTGCGAGCGGGAGGGAGGACAGTGCTGGTGGGGGGAGCTGAGCCAGGACTGGGCTGTGGTGCCATCTCACCTGGTCATGTCCACCGTGGTGACATTGAACTTGACCCCTTTGAGCCACAGCACCATGAAGAGGCGCTGGCAGAAGGGGCAGTTTCCGATGTTTTCTCCATCCAGACCAGCCTGCCAGGAAATCAGAGAAACAAAGATTTAACCCATCGGCTCACCCAGCCCGGATGGGATGCCTGGAGGTGACGAGCCACCGGAGCTGATGTTGGGAGGAAGGCAGATGGAGGGCCTGGCACCCCAGTCAGCACTGCATGTGGCCGGGAGCCTCCGGCACCGGGGCCAGGCTGTAGGATCCCCCCCCAGCCCTGCTGCCACTGGAAACCATTGGAGAGCATCAGGATGTCTGGGGTCAGATCTTTCCCAGAAATGTGAGATAAAGCCAGGAGGAAGAGGAGAGAGAGGCGGGGGAAGGAGGTGGAGGGTGGTTGCTGATGGATGGGGAGGAAGGGAGGGTCCTCTTGGCTGGAGAGGGCGGTGAGAAGGGAAATGTGCTCATGTTTGCCAGGAAAAGAGTGGTTTGTTTTTGTATGCTGTGTCTGCCTGCCTCTGGATTTCTGTGCATTTAACAAACCCGGGCATGACTTGCCCAGGCTGATGGAAGCCAAGAACCACCCAAGCAGGGTTCCTCAGCCTCGGGGAGGAGAAGGGGCTGGGGTGGAGGGGCTGTGCCAAGGAGGATTTGCGCTGGCATCCCACCCAGCACCACTGGGGAACGGGGCCGTGCGGCAGCTCCTAAAGCTTCAATCATGTGCGGACAGTCCCTAGCAGCCCCTCTGCATGGACACAGCCACGGCTTCCCAGCAAGTAGGGGGTTTCTCTGCCGCCAGGATGGGGTCAAACAGCAGTGGGGACATGAGACAATCTGCCTGATTCCCACCAGGGCTCCTTCATCAGGATCCCATCCAGATGATGCCCATTCAGCAATCCCAAGCGAAAGCAGCAGCAGGTGGGATGAAGCTCATTTCCTTGAAATAGCAGTTGAAAATATCCTTTGCCAAAAGGACTGAAAGTCCTTATGAGGAGCTTGATGACAAGGAGAGGGGCAGGCTCCCCTGGCGCATGGAAACTGGCACGGGTGCGGCTCCGAGAGGGAAGTTGTGCTGGGGTGCGAGAGGTAAAATGGCTCACAGGAAGCTTGACTTCTTTCAGAGTTAACTGGTTCCTCAGCTGCACGTGAACCACAGGCCCCCGGCGCATGTGGCAGCCCTGCTCTACGGGGAGAAGCCCCAGGGGTCATACTGCTCCTTCGCGGGGGGATGAGCTTTGGGAGGACCTGATGGTGCAGAAGTCAAGTAGCAGCCATAAGGTCCAAGGTGGGCAGCTGGAGGTGGCTCCAGAGCTCGCACCTCGCTGGAGCCCCAAAGACAGGATAGCTGAGGATGCTTCATTAGCAGAAGGTGCAGAGACCTGTGCCTGGCTCTCTGGGGCTGGAGGCAAGTGCTACCAGTCACTGGTCTGTGTCCACAGGCACCCAGTAACCTGTGGGCTCTGGAGTGCTCAGCTTCCCCAGGAGAGATACAGCAGCCTCAAACTCACCCTAAGGGAGACAGTAACTCATGAAGCAACACCCCAGGGTGGTCAGCTGGGGGAGAACGTCTGCTTTTCCACTATGCTGACACCTCTCAGTCCTTCCAGAGGAATGAAAATCACTTTTAACCAGTACTTCCTAAACTGGGCTGTCATGAGATGATATTCCTGAGAAAGGAAATGGAAGCTGGGAAATGTATTGATTCTCTGAGATATATCCAGAAGTGAAGGTGATTTCACACATGAGGTTTTTTCCTGGCTATTGATAAGAAATGCTCCCAGGTAGCTCCTGGTCAGGAGTGTCTGTTTATAACAAATTAGACTTCCTTGGGAACAGGTCAGCCAGCATACTGGGGGAGCTGAAGGGGTCAGAAAACAGCCATGAGGGCATCCCTGCTCCCCTGCCCCTCTCCCCCCTTGCTGGCACCTACAAGCCAGAACTAAAGCCATCCTTTGGAGCATCTCCAGCACCAAGAGCTCAGAAGGTGCTTTTGTGGCTGCTCGGCAGGAGGGCTGATGCCCTCCCCGCTCTCCTGCCATGGCCCTTGCTGGTGGCAGAGCAGAGGGCAGCTCCCGGTGCTTTCCTTGCCCAGCACAAGGCTGGGAGCCAAGACTTAGTCATAACCTGTCTCCTTGTCCCACCAGAGCTGTTGGGCTGAGCCGGGGCAGCGAGGAGCTGCGGCGGAGCCAGAGGATACTGTTGGTGGGATATCCCTCGCTGGGGCTGGTCTGTGCTGTGCTCACTTGCCCCAGGCTTCTCAGGCTGGGTTTTCCCCTGGTCTTTTAAAAATAGAGAAGTGGGGAATTTTGGACCAGAGTGAAAGGAAAATCAGGATGTCTTCTGCAGAGGAAAAAAATAATAAGGCAGGCCCATCCTAGGATGCTCAGAGCCAAATCTTTATCTGGAGGAAGCGGAGGGCAGCTCCACCAGCACTCGGGTGCTGATGGGGGGGCACCAGGCTCTGGCATGGCCCTACTGGCAGCCGGGTGACCATGGAGAGATCCCTTTGGGAACCAGGGCAGCCCAGGGGAAAGGGGCTGGGGGACCCACCCTCCCAGCAGAAGCAAGCAGCCTGGCAGGGAAGCCGTCACTCTTCACTTCCTTCTTCCCCCATTCTCCTGCGGGGACTGGGGTGGTGGTGCAGAGCCCGCAGCATCCCCAGACTGACCTTCCTCACTCTTCTCTCCTCCAGGGGCTGGATAAACCCAGCATGAGCACAGTGTCTCTAGGAAGGTGCAGGCTTTTAGACCCCAACTCTCTGAAGCCCCACGAGGCACTAATACCCCCAAGTTTTGTAATGGTTCCTGCGGTTTCCCCTCAGTGAAACAGCATGAGACATGGCGGGAGGAGGGAGCAGCCCCGTGAGCACCCGACAGCAGCTCTGGGGCACCCAACACCCACTGGCACCCGCCCACGGATCCTGCAGCCACCCCAAAAGCCAGGAAGTATCCCTGGGGGGTGACCAAATGCCTCAGAGGGCTAAGGGACAGAGCCCCCCAGCTGGTGGGACCACAGTAGGATGAGGCATCGCCACCCTGGTCGTGACCGACCGCCCCAAACCAAAGGTGGCGCGGGAGCTGCTCTGCAGCCTCCCCATCCTCCTCAACCCAAGGGCAGCATCCGTCAAAGCAAAAACCATGCAGGGCCAGCATGTCGGGACCCAGCTCCCCCCTGATTTACGGCCACCACAGGTCACACCATGCCTCGGGAGGATCCCAGCCCAGGAGTGGCACAAGGTGCCCATGATCTGAGCCAGGAGCTGCTGCAACTTTGGGAAAACTGGGTCCTGAATGGTAGGAGGAGGCACAGCATGAATCTGTCTGCTAGCAGACAAGCTAGAAGCGTGTTTTTTTCATGCTAAATTAAGGCTCAGGGGAAGTCCTCACAACACTGCGAATTCGTTTTCTGTTTCCCTTCCCTCCAAAAACCCCCTTAGCATGGTGCCGCCATTGCAGTCACTTTGTGTATCATTTTCCTCTTCTCCCAAGCCATTCTAGGGAAAAAGCGGGACTACAAAGGGAATTCAAGACCCGAGTTACTTTCACCAAGAAAATACACTTGTCTGGATTCAGCTGAACCAAGCTTGGTGCCTGGCAAGCACCGCCACAGCTGCAGCTTTGACAAGGAGATGGGGGAGTCCCCTCCTGTGAAGGCTCCGATAACCCTTTCCCACACAAATTTCCAACTACAACCCACAAGAGCTGCCCAGCACGGCCGGGTGCCTGCACTGGGGACAGCAGGAACACCAGCCAGGCACCGCAGTCCTTTGGGGCACCAAGCTGCCCACAGAGAGAAGCAGCAGGGAAATCGCCTGTAAAGCGTCGATGTGGTGGCACGGGGAGTCACCGCTCCCCTGGCCACTGTCATTTGACAGCCTGTCCTGGGGCCCTGCTGGCATTGCTGCCGGCACAGGCGGTTACCAGCTGCCAGCTTCGGCTCCTCTCCTACACTCTGTGTGTCTCCTGCAGATCTTTTGAACTTGAGTGTTAAAGTATTCCAGGGGAGGCATTCGGAAAATTGCTTAACAAGGGAAAGAAAAAAAAACCCACTTCCAGCAAATAATCCCCCTGGGCTGCTGTGCGAAGCCATCACATCCCGCCCACATGTGGGCACCCGCCGGCTCCCCGAGCCCTCCGCTCTCCGTTTCGCAACCCTGGCTGGCAGGAGAGGCTGGAGTGGCGGCTCTCAGCCCTCCCGCTTGCTGTTCCCAGGCTAAGGCTTCTCTTATCTGGGTCTCAAGAGGAGCATGTGTGCCCGCTCCCCCATCACACTGGCTGCCAGCGCTGCTGCTCCCCAGGGTATGTGACCACTGTGACACCAGGGCATCTTCTGGGATGTTGCGTGTGACACTGTTGGTCCCCTCCTCTGGGCACCCACTCAGCCAGCCCTCACAACAAGGAGCCATCCCAAACTTGGTGCCCATCTCCAGTCTCTCGAAAGGTGAAGACGCCCAGGAATTTCTGTCACCCCCACCCAGCTGGAGCCTGCTGAGGATGAGCCTGCAGCAAACTGTCAAAGAGCAGCCATCCACGCCACC
>VXBW01003155.1:92005-104257 GCA_013400375.1 Thinocorus orbignyianus | reverse complement strand
TCACAAGCAGCTCGATCTCAGGCTCCTTGGTGGCGTTGTGCTGCAGACTCTCCATCCCGGCAGCCTGGGGAGGAACCACTGGCCAGTCACTGCTGCGTTGAGTTGATGGCTCCTCTGCAGAGCTCCGTCGGGGTGGCTTTGGGAGGGCTAGCGGCTGGAGCACCTCATCTGCACTCGCCCCGTGAGGGCTGTGGCTCGCCCTTTCCTTCCTTTTGAAGTGGGGAGGAGCGACGGGGGGTGCGCCGGGACCCGCTGGCAGGGAGGGGGAAGCTGCGGGGCCTCCCAGCCATGACTCAGCACGGGTCTATCTGGACGAGTTCATGGGTCCCCTTCCAGTCTATCGCAACCACCCAGGCACGGAGCCACTGCCTCCAGCCCTGGGCTGGTGGCCCAGGCGGCCGCCGAGCCACTGCCGTCACCTCCCAGCTGGGAGCAGGGGGGTCTGTGGAGGGAGCGTCTCACGATGCTGATCTGGTCTGGTCTCACCTCTTTGCCACCCTCCCACTCGCACACCAGGGATCAGCCACGCCATTATCTCTTTGGGGATGCCCACACTGACCTCCCCGCCCTCGCCTTCCCACTGCTGCATCACCTCGGGTGCCACTCCTCTCCCTGCCCAACACCCCAGGGGTCGCCCTGGCTGGGCTCCCCTGAGCACCCCCCGATGCAAGGAGCGGGGCTGGGGTTCTGGGAAGCCAAGCGGGGCAGCCTGGCCACTGGCCACTGGCTCTTCGCAGTGAGCCCAGCGCTGCCTGGGCGCAGACCTTGGGCAGGAAGGATTGCAAAACACTGGGGAGGGAAGGCAAAGTGTCCGGAGCCCATTGCGGTGCGCAGGGAACCCCGAGTGCCAGCAGCAGCCCAGCTGGGGCAGGGTGATGGGAAGGAATGTCTCCAGGGCTGACCCCCCAGCAGAGCCCCATTCCTGGAATCTGGACTGTTTCTCAGGAAGGATGACCATCTTGTTCTCCTCCCCAGGATGGGAGGGAAGCGTTCGTCGTCAGCCTGTCCTGGCAGCCGTCCCAGCAGAGGCGGCTTCCCAGTACCCACAGGCTTGAGTCCTCTCCTGGGCGAGTCCCGTCTCCCACGCTGGGACCCCAAAGCTGGTACCAAGCTTTGAACGAAATGGAAATCCCGATTGCTTGGCTCAGCCCCACCCCAGCTCGAGTAAGCTCAGAATTTCCTAAACATAATCAAACTCTGATAAGACAGCATCCACCCTGAGGTAACTGGGCTGGGAAAGTGTTGTGCAGGCTCCTGGAGGAGTCTCCCCAAGGGAGGCGTTTCTCCTGGGTGCTGCTGGTCTGCCCGGAGTGGGGCTTACACTGGCAGCTGCTCAGGAGGGGCTGGGCGATATTTTTCTTTCTGCCCCATCAAAGATTTTGGAGAACTCGAAACTCCACCCAGTGTGGACAGGAAACTGCTTGAGGTCCTCACGAGCGAGAGGGATGAATTAATGGTGTTCTGGGTGCCAAGCGGGGCCGTGGCAGCACCCTCAGCAGCAGCTTCGTACCCACCTCACACACACACCCCAGCCCTTGCTGCAGCCCCCCGTGTGATGTGTGCGGGTCCCTGCAGCCCCTCAGTCCCCCGGCCACTGCTGCTGGAGCCATGCTAAACCCAGCCAGCTCCTGGCACTGCCGACTGCTGCTGTCCCTGCTGACCTCAGCCCCACACAGAAGCAGCTCCTGCCCCTTGCATCCCCTCCAGCTGGGCAGGATTTCAGCTTCTGCGGGGCGGCAGGCACGGGGACGGCACAGGAACAGCGTGGTGCCCTCCCTGTGAGATGCTGCAGTGCCTCATATCTGGCCCTGCAGAGGCCGAGGGGGCAGAAGGGCAGCAGCAAAGAGGTCCCTGCCCGCAGTGTCTGATACAGGGATGGGGTTTGCCTTTTCTGCAGGAACAGCCGCCTTGGGAGGCAACGCAGGCAGCCCTTCCCTTCCCTTCCTCCTCAGAGCTGAATGGCCGGACATTTGCTGAGATGGAGATTAGGGTACATGTATATCCGGATTTGGGCCTTGCCGTGTCGGTGAGAAAGCGAGGGGCACGTTGGAAACCTCGCCAAGCCCCGTCCCTCTGCTTGGGGGGAATGGAGGCGGGAGGGAAGGGGCTGCCGGTTTCTCTGTCAGCATCAGTGAGGCCAAGGCACAACACCCGCTCACCCACCACAGAGCGCCTTCCAAAACATGTCCCTCCCTATGGGAGGTGTCTCCCTGCCGAGGGTGTCCCAGCTGCCCAGAGCAGCCCCTTGCTCTGGGAGCAGACAAAGAGCAGGCACGCAGGCGCCCAGGCACTTTGGCAGAACAGAAGCAAGCCATTGTCCCCACACTGCCAGCCCTTGTGCCAGCTGCCACCAAGGACCAGCAGAGCTGCCTGGTGGGACACAGAGCCGGTAGCAGCTGCGCCATGGCCAGGCTGATGGGGCCAGCAGCACCCCTGGTCCTCCTCTGTCTGGCCGTGGGGCTGGACGCCAGCCCAGAGCTCTCCGGTGAGTCAGGGCGCGGGCACAGGGGGTGCTGGGGACCACACCGGTGTGAGGGGAGGGCAACGCAGGCCTAGTTGGTGGGGCAGGGACAAGTGAGGCACGAGGCAGTGCAGGCCAGAAGGATTCTACCAAAAAAACGGGAGCTTTTATCCCCACAGCAGAGCTGGGATCTGAAAACGCTCCATGCAAGTCCTGTACCCCTAGTGTGAGCGAGGGAGAATCTCCCCCCACTGCTGCTGAGGTCCCTTGGACAGTTTTGAGGCAGAGATGCAAAAAACCCAAACCTGAAGACAGTCACCCAGGACCCAGGAACCTAGACTTTTCTGGCCATGATGCTCGTGCCCTTGGTGCTGGACGGTGTGCTGAGCTGAAGGCACCCAGGGCTCTCCTAGGAGCCTTTGGTGAGGAAAAGGTGAGGAAGGGATGGGGTGAAGCTCTGCCCCGTTCCTGGCCGGAGCTGTTGGCACAGCCACCCGTGAGCAGGGGAGCTGTGAGCACCACAAGGGCCACGTCCTCTCCCTGGGGCAGCATCCATGAGCCTTATCCATGTGGCCAAGGCAGGAATTTGGGACCCCTTGTGTCCCAGCACTTGGGACAGTCAGGAGGCATGCAGGCAGGCTGCAGTCCCAGGGCTGTGGTTCCTCTGAGGGATCCTCCAGAAGCAGCCACACAGACCTTCCAGCCCAGCACGGTGCTGCCAAGCGCGGCAGGGCAGAGGATGTGATTTCATCTGGGCAGAGCCAACGGCACGGCTGCACCGCCGGGGACTGAGTCAGCGGCACCGGAATCACTCACAAAATCTGCCCACAGCCTCCTCGCCATGGTTTCACCCAAAAACCCCTCCCATCCTCGCAATTGCTTGCTGCCCCAAAATGTTGTGATGGAGAAACACTGGCCCTGTTTGAGCCTTGGTTTTAAAATACAAACCCCCGGTGCTGCTGGCCGGCACGGCGGGAGAGGAGGGGGCCTGCGGGGAGGCAGGCTGGATTTGGGAAAACCCCTTTCTCCCCCTGTTTTCCCCACCATCCCCAGGATGTGTCTTGGTCCTCTCTGCGCAGGGGGGTTTGGGCAGCCTCACCATCTCGGGAGGGGCAGGCAGCTTGGGAGTTGGTGCCAAGCACAAGTCAAGACCTGGAGCTGGCACAAGAGCCTGGAGGCTGCTGCACCCATGGGTGCAGAGGAAGGAGAATGGGGACCAGCAGCCCGGGCAGGGTCCTGTGCCCCTCTCGGCACCCAGTGGGACAACCAGAGGAGAGGGGCAGGACAGGGCTTGTCCTGTCCCCCTCTTCATGGACACTGCACCCCAAGGGGCTGACCCAGCTCTGTGTCCTGCAAGGAGCATCTTTGCTTCTCACTGGGGCTTTGATCTGCCTAAACCAGCCCATCTGCTCCCACCCAACCTCCTCCACCTCTCGTTTCCTCCAGCATGAAGGGGTGAGCAAGGGCTCACTGGCACCAGGTTGTGGCTCTCCCACTCCTGCATCCCCTGCTTGCAAGGAGAAAGGAGCTAAGAAATGCCAGCAGCTGCCTGTGCCCGAGGGAAGGATTAACTCAGAGCCAGGACAGCTCCCATCTGCATCTACAGAGATCCCCAGGGAGGGATGCTGGCTGCTCCGGGGAGGGATGCTGGTCGCTGCTGCCAAAGGGTCAGCGGCAGCCAGGAAGGTGAAAGGGGCCTTTGTGCAGCTGAGCCTGGCACCGGACTGCGGAGGGACAGAGGGAGAAACGCGGGGCTGGGAGCCATCATTCCCACCTTCTTGTACTCGCCTCGGGGGACTGACAAGCTGCGGGCAGGGGGACAGGGTGTGGGTCCCCCCAAGGACCCCAGAGCTGGGGATGGGTCTGTGACTCACCCAAGCAGCCCAGGGTCCTGCCTGGCGAGTACCAGGCTGCCCTGTCCCTACCTCCCAGCCTAAAAATGATGCCTCCTCTCTGCTCGTGTTTTATGCAGAGGCCTGATGCAAACTGCTCTGTCCAGGGCCCTACGCATCATTTTTTTGTCAGCTTTTCCCAATTTCTCAGCCTCCTCCAGAAAATAGTGCCTGCTCAGGGCACCCCTGGCAGTTTGTTGTTTTATTACAACAGCCTCCTTGCATCCCCCAGCACAGCTGAATCCTGTCAGAGCTTGATAGTTGTGCGTTAACTCTCTTAAAGGCTGGGCAGGAGAGCCCCATCGTACTGGTCCCTGCAGGGGAAGCAACAGGGTGAGTGGTTTGGGACACAAATGGGGCAGGATTAAAGGGCAGAAATAGCCCATACCAGGAGTTCAGGGGGAGAAGGGTCAGTGCCCATCAGAAAGGCTGTGGACTGGGAATGGCACTCAGTGATGTGCCGGGTTTCTGCAGCAGAGAGACCTGGGGTCTGCTGGGCTCGGGTGGTGGGTGGGCGGGTGACTTGCACCCACCAGTACAGATCCCCCCAACTGCAGGAGTTCACAGCAGCTGCTGGACTCCTCTCTTCTCCAACTCAGCATTGTTTGGCAGAAAAGCATCCTCTTCTTCCCAGCTCTGGGGATATTGCTGGGTGATCATCTCCAGTTTATCTGTGCTCTCTCCTCCCCATGTCTCCATAACAAGCATGATTTTCTCTAAAACCTTGACGACTCCTGGCTGCAATGCTGTGTGTAAGATTTGCTGAAAGCCCACCTTCTCTATGGCAGCTCCACTCTGGTCCTGTTTGCCTTACAAGTGCCCCAGCCCAGGACATCCTCACTGCCATTAGTTACCAGGAACCCACATACCACCACTGTGGTCCTGGTGTCTCCTCCAGCCATCACCATCTGTGCTGTCCCTCCCAGGGTACCTGCGCAAGGTGCTGAGGAACCACACAGCCCACACCTGTGATGGGGAGCAGCTCCTTATTGCCTGCCCTCGCAAGACCACCATCAGCATCCTTGCCGCCTTCTATGGGCGCCGTGTGCCCAGCTCCAACCTCTGCCCCAGCCCTGGTGATGCCTCCCAGGAGAGCATTGAGTGCTCCTCTGCTACTGCCCACCTGGTAAGGGTGGGGGGATTCCCAGGGGCTGGGCCGCACCCCCCTCCTTCCCCGGGTCGCTGGGCTGCCTGCTGGGGATGGGTGGGGGCAGGCAGCCCAGCCTCCCCGTGCCCCACCAGCAGTCTCCCCTGGGGTCCTTTTCCTGGAGAATTTTTGGGAGATGGGGGGGTAGGTCCCAGCATGGGGCAGGCCTTGTGGAGGAGCCTGGCTTTGAGGGAAATCCCATGGGACACAGTCTCTGGCACAGTTCCAAGAGAGGGATGGTGCAGCTGGGGGTGCCAGGCTCGGGAAGCGGGACAGGGACCTCACGGGGTGCTGCAGGCGCATCCGCTGTGTTAGCTTCTCCTCAGCCAGAAGACGCACCCGTCCGTGCTGGCGGGTCCTGAGAAGCGGGTTAATGAAGCAGACCCAAAGCAGGCTCTGTTGATGGCTGCAGCTGGCCACCCCCTCGCCTGCCGGGGGGACCCTGCCCGAGCCACCCCGCGACTCCGGCGGCGTCTGTGGGCTGGCAGGGACACGGCCAAGGCCACCCGGGACCCTGCCCGAGCCGCCCGACGGAGCGAACCCCCGTCCCCATCTGCTGGCCGCGCCCGAGCATCGCACGGAGCCCCGGGGGGCGTCAGGATGGTGCACAGAGCCCGTGTGTTTGAGGGAGGATGGTGCACAGAGCCCTGTGTGTGTGTGTGCATGTCTGTGCAGGTGTTACATGGAACCACGTCAGTATGCACACCCACACGGGTGTTGCACAATGCCGTGTCAGTGTGCATGGCTCCTGCGGGGTGAGTGCAGCCACAGGACACCTCTGCGGAGCGGGAGGCCATTTCCCTGAGCCTGGTGGTGACACTGAGGGACGGGAGGCAAGAGCAGCCTCAGGACTCTTTGCCCATCTTCACATCTGTCCTGGCTTTGCTCTCCAGAAGCTGCTCTCTGAGTGCCAGGACCAGCAGTGGTGCCAGTTCTCTGTGCACAGCCAAGTCTTCGGCCCAGACCCGTGCCCTGGGACACACAAGTACCTCATCACTTCCTACAAGTGCCGCCCAGGTGAGGTGGAGGGGTCTGAGCAACGCTGCCAGGGCTGTTACCCGGCCTCGGCTGCTCAGGAAGGGGCAGAGGGGTGGCCGAGCTGCTCCTGTACCTCGTAGCCATCCTCCAGCCTGGCCTGGCAGCTTACAGACCCTGGACCAGGCTAAGGGGGGAGGGAGCTGTGAATAATGACAGGACCAGAGGAAATGGTCTGAAGTTGCAGCAGGGAGGTTTAGATTAGATATTCACAAGAATTACTTTACTGGGATAGTGGTCAGGCACTGGAACAGCCTGCCCAGGGAGGTGGTGGAGTCACCATCCCTGAAGGTATTTAAGAAACATGTAGATGTGGCACTTCAGGGCATGTAGATTGTAGGGGTTTTGTGTGTGTGTGTATGGTTGGACGCAGTGATTTCTGAGGTCCTTTCCAACCATGACAATTCTGTGATTCGACATGCACTGGGACGCTCTGCGGTGTCACTCCCCAGGGAACCATCGGATCAAGACCGTGTGCGAGAACAACAAGCTGAAGCTGCAGTGCCGATCAAAATCCGTCCTGGCCATTTATTCTGCAAATTATGGACGATTCCTGCGGGGCAAACCAGAGTGCGATGCCCCGAACACTGAGGGACCCCATATAGGTACACCAGAATAGCTCAGGCCAGAAATGGGGCCAGGGTTATGGAGGCACATGGTATTGGGCTGCACCTGTGCTCCTGGCCCCAGCCAGCTGGTGCCTTGTGGGCAGGGGCAGGCAGGTCTCCCCGCAAGTCCATGCCCTGTGTCTTTGCAGAGTGCTTGGCTCCAGATGCCCTGCGGAGAGTCTCCAAGAAGTGCCACCGCAAGGGGAACTGCACTGTCACTGCTGACCGGACCACCTTCGGGGACCCATGCCTCCCTGGCATGAAGAAACAGCTGCGAGTCTCCTACACCTGCGGTGAGAGCTGCCCACAGGGCTGGGGCAGGGGGGCAACCAGCTGAGCACCCTCTGTGCCCACCCTGTGCCATGCAGGCAGGGCATGGGTCTCCTGAGGAGGCAGGGGGCTGCTGGGGGTGAGCAGGGCAGTGATGCTCAATGTGTGCTCTCCTTGCAGTGCCCAAGCAGCTGCTGGAGGAGGTGGGCCCAGACACCTCAGACCCCTTCCTGCTCTCGGACTACATGCACGGTAATGTGGGGGGAGACTACGCCAAAAGCAGTTCAGCATTGTTTCAGCACCCATGTGAACCCGCCCTTCCATAATCTGCCTGCGTCCATGGGACCTGCTGAAGGCAGAAGCCCTGCAGCTCCACCCCAGCATTGCTGCCCTGGGGCTGAAGCCACCCGTCACTCAGTCCCCACGTCTGAGGGGCTGGAGAAATGTGATCAGTTGGGAACAGGGGAGAGGAGGATTCGCAGGGAGCACCCCTGCGGGCAGAGGAGCACCTGTGCGGGAAGGAAGGAGCGTGGTGTGGGGCAGGAGCAGGTGAAGCAGGCAGCCAGGCAGCGGGGTGCTGGGGAGCACCTCGCATCTCAGCCCACATCCCCTTGTTCGCTGCAGGTGGCTGGTACAAAGGGCCCAGGTTCTCCAGGCTCCGGGAAGACCGGATGATTTTTACTAGCTCCCTGGCAGCTTTTGCCCACCTTTGGGGTACGTGCCCTCCCCAGCTCTCACGCAGCACCCAGGGCAGCAGGATGGGCTTGGGAGGGTGGCTCAGGTCCTGTGATGGTTCCTGCTCAGCCTGGGGCTCGGAGGCTGCCAAACCTCTCCAGAGGGTCAGCAGGTATGCGAAAGAGAAGGGCGCCAGGCTCCCATGCTGGGTTTGAGGGGGAACTGTGTAGGGCAGGATCTCAGAGGCTGAACTAGCCCTGAGGTCCTGCAGCATCGGCAGTCACAGCACTGCTGCAGTCTTGCCCACAGACATTCCTTCTCTGAAGAGCTGAATTACTCACTGGGTCTTCTTCCTTCCTGCTCAGTCTGCAGGGACACTGATGGAGAGCACCCCTCTGCAAGCAAAAATTTCCCTTGCCAGGAGAAAGTACTCATCTAAATCCCTGGCAAGATGATTTGTCCCCCTGTGCTGCCTACTCTCCTTCCCAGTAGGGGTTTCCTATGGGAAAAGGGGTATTTTGGGGCACTGGCGGGTGCTGATGATGCTGCCTGGATCAGTGGGCCAGGGTCTGTCCTGCTCCTGCAGCCTGGGTGCTGAGGGCAACCCTGTTCCCTTCCTCTTCCTCCCATGTGCCTGGCAGAGGGGATTTTCCAGGCAGTGGTACCCCCACAGGCTGTGAAGGTAGTTTGCACCCCAGTGTCTTTCTTTGCTTTTCACCCTCCAGGTGTCCCAGAGAAAGTTGGCCTCTACTTTCTCTGTGGGGTCTCAGGAGGCCTCATGCTCCTGCTGTGCATCATCAGCCCCAAAACCACTTTCCTCCAGGAAGTGGGGGAGGCTCTCAGAGACACAGAGCTGGGGAGCAGCTCAGAGCTGAGCAGGACCAAGCTGCGGGATGAGCAGGACGAAGACATTCCGGATGACAGCTCCTCAGACTCCTCCTTTCGCCGCCTCACCCGCACCTACCGGGCCACCGACAGCATCTTTGGCCCTGAGCTGACAGCAGCCATGGAGGGAGTGGTGGAGCACCAGGGCCATGCTGGGGAGGAGATCTGGATGCCCAAGGAGTCTAGCCCGTACGCCATCCAAAAGATCAAATCGGCCACCAAATAAGAACTGGAAGAAAATAGCCAGAGAGCAGTGGGGAGCAGAGGCTAAGTGGAATCTAACCCTCCAAGAGGGTCATGAGTTTGGGCTCCTCGGGGTGAGTAGGCATCCTGAGCGGCAGCAGGGCCACAGCAGCCCCGGTGTGGCCATCAACCCACTGCTTCACCAGCCTGCAAACTTCTAACCTGGGGATAAGATGAGCTCCCTGGGTGTGATGAGGGGCTGAGGGATGGCTCATGGGGCCATTGGCTCCTTCGCTGCAAACACACCGCTAACCCTAAGCTAACCTCCATGTTCTTGGCTCACATCGGCTGTATCTAGTCCTTAATCCCGCTCAGCCACAGAGCCCATCCTGAGCCTTTCCAGGCTGTTTGCTCCTCTTTCTCCTTGGGTGCTGGCTTTCACCCCCAGTGAAGCAAACACCTGGCAGCACTCGGGCAGCAGCCAGCAGTGGAGACACAGGAATGGCCAGGATGCAGCGGGGATGCAGGCAGAGCAGGTGGGAGAGCACCACAAGCATCACCCAGAATGGCCCTACCATACTGTGTCCCTTGCAGTCCTGGTGTCCCCAGGGGTCAACACCTCGGGGCTGAGGCAGCCAGCAGCTTGGCACGGTGCTGGCTGTCACCTCCCTGCGGGCACTCGAGAGCTCTGTCACCCTGTGCGGTTCTGCGCTTTCCTTCATGCTTCCCCCACCAGCAGGAGAGCCCTGGGGTTAACTTTTTGGGGCTTTTTCCAGTAAATAAATGCAACAGCTCATAGACAAAACTGTCCCTCCCTGAACTCTGCCATTCACAGTGAAAAGGGGGGAAAAGGGAGCAGCAAACACAGCCCTCCCTGTGCAGATCAGCTCCTTGTCTCCCACTGGTGTTTCTGGCGCTGGGTCACCAGTTGCTACAAGTTGGGCGTGTTTTAGCTTGGGAAAGGATAAGATTTTAGCCTGGGGAAGGGAAAGGGGGAAAAAGCAGTCTGTGTGGATCCCATGAATGCTTCTGTGCCCTTACTCCTTCTCTTGAGCCCGGGGCTCTCAGTCTGGGAAGCAAACATGCCCAGATACCAGGCAGAGAGGCCTCTCGGCAGCCCCAGGGTGCCAGGGAGCTGGGCTGGGCCTGCTCCAGCTCCAAAGTGCAGGCAGGCTCCTTAGAGCTGTGGGAAGAGGCTGGATAGAAGCAGCAACCCAGCTCTTCTCATCACAGGGACATTCCAGGCGCTGATGCTCTTGAGATAGAGGCAGTGGGTTCTGATTTTGTATCCACCACTGCACATGAAGGGCCTGGGCTGGGCACAGCGAGAGGGGGCTGTGGGGGATGTCGGTGCCCTGCTGAGGGCCAGGGAGGCACCGGCCCTACCTCTGCAGCCAGAGCTGCGCTGTGCTTGGCGGTGGATGCTCTCCCAGTGTCCTGCCTGAGGGATGCCAGAGCCTGATCATCTCAAACTGGCCCTCAGCATCCCTGGATGACAGGCAGGACTGAGACCAGACTCAGCCAGCACAGCCTCTGCCGCAGACCTATGGTGCTGGCCTTGCAGGGTCCGCTTCTTGGTCCCCCCATCCTTCCTCCAGTACTCCCTGGCAGCCAGGTGGGATTTTTGCATGTGTGGTGAGCCACAGCCCCCTCCAAGAGGCTTCCTGAAAGCCTCTGCAGGAGCACCAGCACCCCAGGGACTGGAAAAGCCGGCTTCCTCCTGCCAAGCCGGATGGGCAGATGCGGACCCATCCCAAAGCGGGCAGGTTGCCCAAGCTTCTGCAGAACTGCAGGCATATTGGATGGGGGTTTTTGGCTGGGGATCTTATCCCACGGGCTGATGTACCGTGTTTCCATCAGTGGTGGGATGTGTCCCAGCTTTGCCTAGTGAGAATGCTCATAACTTGTATTTTTGGCTGGAATGTGCATTGCCCCAACATGTGCAAGGAGAGTGTGAGCCAATGCAGGCAGGACACAGGAACAACCACCAAAACCACAAAACCATGAATTAAAGGCAAAGAAAAAATGTAGTCTCAATACCTCATGTATTGCTGCTCTGAAGCAGCACCCACGCAACCACCAAAACCAATTGCACTGCTCCTGGCTGTCTGTGGTCCCAGGTCTTTCTGCTGGAGATATGGCAGAGCTGCCCATACGCAGTGCCCTGCCTGCCAGCAAGGAGAAGGGACTGATCCCACCCACGTGGGAACTCTGCTTGTTCTAATCTGTTCTCTGAAAACCCACAAAGGAGCAGTGACTCCGTGAGCACTGGTGCATGTGAACTCAAAATGCAAATCATGCCATTAACACATGAGAAGTGAGTAGCTTTTCCAAGACTCATTTATTAAGGAACAAATTAAGCTGTGGGTACAAGGAGCATCACGCCTACTTTTCCCATCACTTGTCATTTGGCTTTGAGACAATGACTTCATCCCATAAATGTATCAGCCAAAGCATGCCTTCTCTGAGCTCTCCCTGTGTGGCTGCAGGCCGTGGAGTGATCCCAGCCAGCCAGGATGCCCTCACGGTGGATCCTTGGGACAGAGAGCTCTCACGGCAGGCAGGGCCTTGGTGAGCACTCAGTGCCACACAGTGCCTGCAGCTGTGCCCTGGCAGCTCTGGATCATTGTTTAAACTGTGAAATATGGGAAGAGAGCGGCACTTGCCATTGAGCTTTGTTAAATTGCACATCGCTCTAAACCACGTCTGCCGATGCCTTCGGGAGCATTGTTTAGGCCGCGTAAACGTTCCGTTGGCCTGGTGGCCAGCCGGCTCCAGCGGGAGGCGTCCCCGCACAGGGCAGGGGCACGAGAACTCGAGGATGTTTCAGGTCCCCTCCAGCCCCAGCCACGCCGTGACTCTGACACCGGGTGGCAGGAGCTGCGCGGCCGGCCCGGGTGCACCCTGTCCCCAGACCCCGTGCCCGGGGTGGCCCACAGCCCCGGCTGAGGCGAAGCCGCCGTGCGGGCGCCAGGCCCACTGGAGTCGCGCCACGCTCTCCGTGAAGCGCGGGGGAGCCGTGGCTGCTCCCCCCGAACCCTCGGTGCGCCGGGACACCGACAGGAGATGGCGAAGCGCCGCCACTCCCGCGACTCC